>ML789887.1:1359527-1377279 GCA_009831015.1 Picea engelmannii | reverse complement strand
CTCAAGTATGCTATATAAACAAAGATGCTAACAAGACAAGATAAAGATCTTACCTCGTCCGGATGTTCGAAGAAGACCACCATTGAGCACTTGAATCAAATCTATACACCTGCAACTTGTCCTCAACAACCAAGATACACAAGAATATGGTGATAATATATAAAGTTAACACATATAATAGCATAATCCATCAATATTCATAACAAATATGCCCATGAAATGACAATTCAAATATTTGCAAGATATATATATATATTGTTTGTTAGTTTGTCCGTGACCTGTGGGACTAACCTGTGGCTAAGAAACCGTGACTCAGGGGCATCTAAGCCGTCAAAATCACCCGGGGATCGCACCCGACCTGAGCCACACCAACCCTTAACATGGTTGGATTTTTTGTCCCCGTAGGTTTCGAACCAGTGACTTTAACATCACAGAGTGGTTTAACAACACACTTCATCACCGATTGTCCTACACCTCGGGGAAAATATTTGCAAGATATTAATTGGACGAGAAAAGAGTTTTTCTATTAAAATATGATCAAAATAAGTGTATGAATGACAAAATTTCATGTCGACACGTCTCAGAACCGAGAATCTAAGTCCCTTCCAGCTAGGCCTCCACCAAAGGCAATCTCATATAAGAGAGACAATGAGGTTCTCCATCAAAGAGGGAAGAGCTTGGGGGCTGAACAATGTGTTCAGACTTAAAAGGACAAAGGGATGCAAACTCAATATGAAGTGAACAATTTCTTCAGAGTAACTTTTCTCTCAAAGTTGAATTCTTCTCTCTCTTCCACAACTTGGAGATGGCCCATTTATAGCCTTCAAATGGCACTGAAGGGCCAAGTCAAAATGTTTACAGTATATGGAAGGTCAAGGATCATGGATTTTGTGACGTGACATGAAAACCCGACACCATTTTTTAATTTTGGACACAAAACCTAATGTATGCAGGCTGTAATGGTGCAACATGAGTATACACATGGTGTATAGCTGTTAGGGTGCATATATGTGGAAAAATACAATTTTTAGCTCTGAGAATTGCAAAAAGGGACTTCAAGTCTGCATAGAGAAATGGAAAAGTCCTGAGCAAGTTGCATGGGGTGAGACAAATCTTGCTATAACAGATGCCCCCTAATGTGTGAGGTCAAAGGAGTATCTGCGATGGCCAAAATAAATTATAATTCACAAAGGTGGAGTAATGGAGACCCAACTGGACAAACTAGTTGCTCATAAGAATATTACAATCCATAATGACTTTGTGCACATGGCTACCAATTTGAATTACACTGCAGATCCATGTGGAAATATACCAAACAACTATTCATGGCCATGAATAGGAAATAAAAAGGTAGATACATGTCATAGGCTATCATAGTCACGAACACGACCCAATGAAAACCAGTCTCAAAATCAATCTGAAGATATCTATATACAATGGAGTACAATTTGATCTCCCATGATCATTGAAGTCATATAGTTACTGTTCCAATGAATGATAGCAACAACTCAGGAAAACTGCGACTATATACTAATGTCTTCAAGTCTTCTACATGATCCGCCAAAGGTGCAATTCTACATCATGTGAATAAAGGAGTTGAGGTCAAACACAATGAGACTTTATTTGATTACTGGTCATTAAGGTATACCGTTAACAAATGCAAGACAAGCTACCGATAATAAAAGTAGGTATCAAGGCACCGAGTACATTCTTACAAGTGTGAATAAAGGAGTTGAGGTTGAACACTTGAAGAATCCATCGATAAGGAGACATTGATGTATTACCAACTGTCGATGGCGAGAGAACCTGCCACTGATGACTGTAAGCCTCTAGATACTCATAGGACTCTAGGCCTCGTTTCCAGAATAGATGAGCTGAAGTCGATGGAAGGAGGCCCGTTGAAAGGAGATAATTAAGGCATCTCTCATCAGTCAACACGAGGTACAAAGAAATAGCTTAATGATTTGGAGGAACTCAGATGAAGAATATGTTCATGAACCAACGACCTTGTGCATTTTTTGCATGGACCAAATGCAAGTAGTACATGAAAAAGTCCCTCTGAATAGTAGCCAATAATGAGAACTGTCGACAAAGGAGAGGAAACCACCGATAAGGCTAATGGCATCCAAGACATTGCATGAATCCCAATGTGTGAATAAATTTATTTCTGTCGAACATAAGGGAAACCCCCCAGTCAACGACCAATGAGATGTCAACTGTTGAGTTCAAAGTTACCTACCCATAAGGAAAGTAGGACCAGGGTGCACGATAAGACTACAACTTCATGTAACTCTGAGACACACTGAGGGTATGGCCGACATTAAAAGTCAAGAGTTCTGAGAAATGGATGACACAAGCTTATAGACATCCTTTGAATAATAGCATGAGACATATGGAGGACTCTGGAAAAGAATGTCATTTTTTGTAAATTTAGTCCCCTAGGCCCAAAAAAGTATAAAACAATACCCATGAGAAATCTTCTAGCCACTAGTGACTAGAGTATTCATTTTTCGAAATTAGTCTACTTGATCCAAAAAAGGGTTAAACTTACACCAAATAGATGTCCTTTCAAATATAATTTACGAGTGTGAAAGAAACAAGTTCACTCGACAATCTGTTCGCTTTTTGAAAGATTTGGAAAATAGCTTAAGAAATACTTGTGGGAGTCCCTTAGGTATAGGTCAACATGCTTATGAGTAAGAATATGAGGCTCGAATACAAAGCTATATTGGAACTATAAAGGATTCCCGGTATTTATGGAATAATCTCTGCATGGGAACCAGATGGAACAAAGGTTCTAACTAGGGCGCCCATGTTTGGTAAGCCTCTACCATTCACTAACGACACTTTTAGTAGAAGTAAGGAGGTTCCGTGTTGCTAAAAAAATGGGTTCGTACCTAAGGCATATGAATCGTAGTTAGAGGATAATGCAAGTGTGCAAAATGGAGTGACGACCTATCCTGCGTGTTGGTCAAAGAAATTATACCTGCCAAAGTCAAGAACGGGCGAAATGATGCTAGAAACCACACGAATTCCTGGATAAAACCACCACAATCAACTCCTTCCACTGCACTATTAGTCCACTGGGCCAAAATATTAGCAAAAACTATGTAAAGTGGGTAAATGTTTTCTATAAAAAGTAAAAATTTCCAATTTTACCATATCATTTCACATTTGTTACCAAATAGTGCATTTTGGACCAATTTTCCCACAAATTTCAAGTGTCGATTGCAGTAACTACGAGTGATGGAATTGAAAACCGTCTGGACCAAGTAAGTATTCTTGCCCTCCTCTTCATTTCTAGTGGATTAGAATTTGAAATTAGGTCTCACTTTTTGAGATTTTTAATGCACAAATTAGGAAATAGGGTATACACGGGTTGTAGATCACCGGGTCATGTATACACATCCCTATACACAACTGTTGTAAAAAAAAAACTGCGTATATGTATCCCTATACACGACTGTGTAAGCTGCAGCTTGCGTACAAGTCTGTAACTTTTTTTTTTTAAGGAATTTGACTCAAAAATTGGATTTTTCTTGTAGGATGGTACTTGAATGGAGAGAAAGAGAGAATAAGGAAGTTGATGCTGCAGTGGAAAGATATTCAGGGGCCCAATTAGCATTAAAAATATGTGGGCCTTATAATTTTTGGGCTCTCAAAGGGATGAGGGCTCAAGTGAGGCTACTCCAAATGTTGGTGAAATTTTGGGATCTGAATACAAAGGCCTTCAACCTCGATGGGCAACCATTGAGAATTGAAGTCGATGATATATACTTTCTTACAGGGTTGTCGTGTCGGGGTGAGGTGGTGAACCTCAAATCTATGGGAGATGGGAGTGGCATGAACATAGAGGACTACATCGCCACTCACTATGTTGCATTCACAAAAAAGGTAGGGAGCCAACTCCCTATTAGTGCGATCAACAAACTGAGTTTAAAGATCATCGTTCTCATGCTGACATTGGTCATGGGATCGAACTCGTTGCATCAGGCGTCAAGGCCACCGATGTTCTACTCTGTGGATTTCTTACGACCCACATTATATGATTGATGCATCTCACTATTGGCTACCATGAAGAGCCAGTTGACAGACTGCAAACATGGTAGGAAGAGGAATTTCAGGTTCACATCTATCTTGTGTAGTTTTTCTTTGAGCATGTTCCACGATTGAGCCCTAGAGTCAAGATCGCTCCACATAGACCTCTCAATCCAACCATGTCATGGTGGATCGAGGTGATGAGGCGGTTGGGAGGTGGTATGGTACCGACCCCCTACAATGCTGAGTTCTTCTTTTAGTGGCGCTGACAGGTGATAGCCTTGGAGGACTACCCTTATGCAGGGATTGACTTCAGAGGAGACCCAGACATGCCATTGCCACTAGGTTCCGCCTACAGAGACATAGGTATGAAACAATTTTCAAATATATTTCATTTTTGTTTTGTTTTTTAAAGAGAATAAAAAAAAATGTAAAGTTTTTGGATGGTGTCAAGTATTTAAAAAAAAATGATTTTTTGTGCAGATGTAGGTCCGTGAAGGCCGGATGGACTCCCATGACACCGACGGAGGAACTGGGGGGATGAGCCAGTGGGAGGAGATGTGAAGAGAGTGCTTCAAAATGTGCAGGGAAACCTATCTCGTTTGACACACATAATACCCATGGTTCAGGTGGAGGATCCGCCAGAGGCGATGCAATGACATGTGGTGGGTGTGCCCCATGTGTGGGTACGACTCTTCCGAAATCTCGTAAACGTCGTAGTATATTATCATGATACACATCCGGTGGCACATGCATATATGTCATGGTTATTATATCGATCAGTTGTATATGTATTTTGAGGGTGTGAGCCCCAATTTTGTACTATAACACCATTTTTTTTGGAGAAATGAAATATATAAAACATTGGTCTTCGACTTTACTTATATTACAATGTGTACATTGGTGAATGTGTTTTCTTTTCTTTAGTAATGTGACAAATTCCAATCTAAAACATAATTAACATATGAATCAGATACATAATTAGAGTTTCTATGTATGTTATTATAAGTAATAAAATCAAAATGTTGTTCCAAAAGTCATACCCGTAGGAATCGTCGGAGTAGAGTAGGGTCTCGCACACGGTAACTGTCATTCAATTGACATACTACTAACTGGGAATCCAAGAAAACTTCAAAATAATGAATACCATGTGAAACAAAATCGCGTAAAATTTCTATAATGACGCTATATTCAACCACATTATCCGTTGATGTTCCTAGAAAAACGTCACCTGAAGACACCAGTTAACCCTCGGGTGAGTAAACAAACCAAGCAGTGGAAGCTAAGTTCAATGTATGACGACTGCCACCTTCTGCGAATCCTAAGTAAACTGGAGAGACGGTTGACATCTACCAACCAAGAGAAAACTTGATAAAAGATATATACATTAAGATACACTAGTATACATAGAGTTACGCCCAAGCTTGAGGGCTCAAGCGTAATATCTTTTCACGTAGAGACCATTTTTGGGCTCAACAAGCATTTTCCCTTCATAATGTTATAATTCGTAGGCTCCTTTTTCTAAGATACATTGCAAGATATAAGCATCGTGCTACATGGGGTTGAATTTTGTTGTCCCCAACGGTTCTTTGGCTTGGTCATATAAGAGGAACAAGTCACCCTTAGCATACTGCCAGGGACAGAAAGACTTATCATAATGGACCTTGACATGTCATTTATTCCCTTCGATAGTCCTAGAGACATCTTGATGTTGCTCATCTAGACTCTCTAGGTGTACGAGGCGTTCTTCGAGATTGGAAGTGTCAGGTAGGAGATTAACTGTCAGTCTAAGAGAAGTGATTTCACATTCAATAGGTAGGATCGAGTCCACACTGTGTACTAACTGAAAAGGAGAAAAACCAGTGGAAGTCTTAACTGAGGTTCGGTATTCCCAAAGCGTAGGGTAAAGCATGAGATTCTAGTCGTACTTTCTCTAGCTGACAATTTTCTACAAAATGGTCTTGAGAGACTTGTTCACATCGTCTACTTGTCAATTTTCCTGGGGATAGTAAGGGGAATAATAACCACATTTAAAGCCCTAGTTTTGATGCCAATTCTTTCATCATTTCGTTCTGAAAGTGACTACATGATCAGTGACAATCTCACTTGGGATTCCGAACCAGGCTATAATTTGATTGAACATGAAAAATGTTGCAGTCTTACCATCAGATTTAATTTTAGGCATGGCCTCATCCACTTAGTAAAGTAGTCTACAGCCACGATAATATGTTGATGCCCCCCAACCGAAGTTGGGTTGCAATCCACAAAATCCACCCCCCACTTGGTGAAGGGACCGACGGTGATGACCGGGTGAATAGGGGTTGGATGCGAGAAAATATTCTGAGTGAACATCTGGAAAGGGTGACACTTCTTGACCGCTTCAACACAATATTTAAAAATAGACGACCAAAAATAACCGACTCGTAATATATTCTGGGTTGTCGCAAGCCCGGATAGATGACCACCACAAGCTCCACTGTGACATTCATTAAGAGCGGACTCAACTTCCTCATGACTCAAGCAATGACCCAAGATATTATCTATGCCTTGGCGATATAAAGTGTCGACGACGATAAGGTAGTTCTTATATTGATATCATATGTGCCTTCGATCGTCTCTCGAAAGATGCTGAGAGAACTTCAAGGTTTGAAGATGGATCAAAATGTATCCATACTAGGGGTCTGAAGATGAGACAAGGAAAATTTGTTCATCCACAAATAAATCGACACGAATAATGACCTCATCTAACCGAAGTCTGATATTAACTCGACAAAACTAACGATTTCTTGGATTTTGTCGAAGCAAAATCGAGATCAAACTCTTGCAAGATGACAATCCATTTATTATATTTCCCCCCTATGATACGCCTAGTAAGGACGTATTGAAATGGGTTAATATCAACAACTATGGTATTTTTGAAAAGCAATATATAGTGTCGTAATCTTTGAACTGCATGTACGACAACCAAAGCTAGCTTCTCAACATGAGAGTACTTGAGTTCAGGGCCGACTAAGTTTCGACTAAGATAGTAAACGACCGTCCCTTCGGATGTAGCGATATAATGCAAGTAATCTCTACTGTACTCTAGAGGCTTTAGCAGAGGCATCGATACCAAGGATTTATTAAGAGCATCGAAGGATTCATGGGCTCGCTCATCCCATATAAACGAAGTGTCCTTCTTCAAGAGACACACGAAACCCTTAGTAATATTGGCATAGTTTACTATAAACCAATGTAAGAAGTTAGGTTTCCCTTATAAACCTTGAAGCTGACGAATGTTGCATGGTGGAGGAAATCGAAGTATTGCCTCAACCTTTAAAGGATCCACCATGATCCTAGTCTTAGAGACTAAGAATCATAAAAGACGACCTGACTGAATGCAAAATATGCATTTATGAGGGTTCAAATGGATTAACGACATCTCTAAAAAAGTAGGTGAAGATGGGTAGAGTGACCCACTCTCTTACGAGAGTGAGCGACAAGATCAACCAGGTAGGCTTCGACTATATGCTTGAGATTGTGAAAAGCAAAGGCCATGGCTCGTTGGAAGGTTGCTACGGTATTTTTAAGGCCGAAAGGCATTTTATGGTATGCGGAAGTACTCCAAGAACAAATAAATGTTGTCTTATGTTGATCCTTAGGTTTAATATGAATTTGGTTGTATCCTGAAAATCCATCCATAAAATAAAAAACCTCGCTTCCCGCACACTCATCGAGAATCTGATCAATGAAAGGTGTCAGGAAGTTGTGTTTAGGACAAGCCTTATTCAAGTCTCAAAAATCCATACACACAGATGGTTCCTTGCTTCTTATTTACGGGAACATGATTGGATACCCATTCAGTCAAGGGAACCGGGTAGATAAAACCTACATTAAGCAGTTTCTCCACCTCTGCCTTAATAGCAGGGGCCTTCCTAGGATTGATAGCTCAAATTCATTGTCGAACAAGTTTAGCATCCAAGTAGGTATTAATATCATGTTTGACAATGTGAGGGTCGATTCCTAACATCTCTTCATATGACCAAGCGAATACATCATGAAATTCCTTGAAGAGCTCGGTGTAGATCTGAATTTCTTCAGATGATCCAGACCGATATATACATTTTCAACTTTACCAGGAATACAAGAGATATCGTCGTGATGGTAGGAGAAATACTCACCATGTTTCGTTTGGAATAAATGTCGTGCGTAGCAAGTGGAACTATGGTGTGACCGATTATCTCACTCAAGGTAGATCTAAAATTGTCTTGTTCGATCCTAACAAGCTCTGGGAGGAAGTAAGAGTGATGATGCATATCATCCCATGGCCTATCAGAACCATTCATGGCCTCTACGATTGATTCATTTGAAGGTAAAGTATCATCGATGAAATCGTGTGAGAAAGACGATGAAGTGGCCCATATGGGTCGGAGAACAAGATCCTCCTTGTCCGTCTGCGAGGGGACAAGATCTGGGTCGACAGTAGAGTCGAGAACAACCTGATACACTATCTCTGTCGTTGATAGTGGAATCTTCATTCCAATATGTGATTGACCTTCACAAGAAAAGGTCGGGGAAGATAGGATCCAATGATCATTGAAATATGCAGTGCAGAAAGGAACAAACCTCATTGATGAAGCAGACCTACTGGACATGGCATAGATATGATGAATTGGTGCCATGAAATCAAAGGTACCCATAAGGGAGGAATACATTCCAACACCAATATCATCAGTTTCCAGTTGAGAATTTTCGATCATAGGGATCGAAGGTCCAATTGATGCATTGGGGCTAGTGTGCACAAAGGACAATTGATTGATCGTCACGATTTTCCCATCATGAGGAAAACATAAAGTATGAAAAATAGACGATACGACTGTAGTCATAACATAAGTCCAGTTATTCCCTAGTAATAAGTTATAGTCAAGGGGCACATCAACCACATCGACATCCACCTCCAGTATCTTTCCACCTAAATAGACCGGAAAGACATGAATAATACCATGGGGACGGAAATAACGACCATCAAATGCGGTCAACATGGTCGGAGATTGAGAGAGGGCTAGAGAGCCAATGAATTTCCAACAGGTTAGGGAAATCACACACATTGCGGTGCCTTCATCAATAATAGTACATTTGATGGTATACTTTGAGTAATCCACATGGATTTGAAAGGCCATGTGGTAAGGCAAGCGAGGCTTCACATTCATGACGTCAAAACTGATAACCTTAGAGCCACAAGGGTCTAGAGATCCTAACGTAGATATCAAGGGATTCCTTTGTGAAGGATACGTCTGCAGTACCTCCAAAGCCAACATCGCACAAGGGGTTTGACCCAAATCCTCGACAATAGAGTAGTTCTGGGCTACTCTAGCATTAGGGTTGTGGGTAGAGCATTTAAGTACTCCTTTCGGAATACGAGGCAGAGGCTTTGGATTTTCGATCTGTAAAGGCATCTCTGGAGGAGGGGGAGACTCTAAATCTGGAACAACATGTGAAGAAACGTAATCGCGAGACTGAGTGGATACATTAATATGAGACTTGACCATATTTATGCATAGATGGTCATCGTCCTGCGCTGGTGGGTTTTGACTCCCATTCACTGCATTTTCGACATTAGAGGAGCTCTAGGCCATGTGATGATTATGCGGAAAATGATTAGTCAACACAATAGACATTAGAGATAAAAGCTTCGCAGCTTTCTCGAGTTTGGGGCATAAGTTGGTAAGGTGATCATCAGTACAAAGCTTACAAGGGAATTTCACCTTCCTCTTATCTTTCTTTCAATCACCAACATTAACCTTCAATCTATCATTGTTATAATTGTCCTTGGGTTTATTATCATTCCTCCCACGCTTACGATTGTTACCACATCCTTTCTTTTTATTCCGTCCTGGTTGTTGGTTACCATTCAAGTTGGTCAATGACTGCACATAATGTACATCCCCTGACTGAGTGGGAGTGGAGGACATAGACGAAGCATGTCCTCCTACATAATGGCTTAGAGACAACTCTTTTAACTGGCTTGTCACCAAGTCTGTAGATTTAACATTTACGGAGCCTATAATGGCATTGGCATGAGGCCTGGGATTTTTCCTAGGGTCGTAGTTTGACCTCAGTGTGTTGGGAAGAATTTCGTATAACATCCCATATTGAGCATATATGAGATCTAACTATTGGGCTTTAAAAATCACTTCTTCCTTAGATGTTATTCCATATGTAGAGACTTCCTTCGAAATATAAGGCAATAAAGACTTAAGAAACCATTCCAACAGAAACTCTGGAGGAATGTAGGCTTTGATCAACATCTTCCATCTATGCCACTCTTGGATGTGATCCGAGATATAGGTGGCTTTGTCCTAGCGAAGGGACAACATAGGTTCTATGCCGACGTCGTAAAAAATTGACAATTGGAAGTGATTGAGGAAAACTAAAACTATCTGATTAAAATTCCCGTATGTCCCCCCTGGTATCTCTATGTACCATTTTGCTGCAACCCTTGTGAGGGTGCATTGACACAATATCAAACGAATAGAATCGTGATTAAGGGAATTGGAAGAGCGCCAAAGATGGAAATTAATGACATGATCACTAGGATCCTCACCAGTCTTTCCCTCGAATTTTAGAATACCCGAAGGAATCTTGGTGGGGACGAGAGGCCATGTCGGGTCATGATGCACTGGGTCATTCATTAATATTGACAAGTTTAAAAAATTGAGCGTGGCTAGAAAGGGAATTCATGGTTGTAACATCTCATCCCAAGCTCCCAGGAAAGATTGATGTTGGGGAATCACAACCCATCCAGGGTTCTGGTATGCACCATGGCCCTGTCCGGGATTGTAAAAACCCCCTCCAAACTGATTCACAAGGGGTTGGTTGGGCACCATTCCAGTAGGAATGTTATGATGAGGGTTGTAAATATTTCCCCAAGCTAGAGTAGCTCCTGGTTGGGGGTTTCTCAAAGTTTGAAATTGACCTCCTATGGGTGGAAATCCAGAGGATAGAGGTGGATTCCTCATGCCAAATGTGTTGGTTGGAATCAATGTGGAGGGGGTAGGTGTAAAGGATGAAACATAAGCAACACCTAGTCCGCCCGGTTGATTACTCCATCCAGGAACATTAAGACTAGGATTAGACCCGGGGTGAAAAGGAGGTAGGCTTCCAATCAAAGGATTCGTTTGGGGAATATGAGAACCACCAAATGAGAGTGGAATATGTGGAGGAGCCATTCCCCCAAGTCCAATACTAGGATTCAGATTAGATGCTGGAATGGAGAAAGAAAATTGCAATGTGAAATTTGGCATACCATAAGATAAAGGGCTAGAGGCCGAAGGGATAGACTGAGTATTGTAGCCCGACGAACTAAAAAGAGACCCAAAAGGGTTCATTACTATAGGTTGAGTATTAACTACAGGTCGAACGAGAGTGATGATGGGAACCTCCGACACTACAACCGTTGTGGTCGAAGGAGTAGAAGGAGTTCCATTAACCACAGTAGGTATGGGAGTCGAAGGACTCCCAGTATCTTTCTGACTCGACTCAGTACTCATACTTGTATGATCACAATTCTAGTAGGTGGAGGTGTGTGTACCATGTTTGATAACTTTACGCCTTTTAGAAGGTAAATACTCAAGATGCGGTGGTAATTTAAACAAACGACAAGATCTACGAGGAAGCTGGTCTAGCTCCATAATGACTGAAGACTTGAGATATAAAAACAAATCCTAAGGCCAACTAAAAATTAGAGACCACACTAAAATAAACAAAAAGGCCGATATGCACACAAACAGGATAAAGTGGCTGATAGGGGCCTCCCTCCTTAAAGTAGGTATGCCTCACCTAAGAGGGGCCTGAGACTCCCTTCAAAATATTGGAGGTATCATAATCAATTATAAGGGCCCTCATGGGCTTAACAACACATTCGGTCAGATCCCCTTGGAGAGGTAATCCTCCATAAAGGCTGTGTGTTGTCTGACCCTTATTAGACCCAGGGTACTTGCAGAATAACCCTTGCAAGTAACCTATGTGGCTACCTATGTCAAGAAACTAAAGCCACCATGATATAACCAGTGTATGGGTAGGGTAACAAAGCCCGAAATGTTGAAAGCACCACCTCTCACAGAGGTAAAGGCACTAGTAAGATCTCGAGATACAAATAGACCCCCAGAAATATCTCTGATGCTAAGAAGGAATTGGAGGGATATCTCCTTAATCAACTTCACACGACCTCATGCTTAACTTCGGTGTGAGCGGAGCCTCCTGATGCAACCAATTATACAATGGATTTCACCACTCTCTTAGGTGAGGCAAATCTTGCTATAACAATCATGAAGATAGACATTGTAAAAATACATAAATTAAAAATAATATAAGATTGAGTTATGATTTCATAAATATTAGATCATAATTATTACCTGAATCTAAGAACAAATCCAAAACCCAATCTCCTTCATTTGAAAATGTATCTATAAGATAATTAATTAATTCTTGTGGTTTTTGATAAATGTTAACCATCTCTCCTTTCAAATCTTTTTCCTCATATGTTATCTTTCTAACCACAACATTTTATACCAATATAATGCTAGGAGTCTCTCCATCCTTTGCATTGACAAGAATAGAATTATAACAATCATCTTTTGTCCAGGTTGCAAGATCTATACTCTCAAAATAAAGTTTAAATGATTCTCTATTGGAGCTTTGAATATTAGGCTTGTGCCTGTAACATAAATAAGTGCAAATTCAATTAACTTGTGAATTAATAAAATTGTTTTCTAATCTTAATTGCTAAACATACACTTTTAATATCTTACCAAATAAGTGTATGAATGAAAAACTTTCATGTTGGCACGTCTTGGAACTAAGAAACTAAGTCCCTTCCATCAAAGACAAGCTCATATAAGAGAGACAATAAGGTTCTCCATCAAAGAGGGAAGATCTTGGAGGTTGAATAATGTGTTCAAACTTAAAAGGACAAAGGGATGCAAACTGAATATGAAGTGAATAATTTCTCCAGAGTAACTTTGCTCTCAAAGTTGAATTCTTCTCTCTCTTCCACAGCTTGGAGATGGCCCATTTATAGCCTTCAAATGGAACTGAAGGTCCGAGTCAGAATGTTTCTAGTATATGGAAGGTCAAGGATCATGTATCTCATCACGTGACATGGAAACCCGGGACCATTTTTTAATTTTGGGCACAAAACCCGATGTACACGGGCTGTAATGGTGCAACATGTATATATGCATGCTGTATAGCTGTTAGGGCATGTATATGTGGAAAAATACAATTTTTAGCTCTGTGAGTTGCAAAAAGGGACTTCAAGTCTGCATAGGGAAATGGAAAAGGCCTTATAAGAAAGTTGCATGGGGTGAGGCAAATCTTTCTATAACAATAATAAAGTTAGATTCTGTAAAAAGACAAATTAAAAAACATATAAGATTGAAGTATGATTTCATAAATATTAGATCATAATTCTTACCTGGACCCAAGAACAAATCCAAAACCCAATCTCTTTCATTTGAAAATGCATCTATAAGATAATTAATTAATTCTTGTATTTTTTGATAAATGTTAACCATCTCTCCTTTCAAATATTTTTCCTCATATGTTATCTTTCTAACCACAACATTGTATACCAATATAATACTAGGAGTCTCTCCATCCTTTGCATTGACAAGAATAGAATTATAAGAATCATCTTTTGTCTAGGTTGGAAGATGTATACTCTCAAAATTACGTTTAAATGATTCTCTATTGGAGCTTTGAATATTAGGCTTGTGCCTGTAACATAAATAAGTGTAAATTCAATTAATTTGTGAATTAATAAAATTGTTTTCTAATCTTAATTGCTAAACATACACTTTCAATATCTTACCAAATAAACTGCATCCTTGTCTTTTCTTTCCCCTTGAAGCTTGATTGTACTAATCCTTGTTGTGTTTCTGAATGAAATACTATAAATCTGAATGAAATACTATAAATCTCCAAAATGGTGATGTTTTAACTTCCGTAAATCCCATAACCACTTTATTGAAAGCTTGGTAAGTATAAGGCTCAATATCATATCCAATGTTTTGGATATTATAACCATGAGGGATATCCGCAATAACTATGGAGTATTATTTTTTAGGAACAATATTTGCAAGTTGTTCAAAATCACCTAATATCACTTTATATTGAACAATGCCGATCCCATTCCAAATGTAGTGATCAAGGGTGTCATCAAGTTGGACATTTTGAACACGTCTCCTTCTTTCTCTTTCAAACTTAGCTTTTTGAATAAAACTTTTGAAAGTTTCACGTACTCCATCTGCATTCTTCTCTGGCATCTTTAATGAAACAAATATATATATATATATATATATATATATATATATATATATATATATATATATATATATATATATATATATATATATATATATATTAACTTACAAATGAATAATATGAATGTAATAAATCAACATACCTTTTTGAATGCAACAAAAAATTGTTTCAATACTGTTGAAGAGCTTGAATCTGGATAGTTGAGTTTAACATCATCCCAACTTTTTTCATTCATCATCTTGACCATTTCCTCTTGTATCCTCATATACACCTTGTGATTAAATAAAACAAAAATAATTTTATAATGATATATATAACAAAATACTTATAACATTGATATGTTAAACTGAAAAAATTAATTTTCTTGTCCTAACATAAATAAAAATAACTCAACAAACTTACTTTTTAAATTCATCACACATTTCTTCCATTGGAAATTCTCCCGACCTAACACGTGATATTATAGTTATGATATGTTTATCATCCTTCACTCCTTGTATTGATCTCCAAGGTGTTATAGTCATATCATTTGGAATATTTTTTATGTCAGGACATGTCTTACTTGTGCCACATATCAATGGTTTAGCCTTCTTAACTCTCTAATTTTTTATACTAATATTTTCCCATAGGATGAATATCTCATCTATCAAATCCCATACCTGTCCAGTTCTAAATCCCAATTGAAAATAACTATCCACAACTCTAAATATATCACTTCCTTTGCGATTTTTTCTTTTGTATTTTCATCATCAAGTGGGAATCCTATTTCCATACAATATTGCTTCTAAAAATTGACATTAACATTTGATCTCTCCCCATGACATATTTCAAAAAATTCATTATGGATAAATCTCGCCCTTTGAATGAAAGTCATAGACATTCTGTACTCATTGTCTGTGTTATGATCCCATGCCAATAACTTTGCTTCTGAATCTATTAAACCGACATAAATTATGCATTTGATTGTCTCAAAAAGAGGATTATTGGGATATTCTTGCATCAATTCTCTTTTAGCCTCTGCAAAATGATTTCCTCCAATCACATAATATTTGTGGTCAAATTTTTTTGATATATCAAATTCTTCCCTCGTAGGAACTTCCATTGGGTCAACAAGAACTAGGTTGTCAACCACATGTGCATATGGATTTTACCTAATCAATGCTTTCAAATTGTAAATATGCAAGTGATGCGGTTTTTTAATTTGATATTTTTCTTTCCCTTCTGTGGGTTTATAAATTTGTTTCACATTCAACTGAAATGTCTGGCTATTATCAACTAAGTTCATCATCCTCATTTTATTTCAAATGACATTTTGTGTTGTTTTCATAATACCATCCTCTAGATCAACACCTGGTGTTATTATTTCTCTGCTACCTTTAGGAGTTTCACTATAATACTCTAAGCTAACGATGGCTTCTTGAACATTATCAACATTTGTTTTCTTCCTCTCATGATTTAAATGTGTTTCATCTAAATCAATGATTTCTTCATAATCAATAGGAATAGACTCATCATCAACCATCACTCTTTTGCATTTATCTTGTTTATTCTTTTTGTGAGAAGAAGTGATAACCTCATTGGGACCAATCTCAACAAAATCTTCATTTTCAGTTTCCTCATTTTCAAATGTAACCCTTTTAGGATTTCTAGAAAGAGGATTTTTCTTTCTTCTTTCATGTACTTCTTTGTCTACTCTTGCAGGTTCAACCTCCATTACTTTATGTTTCTTTTTCCTTCCTTCTTGTGTTTTTTCAATATGAAAAACATTGATGAAGTCCATGATATTATTCTTTGTAGAGTAAATCCCCACTAACATATGTGAAAGTCGTTTAACAAAATCCTGTCAAAATAAAATATAACATTTTCATGTTTAATAAAATTAAAACATTACCATGATACTAAAAATAATAAACGACACAAAAATAAAAATAAAAAACTTACATTGTCGTTCTCAATGTCATCAACGATGGATGCACATAATTATAAAAAACATTCATTCTTGTTATAATTTATCAATTTGAAACAATATATAAACTTGATATAAGTTTTTCCTTGTTTGACAAGTGCATAAACAATATTTGTGGGTGGCACCAAACATATATCTTGTAACAAGCCAAGTGCATGATAATTTCCTTGCACATGTTCTAATTCGACACAATACAAATATATATAATCTCCATTGTTGCCTTGCTTGTCTTTAACAAACCAAGAATATTCCAATTTGTTTTCACCTTCCACAGATTTCCACTCTCTAACATTCTTCATTGCCCTTGATAGCTCATGTGTTATGCTATCATTTTGTTTCCTAATATTCATGGATGTTCTAGTTGCAATTTTGGATGTCATTATTGCAGGTCGTGATCGATATATATTCATAGACAATATCTTTCCTGCCATTTTCCTATAAGATAAAAAAAAATTAGGCCTTTTACATTATAATAAACTAAAAAAAACATTGAATATAAGAACTAATTTAAAAAAAATTGACCCATATTTAATTTTTTTTTACCCATGGAGTTATTAGGCTTATTCCAGGACCGTGCCTTGGCCGTGGGGGCTAGGGAGATGTCATACATCACCCCAACCCCCACGGCCAAGCCCCAGGCATTTCCCAGTAATCACCATGGGCCAAAACTAAAAAAAACTAAGTAAAAAACAATAAAAAAAACTAAATTTTTTTACAAAACTATACCTAAATTTGACTTTTTGTTTTCAAAAAATCTTAAGGATTTTGTTAATTTTTTTTGAAAAAAGTCTCAATTTTTTTAAAAATGTTGGGATTTTTTTAGAAAAAAATAGAAAACATCTAAAAAAATTTAAGGTTTTTAAATTTTCGCAAGAAAAATTATTATGTGATTCAAAGATGATCTTATAATTGTTGTTTTGGTAAATGGAAAGAATTTGAAAAATAACTAACCTCTGAAATGCTAGATTCTCCTAGGATGTCTTCTCGATGTTTCTCCCTTGTAGCTTGCTCCAAATATTTTAATGAACACTGTCCAAGATATCACACAATGTAAAAAGATAAAATAAGACTCTGTATATATAACACATATGATATAAATTACTGTTAGTATAACGAATGTGGGATAAATAAAAATGAGGTATATTGTCTACATATATACTTAAAATTATATGGATCATCGCTATGTTTAATGAATGTGGAATAAATAAATAAACATGAGAAATATTGTATTTAACATGTAAATAACGAAATAAAAGAGTACAAGTTGTTTTTATTTTTCAAGGGAAAATAATAAAGTGAAAAATTTGGGGGTAAATTTTGGAGGGAACAAATTGAGAGGGAAATTTTAGAGGGAATATTTTGGGGTGAAATTTTGGGAAATATTTTGGGGGGGGAATTTTGGAGGGAATATATATATATATATATATATATATATATATATATATA
>ML789887.1:1335632-1359442 GCA_009831015.1 Picea engelmannii | reverse complement strand
TCTAGAGGGAAAAAATTATTATGCAAGTTATAAGAATGTCATTGGGAGAGTGAGCATTTGTATCATTCTATGTTCTTAGAGAGAAGGGATGACTTCGTCGGATAAAGAAGATTTATTTCTGAGACATCAACAAATTGTTCGCATACCTCTTTTGTTGGGACTAGGAAATGCGATAGAAATGCTTGTAATGAAAATGAGGCAACCCATTTTTCATCTAGTTATAAGTTTGATCATAGTGCAAGGAATTTTATTCAACATGTTCCTCATGAAAGTCCTAAATCAGAGGACTTTGAAGGCACCAATGATGAAGAGGAGGAATATGATGGTGATAAATCTATTCAACAATTTAATAGTAATGAAAATAATCAAAATGTAGGTCTAAGTGGAGACTATGATCAATGTTTAAATGATTGGGATGAAAATTTTCCTTCAAGTGAGGAGTTTCAAGGTACCGATGAATATTTCCAAGGCACCAATGAATATGATGGAGAATTTCCCTCAAGTGGAAATTTTAAAAGCAGTGGAGATGATTATCACAATGGTGGACACTCTTTCTTGAGTGGGGAATTTAAAGACAACAATGTTGGTGATGATGAATTTCCTCCAAGTGAGAATTTTGAAGGTACTGATGAAGATTTTCCTCCAAGTGAGGATTTCCAAGGCATAGATGAGGATGATGAAGAATCCCTGCCAAGTGGGTATTTTAAAAGTAATAATGACGATTATTGCAATGCTGGATAGTCTTTCTCGAATGAGGAATTTAAAGGAAGCATTTTTGGTGATGATGATTTTTCTCCAAGTGAGGATTTTCAAGCCAATAATGAGGATGATGAAGAATATCTCTCAAGTGGGGATTTTCAAAGTAGTGAATATGATTACGCCATTGGTGGACAATCTTTATCGAGTGATAAATTAAAAGGCAACAATGTTGATGATGTTTAAATTTCCTCCAAGTGAGGATTTTCAAGATACTGATGAAGATTTTCAAGGCACTAAGTAGGATGGTGAAAATTTTCACTCAAGTGGGGATTTTGAAAGCAATGAAGATGATTATGTCAATGGTGGACACAATGTTGATGATGATTTTTCTCCAAATGAGGATTTTCAAGGTACCAATGACGATGATGGAAAATTTTCTCCAACTAAGAATCTTAATGGCATTGATAATCTTATGGGTGATGATGATTTTCCTTCAAGTGAATATTTTCATGGAAGATCCAATGACATTGGTGAGGATGGTAATCATGTTTCTATTGATTTTGATATTCCTCTCATGAACGAGATTATCAATGAATATGATGGACCTAGGAATGAATATCATGTTCTCAATCATTCAAATACAATAAATCTAGGTGATCGACATTCTCTAGTTCGGTCTCCTGACAATGTTTTGCTTGATATTCCTTCGGGTGATAAGGAAAATACTTCTAGTGAGGATGATGAAATAGTGGAGACATTGAAAAGAAACACTGTGTCTAGGACCAGGACTAGACCTTTTTATATCAATCCAAATCATTCTAGTTATACAAGATCTAGGAAATAATTTCTCACTAAATCAATTTCCATAAGTGAATTGATTTCAAGTGAATGTTGTCAAAATATTTGTTTGAAAAGCATGGACTATATGTATGCCTCGAATAAAAGGAAGACATATTTGTCAATGAATACGAGCATGCCAAATTCATATTTTATGGGGTGCATGATATCCACCAATACAGGTTATGATTATCACATTTGGGAATATTTTACTTTGTAGAAAAGATTTCAAAAAAATTCACTCAATTAGTAATCTTTGTCTATCAAGAATCCAGACAAGGTTGGAAAAAGATCCTTCATTTTATTCAAATGTACATCATGGACGAGAGAGTGAGCCATTGAAAAACACTACATTGTCATGAATGCGATATTTCTTTTCCAAAAATTGAGAGTGTATGCCAGATAGCGAAATAATACATATTTCAGATAATTTCTAAAGGAGGGAAATCTACGTTGTGTATAAAGGATATGCTGAAAGTGTTGAAGGAAATGGTAATTTTATTACATATGCATATTTTAAAATAATATGGAAGAAACAATTCAACAATGTCTGTATTCCTAAGAAGTTAAGGATGGGGATTTGAAGTATATGTGCTACTCTTAAATCAAGAAGAGATAAATCTGAAGGATCATAAAGAGGTACGTATTTGCTATTTTTTTTTTAAATTGAATAGTTATCAACTATGAAAACATATGATCAATATTTTGATTTTATTTCATGTGCAAATGTCACAGTCAAATCACTTCAAGAACACCAGAATCAACAATCAAGTGAAAGGAAAAAGTTGTACAAACATTGGAAGAAGTGTTATGATGCTCCAAACAAATATTTAGGCATGATAATTGATGGCATGGACCAAAAGAAAACACTTCTACCACATTTTGTTCGTACACCAAAAAATTTACAGGAATAGAATTTCTTTCAGTTTCACTTGGTTGGTTGTATGGTTTTCAATGGAAAAATGTGTCCAAGGTTTTACTTCACAACTCCAAATATTCATAATGATGAAAATATGACCATCACCATAATTCATCATGTGTTCAGTCATTGGTCTAGAAATATTCCTCAAGTTCTCTATCTACAGTTAGAAAACACTAGTCATGAAAATAAAAATCAAATTGTGTTTGGATATCTAAGCATGCTTATTGAAATGGGAATCTTTCAAAAGGTGAAAGTTGGTTTCCTTCTTGTTTGACATAATCATGATCATATTGTGATGTCGACACCCTCAAACCGCAGGTTGGAAGGTCCACGTCAACACAGGATCTTTCCTTTCAATCGGCCCGAAGAACTCCAAACAGTTCTTCTATTTCTCTATCGGGAAATCTGCACCCACAACAATCCTCGCGGGATCCCCTCTTTGCACTTAGGAGATCGGAATTCGTGACTTCGCGAATCCAATGGTAGAGCGTAGGTCTCTTGAATCCAAGAAACCTGACAACAGTCAACGCTGACCCTTCTCTTTCCCTTTCGGGATTTCCCTTATCGTGATTTCGACACTCGCGATGTCGAACAACTTGTCTTACCGACTCCCGAATACCGATTAGCCGAAACTCTGATATACTCGCGAGTTTGACTTTTCAACGGCCTGTCACCTCTGTCGGGATTTCGGACTTCGCGGTATCGTGAATCCTAATGCAATGTTTTCGGCACTTCACCCTGCGAAATTCCAAAATGGTCGACGGAGGTTGAGTCCATGTCAGCGACACACCACCTGTCCACTTCACTGACTCCGTTGTGGCCCCACACAAATCTTCTTGGCTATCAGGGTATCGCGGTTCATGATTCCGTGATTCCTGTTGCAATGTTTACGGGACTTCAACCCACGAAACCCCGATATGGAATCTCATGTGTAAACCCGACGGTATTTGTGACTCGGATCTACGGTCCTGCCCCTCCTGAGCTTTGAACCTTTAGGTAATACTTTGCCGTATCTCCCCTGTTCCTCTGTGAGATCTAATGGCCCACGGAAATTCACGAATCCTCCTCAGAGAATACCGACCGTTCGTTCCTCCTTGGCGATTTCTGCTAATGACCAAGTGTTCCTCCGCGGAACTCGTCCACCTGCGGCGCAAACTTACGACGCTTCTTACAAACTTCTAGTCACAGCTTCCCTGCGTTGTCCTTCAACAATTTCGAAGGCCTTATCATTCATGATCTTTCTTGTAACTCTGAGCCTTAGAAAAGACTCTTGCGCGCACTCCTTGTGGAAACCTTCAGACACTTCCCAGTGTTGAATTTCCTTCGACTCTGCGCACACCTGCAACAACAGTCTCTCAATGATTTGCTCAGATCCACAACCCTGAGACTTCACTCGGCCTGCACACTCCTTGCACAGCTCCTGTGCCTGTCTGCACTTCTGAATGAACGAGAACGAAAGCTACCCTATCTAAACCCTTTGTCAACGCACTCCTTGCGGACACTTCAACTACACTCCTTGCAGAAACTCTGGCTCAGGTAGAGAAACAATTGAAACTCATTCCTACTTCCTCTCAAACTTCAAACTCAAACATGAAATCATATACACAGCATATAAAGCAAATGTACAACTGAAAGCAAACATTCATGAGCATAACATTCAACATCAATACACAGAGAACAAACACAAAACCATGAATTTGAATCAATCTCTTTCTATTAATCCAAATATCTGTACATGGGTGTTCTTACACATCTCTCTACATCTTCTCTATGCTCTTCTCATGCTTCCATTATGTTACAACACAAAATGAGGGTATCTATATCCCGTTTCCCTCTTATGCTCTCAAATAGTCTAATCTAGAATTAAATTCTATCTACTTGCATTAACTACTTTAAATGCCTTCTACCTACTAAGGACGAGAGAAAATTTCTCAAGGTCTGTTTACATTTTACAAGTGCGCTTCTTCTTAATGGATTCATTTAAGATTGTGCATCAACTCCAAGGTAATTTTCAAAATTTGTGCTGGCGCTTGTCCAGCTGTCTTTTTCTTCCGCACTGGCTCACTTGATGTTGGCGATGCTCCTGTATCATACTCCCTCGCTTGAAAATTTTCATGGGATCCTGTCCATGAGCTCACGCATGGTTCGTCCATGCTTCTGGATTTCTTCTTCGCTCTCCCAGCTGGCATCTTCAATTGGATGGTCCTTCCATTTGACCAGATACTCAAAGTATTGCTTTCGCCTGGTCCTCTTGCTCACTCTTTTGTCCAGTATGCACTCCATCTGCGACTTATCTGCAACTGGCATTTGTTTTGTCCACTGGATCATTGGTTGCTCATTTCCAGTCCCTGCTTCCTCAGCCCTATATGGGTACAAATCTGAGATATTGGATATCAGAGAAATTCCTATCCCATCGGATAATTCAATCTCATAAGCATTCGCCCCAAATTTCTTCAAGACCTTACATGGCCCGATTTTCTTCATCTTCAGTTTGTTATATGTCCCTCTCGGGAACCTTTATTTTCTCAAATGTGCCAGAATCAAGTCACCAACCTCAAACTGAAGTTGTCTCTTATGTTGATCTGCTCTACGCTTATATTCCTGGCTTGAATTCAACAGTCGCTCCTTCACCTGGCTGTGAAGTTCTTTCATCGCCTCTGCGAATTCTTCTGCACTAGCTCTCCTAGTCGCAATGTGTTCTGAATCCATCAATTCAAAAATTCCTCTCAGCTGCATGCCATAGACAACCTGAAATGGACTCTGCCCTGTGCTCCTGTTAACTGAGTCATTATAAGAAAACTCTGCCTATGGTAATATGTGGTCCTACTGTTTGTGGTGTTTTGTCACCAAGCTTCTCAGCAAGTCTCCCAGACTTTTGTTCACCACTTCTATCTGTCCATCAGTCTGAGGATGATATGTTGAACTAAATGACAAGTTAGTTCCCAGCTTCTTCCATAAAGTCCTCCAAAAATTCCCTATGAATTTGGTGTCTCGATCCGAAACTATACTTCTCGGCAATCCATGAAGTCGAATGACCTCCTTGAAAAACAGGTTCGCAATGTAAGTTGCATCACTGGTCTTTTGACATGGAATGAAGTGTGCCATCTTGGAAAATCTATCCACCACCACAAAGATTGAATCACAACCTCTTTGTGTTCTTGGCAACCCCAATACGAAATCCATGCTGATTGCATCCCACGACCTCTCTGGTATGGGAAATGGTTGATAGAATCCCGCATTCTGCTTCCTTCCCTTTGAATTATGGCAAATTATGCATCTGTCTACGAATCTCTTGATGTCTACTCACATTCCCAGCCAAAAATATGACTCATTCAACTTTGCGAACTTCTTGTCGCGACCAAAATTCCATGCCAATCCTCCATTGTGTTTCTCCTTCAGCA
The DNA here is from genome assembly GCA_009831015.1 of Picea engelmannii. NCBI lineage: Eukaryota > Viridiplantae > Streptophyta > Pinopsida > Pinales > Pinaceae > Picea > Picea engelmannii. The sequence continues at coordinate 1,353,583 of ML789887.1, read as the reverse complement.
GATTCTCCCTCATGGAGCATTTTGGAATACATAGTTGATTACCTCTAAACAGTAATCCTTCCTGGATCATGTATTCTATCCATTGGCTTCTATCCCTGAGAATTGGATTCTTAGTTGCTTCATACGCCTCCTTAAAATCCTGATCATCAGCGTACATGTCCCTGAGATCATCAAAACCCAACGTTTTGACTTTGAACTCCTGCAATAGAAAACACTTCCTGCTCAAAGCATCAACCACTTTGTTAGCAGTACCAGAAATATGTTTGATCACAAAAGTAAAATTCTGCATATACTCAATCCATTTGACATGTTTCTGATTCAACTTTTCCTATTGAGTCACAAACTGCAATGCATGATTGTCACTGTATAAGACAAACTCTTTCGGGATCAAGTAATGTATCCATTTCTTCAATGCTTGAACAATATCATAGAACAACTTATCATAAGTGGAGTACTTCACTTTCGCTTCATTCAACTTCTCGCTGAAGTATGCTATCGGCCTGTCTTCCTAACTCAAGACTGCCCCGATTGCAAATCCGCTTGCATCGCATTTCACCTGAAATGTTTTTCGGAAATCCGGCAACACCAAAACTGGGTGTTCCGTGATCTTCCTCTTCAACAGATTGAAACTCTTTTCGGACTCTTCTGTATAGTGAAAATACTTGTGTCTTTTCTTCACTGTATCCATCATTGTTGCGTTAATTCCACTGAAATTCCTGATGAACTTTCGGTAGAAACTAGCCAATCCGTGAAAACTTCTCACCTCAAAGATATTCTTCGGTGATGGCCAATCCTTGATTACCTCTACCTTATCTGGATCCATCCTCAACTCATTTGCCAAAATAACAAATCCCAAGTAAATGAGCTCTGTCTTCATGAATGAGGATTTCTTCACGTTTATCAACAGCTTCTCCTGTTGTAATCTCTGCATCACTGTAGCCAAATGCTTCAGATGCTCTGCCACTGTTTTACTGTAGATCAGTATGTCATCCAAATACACAATGAAAAATTTCCCGATGAACTCCTTTAGGACTTCGTTCATCAATATCATGAAGGTACTCGACGCATTTGTTAAGCCAAACGGCATAACAAGCCATTCATACAACCCTTCGTTGGTTTTGAATGTTGTCTTCCATTCATCACCTTCTCTCATGCGAATCTGATGATAACCGCTTTTCAAATCAATCTTTGAAAAATACTTTGCTCCACTCAAGCAATCCATCAGATCATCCATCCTCGGCAATGGAAATCTTTACCTGATGGTTATCTTGTTAATCGCCCTTGAATCAGTACACATCCTCCAGCCTCCATCTTTCTTCGGACTAAGTACTGTTGGAACAACACATGGACTCAAGCTTTCCCTGACCAAACCTTTGTCCAACCAATCCTGGACTTTCCTCTTGACCTCTTCATTCTCTTGCGGCGTCAATCTGTACGCGGATTTATTTGGAAAACTGGCTCCTGGTATGAGGTCAATGTGATGACTCACACTTCTAATCGGTGGCAACGAACGAGGTAATTCGTCCACTACTATGTCAGCGAACTCTTCCAATAGTTCCTGAACTTCTTCTGGTAAATCATCCACCCTTGTGCTAGTTAAAACAATTCTTGGCTTTCTGACCACAATAAACTGTGGATCCTCCTTCTTCTTAACCTCTGTAAGAAGTTCCTTCCCACTCATGAGAAGTACTGTGTTGCTTACTTCCGGTTTCACCTCCTTATCCTTAATTGAAAGAAACATGTGTGTCCTCCCATTCTTCTCTAGGGTGTATGTGTTCATTATCCCATCATGAATCACATTCCTGTCATATTGTCATGGTCTACCCAGCAATAGATGACAAACATCCATAGGAATGACATCACATAAGATCTTATCATTATATCCTCCTATCTTAAATTCAACCAAGCATTGTTTAGTGACAGTTACCTAATGTCCTTTCTGTAGCCACGAAACTCTGCATGGGATTGGATGATAAGTCGTCTACGGCTCCAGCTTCTCTACCATCTCGGTTGAAACGAGATTATCCGTTCTACCACTATCCACAATGACTTTGCATACCCTGTCCTTGGTCTTGCAAGCAGTCCTAAAAAGTCTGGTCCTTTGGACTGAACTCTCCACCTCCTTATCGGGTGTCAAAAGGATTTTTCGCATCATCAATGATCTTCTGCCTTCAACATCTTCTACCTCAACATCCCGCCTCTGTGCTTCGATGATGTGAGCTTCTCCCCCTTATTTCTTCTTATCTGGACACTCGTAAGACTTGTGCTCATCCTTTCCACATGTGAAGCATGCTATTACTCCACGTCTTCCTCTTCCTCTACCTCTAGTACGAGAAAAAGTGTTACTGTCAGCATAATCTCCTCTCTGCTCAGTATGTTGCCCTCTCTGTGAGGTTCCACCTCTCTCAGTTCAAGTCTAAGGTTTCTTCCAGTCCTCTTTAGGCTTTTGATATTTGTCCTGGGCAACTGATTTGCCTCTGGGCTGACTTCTGCCTCGGCCTCTCTGACTCTGCTTTCGGCTCAGCTTATCTTCCGCTTTCAGAGCCATTTGATAAGCATCTTCCACCATTCAGATGGTTACCATGCTCATCTCATCCTGGATATCATATCTCAGGCCATTCATGTATCTGGCAACTTTTTCATCATCGCTCTCCCGATGAACTGCCCTGATGTTCAGTTTATAGAATTCCTCAGTGTATTCTTTCATTGTCATAAGCTTCTGTCTCAGGTTCTGCATCCTCCTAAACAGAGTAATTTGATAGTCCCTAGGGATGAATTTTTCCTTCATCTTCATGATCATTCTATTCCAGCTCTTGATCTTCTGCTTTCCCTTGCAGCGTCTGTCAGCTTGTAGTTCATCCCACCACAATGTTGCGTGCCCCTTCAATCTAGTGACAACATGCTTGACTTTCTTGTCCTCTTCGACATCTTCATAGTCAAACTATGTGTCTAGAGCTATAATCTAGTCTAGAAGCTCCTCTGCATCCAAGTTTCCCTCATAAACTGGAATGTCCATCTTCGCTCTTGCACCCATCCTTGCAATAGCTCTGATCAAACGTTCGTTTGATGCATCTTCAGCTACAACTTCCTCTTCATGTTCAACCTCAATCTCACTTTTGGAATCACTAAGATCCCCTGCACTGACTGTGTTTCTTTGCGTTGTCTCCATATCTTCGATTCTAGCTTGTAGATCACGCATCTCTCTCTCCATAGATGGATCTTTCATCTGCCTGCCTCTTATTCTCGGCATTTCCCTATCCTCTGGTGGATCAGGTGTTTGCATTTCCCTTCTCCTTGGCGGCATGGTGAATTCTCTTTCTCTGCTACAGAAAGCAAATAACCTTTCTATGCTCTGATACCAAACTAATGTCGACACCCTCAACCCGCAGGTTGGAAGGTCCATGTCAACACATGATCTTTCCTTTCAATCGGCCCGAAGAACTCCAAACGGTTCTTCTATTTCCCTATCAGGAAATCTGCACCCACAACAATCCTCGCGGGATCCCCTCTTTGCACTTAGGAGATCGGAATTCACGACTTCGCGAATCCAATGGTTGAGCGTAGGTCTCTTGAATCCCCGAAACCCAACAATAGTCAACACTGACCCTTCTCTTTCCCTTTCAGTATTTCCCTTATCGCGATTTTGGCACTCGCGAAGTCGAACAACTTGTCTTACCGACTCCTGAATACCGATTAGCTGAAACTCTGATATACTCGCGAGTTTGACTTTTCAATGGCCTGTCACCTTTGTCGGGATTTCGGACTTTGCGGTATCGCGAATCCTAATGCAATGTTTTCGGCACTTCACTCTGCGAAATTTTGAAATGGTCAATGGAGGTTGACTCCGTGTCAGCGGCACGCCACCTGTCCACTTCACTGACTCCGTTGTGGCCCCACACAAATATTATTGGCTGTCGGGATACCACGGTTCGTGATTTCGCGATTCCTGTTGCAATGTTTACGGGACTTCAACCCATGAAACCCTGATATGGAATCTCACGTGTAAACCCGACGGTCCTTGTGACTCGGATCTATGGTCCTGCTCCTCTTGAGCTTTGAACCTTTAGGGAATACTTCGTCGTATCTCCCCTGTTCCTCTGTGAGATCTAACGGCCCACGAAAATTCACGAATCCTCCTCAGAGAATACTGATCGTCCGTTCCTCCTTGGCGATTTCTGCTAATGACCAAGTGTTCCTGCACGGAACTCGTCCACCTATGGTGCAAACTTATGACGCTTCTTACAAACTTCTAGTCACAGCTTCCCTGTGTTGTCCTTCAACAATTTTGAAGGCCTTATCCTTCCTGAGCTTTCTTGTAACTCTGAGCCTTAGAAAAGACTCTTGCGCACACTCCTTGAGGCAACCTTCAGACACTTCCCAGTGTTGAATTTCTTTCGACTCTGTGCACACCTGCAGCAAAAGTATCTCAATGCTTTGCTCAGATCCACAACCCTAAGACTTCACTCGTCTTGCGCACTCCTTGCACGGCTCTTGTGCCTATCTTCACTTCTGAATGAATGAGAACAAAAGCTACCCTATCTGAACCCTTTGTCAACGCACTCCTTGCGGACACTTCGACTGCACTCCTTGCAGAAACTCTGGCTCAGGTAGAGAAACAATTGAAACTCATTCCTTCTTCCTCTCAGACTTCAAACTCAAACATGAAATCATATACACATCATATAAAGCAAATGTATAACTGAAAGAAAACATTCATGAGCATAACATTCAACATCAATACACAGAGAACAAACACAAAACCATGAATTTGAATCAATCTCTTTCTATTAATCCAAATATTTGTACATGGGTGTTCTTACACAACTCTTTGCATCTTCTCTATGCTCTTCTCATGCTTCCATTATGTTACAACACAAAATGAGGGTATCTATATCCCGTTTCCCTCTTGCGCTCTCAAACAGTCTAATCTAGAATTAAATTCTATCTACCTGCATTAACTGCTTTAAATGCCTTCTACCTACTAAGGACGAGAGAAAATCTCTCAAGGTCCGTTTACATTTTACACGTGCGCTTCTTCTTAATGGCTTCATTTAAGATTGCACATCAATTCCAAGGTAATTTTCAAAATTTGTGTTGGCGCTTGTACAGATGTCTTTTGCTTCCACGCTGGCTCGCTTGATGTTGGCAATGCTCCTGCATCATATTGATTAGATGTTCAGTTGTTTTTCAGTAACATTGAAGAGGGAAAATTTTGGAATCCTACCATCATTGATTGAATGTATTAAGAAAGCATACATTTCAGAGCCTATTTTTCATATATTAGAAGAAACTGTTGACATGCAAATATTTATTCAGGGATCGCATTGTGAAGAAAAATGTATTGAAAAACTTAATGACATTAGCTTTCAACATCAAATTTTTTTTTCAAAACAATTGATGGGAAAACACTTATATGGGGAAAACAATCTTCAACTACCACAGAATGGGGACCTTCATCAAGTTTAATATTTTTGAATTTCATTCCATATCGTCCAATATTTGCATCAAAGTTATTATTTTTGCAATTAGTTGCTGAAATCCATAATGCACAGAGGCATAATAGAGATGTAGATTATTCTGAATAACTGGAAGAAATAAAAAATTCCATTAAGGATACATATGAGTACTTTGATGTTGTTGATTCTATTTGTTGGGAGTCTTTTTTCAATAGTCAAAGTGACATAATTTCAAGCTCAAAAAATGAAGATAAGCAGAGGAAAGATAAATGTATATTGTATCACAAAGGTTACATACACAACGTGAAGCCATGGAAGACCTTTATAGGGGTTCAATACAAGATATTAAGGAGGAAAGCATGATTGCAGTTTTAGCGACCAAAGATCCACATGGTTATCCATTTTGGATTGGAAAGGTTATAAAGATTGAGAAAGAAAATGATGGTGTTATTGCAATTGAAGTGCATTGGTATGCAACAAATACACACCCATTCAATGGTGTGTACAAGCCATAGATCGTGGTTGAGAAACATGTCAATAGAAAGAGAAAAATAAAGGGTCAAAATACAACTCATCGTCGCACCGACCTCTTAAAATTAGATGATGTTAACATACTTGTTTATGACTTCAATTTGACAAAGAGATGAAATCTTCGCTCCAAGACAACATATATTATCAATAAGTTGTTGCCACAAGAAATAAATGCAAGATGGGAGTTTGTTGTACCTAGTCGTAGATCTAAAAGGAATTTGACATCTGAAATGTTGGGCATGCATATAGACTCAGATGGTGCATTCATCGATAGTAGAGAAGAGTATGGATAATTTACATCTTCATCCAATCATTCATCTCAAGACAATGTAGACTCTGATGGTATTTCAGAAACCATGAGTCAATCTGAATAAGTGTATGAAACATTTTATGTATTTTTGATCCATATGATGTTTGTATGGTAACTAGAAATGAGAATTGAACTTACATATGATCTTACATGAAGTTATGAATCCTTTTTTTTATGTTTTATGAATTATATGTTTTGATTATGGATAATATAATAAAATTTCTTAGCTCATATGTTTTGAATATGGACAATATAACAATACTTTTAAGAAATAATTTATGTTTCATTCAATGTAACTTGTATTTACTTTTTTTTATTAAAAGTTAAAAAAAATTATTAAAAAATGACATTGAACTTTTAAAGTATATTGTAATATTTTCATGTCATTATGTATTACCTTGTGCTTTGAATGATAATAATATTTTAAAAGTAAACATTTAAGGGTTGATTTTATGATTTTGTTTACAATAATGATGAATTCTTTTACCACTTTATAAAAATGTGTCATTTTCATACCCCAATTTTAGAATGGGTGCTACTGGTAGCAATAATTTTCAATTTGATGGTTGATTTTGAGGTTTTGGTTTTCATGGTACCAAGTGCTAAAATACGATTTCAAATTATCTAAAATTTTAACGTTTTGAAAAAAAAAAAAATCTTTTTTTTAGGTGATGATTTTAAGGTTTTTATGAGCTATTGTCTGAGTTTTGAAGGCCATGTTTGAAAAATGTTGTAATTTTGACCCCGTTTAAAAAAATGGTGCTACCAGTAGCACCACTTTTTGATTTGGGGGTTGATTTTGATGTTTTTTTATGCAAAAATATGGGTTTTTTGGGCCAAAGTTCTCGTTTTGAGGTCACAATTCTCATTAAGTCAGTAACTTTGTTAAAGTGGATATCAAACAATACTAAGGTGAGATCTATACATTAAGGTTGAATCATTGGTTTCAATAGTTAGATTTCTATTTCAATGTCCACTATATAGAATAAGAGCATAATATTTTGTTTGTCGAACTGAAATTAGAGGGTTGTGCATTAACTTGGAGTGAAAGTCACACAGAGACACTTAGATTGGAGGGTGAATTTGCCAATAACTAAGTGGGAGGATTTCAAAACCCTCATTAAGTCCAAGTTATATGCTATTGGGCATGTATAGGACCAATGGATCCATCGACATTACTTCAGGAAAAGGTAGGGGCAGAGTGTGCAAGAGTACACCATTGAATCTAGAAAGATGGCTATCATTATGGGTATCTTGCCTAAGAACCCAGATGTACTCTTCAAGTATCTGGGGAGTCTACACATCTATTTGTGAAAGAAAGTGATGCTCTTCAAGCCTAGGATAGTTGATGAGGCTTGTGTGCTAGAATAATATCTAGAAAATATAGGCCACAAGAAAGGACAACCAAGTGGTTCCAAATAGAAAGAGCACCAAGATGCTTCTAAGGAGGGGAAGAAGTGGAAAGGGAAAGACAAGAAGACGAAAACCACTGAACATCAGTGCAAGGATCCAAGTAACCATTGTAACCATTACAATATCGATGGTGACATTGAAGAAAAGTGTTGGAAACCACATCCAAAGTTGAACCCTAAGAACTGGAAAAAGAAGAACCTTCTAGCCATGTATACAAGCAATCATTTAGAGAGAAACTTAGATGTGGATGAGAATATTTCTTGCAATTCAACGCATAAGGAGGTGAATTTGAGTATCCTTCATCACAAGGAAGAGAAGGAGATGAAAAAAGTTTTCCATATCAAGATCCAGATCAAGAAGACTAAGTAGATTCTCTACTCGATTTCAATTCATAGGCCAATCACATAGCAGTCGGCCTAGTTAGCAAGCTTGGTTTGGAGGTTCATGATCATTCTAACCCATATCCATTGGGTTGGGTGAATAAGGATGCAAAAATCAAGGTCACTAAACAGTGTAAGATCAAATTTGTTGTAAGTACATATTTTATTGATGAAGTGAAGTTAGATGTAGTATTGATTGATATGTGTGGAGTAGTGTTTGGAAGCCCCTACATGTATATGAGGGATGAAATCTTAATGGAGAGAGAAAAATAGTATTGTCTGATCAAGGATGGGAAGTCTTTCATCATCAATGCACATAAAGGTGAATCAAATATTTCAGTAGTAATTGCCAACCAAGCCAAAAAGTTGATTGGTTCAAGTAATAAGTATGTTTTGTTTTTCTTACGAAATAATTAGCTAGGTCATGATGGATCGGTAAGAGAAAAGGCATCATTGGAGGGATGTACTAAAGAGAAAAAACAACATTGGGAGGAGTTTCTATAGGCCCATAGAGGAGTGTTCCATGAGCCTAAAGGGACACCACTTAAGAAGGGAGTGGATCACGAGATACAGTTTTTGTCTAACTCTCCATTACCCAACATTGAGTTGTATAGACAATCTATTCTAGAAGCAGATGAAGTGATGAAACAATTACAACAATGTTTGGAGCAGGGAGTGATTCAACCAAGCATCTTAACTTGTGGGTCACCTATAATCATTGTACCCAAGAAGGATGGGAATTGGAAGATGTGTATCGATTACAGAGATTTGAATAAGATTACACGCAAGAATCAATACCCTTTTCTCTAGATTGATGATTTGTTAGACCAGTTGCAGCATGCCAAGTGCTTCACCAAGTTGGATCTCAAATATGGATACCACCAGGTACGTGTCGAAGAAGAAGACACCTGGAAGACCACCTTCAAGACAAGGAAAACTTTGAATGAATGGTTGGTCGTGCCATTTGTTTTATGTAATGCACTAGCTACATTTATGAGACTGATGAATGATGTATTATGCCCATATTAAGATCCATTTGTTATAGTGTATTTGGATGATATATTGGTTTATAGCTCTACTTGGAAGGAACACAACTCACATCTCATGCAGGTGTTAGAGACTATGAAAAATCACTATTTATTGGTTAATCTCAAGAAATGTGAGTTTGCTTAGCAGTCATTGGTGTATTTGGGGTATGCGATCTGTGGAGGAGAGGTCAAGATAGATCCTACAAAGATGGAGGCCATCATAAAATGGCCATTTCCTACTGATGTCACTGTAGTTAGGAGCTTTTTTTGGGAAACACAGTACCTATGGAAGTTAATAACATATTTTTCAACAGTAGCTACACCACTCCACGCCATAACAACCAATGGTAAGAGTTTCCATTGGGAAAATAATCAATAGAAAGCTATTGAAAAGATAAAATTAAATATCACTCAAGCACCAATTCTCACATTGCCAAAATTGTATAATCCCTTTGAGATGGAGACAAATGCAAGTGGCTACGCTATGGGAGCAGTTTTGATGCAAGTAGGTAAGCTAGTATGTTATCATTTTGAGATGTTTCATGGAGGAGTTTTGAACTACTCTACCTATGATAAGGAACTATGTGCCCTAGTTCAAGTTGTTAAGAAATGGAAGCACTATCTGTTGGGAAAGGAAACCAGTAACCACATAGATCACCAGCCACTACAGTATTTGTAGGCCTGGAGTAAGCTTCAACATACCAGACATTACAAGTGGATGGGGTTTTTGCAGCAATTTCATATAGTCATCAAGTATAATAAGGTTAGTATTAATAAGTTGGAAGACATGCTTTAAAGGCCACCCATATCCAATATTACAACTTTGGGAACCCTTATGCACAAGGATCCTTTTACCCTTGATGTATACAAAGAAGCATACTCAGAAGATGAGGACTTTAAAGAGGTGTTTCAATAGTTACATGGCTAACTTCATGTAGAATAAGGTGATTCTAAGGATGACTATCATATCTAGAATGAGTTACTCTATGTGTTAGACACGATTTTCATTCCTAAAGGTGAAAAATGGCATCTTATCACATAATATCACACCTCCAAGGTTGTAGGACATTTTGGTGTTGGGAAGACAGTTGTTAACTTACAAAGGTGGCCTAGAACGCAATAATATGTAGCATGGTATATTAGAGAATGTATAATTTTTTGTACCGACGAGCCTAGTAATAGAAAGAAAGGTCTATACTATCCCTTACCTATACCCACTCGACCTTGGGAAGGCATTCCCATGGATTTTGTGGGAGGTTTACCAACAATCAGGAAGGGACATGACTATGTTTTTGTGGTAGTTGATAGGTTCAACAATATGTGCATTCTTATGCCTTGTAAAAATACCATCAAAGGACAAGAAGCAAGAAACATGTTGTTTGAAAAGGTCTAGGTGCACTTTGGGATACTAAGGAGCATCATCTCAGATACAGATACCATATTTCTCAATGCCTTTTGGACTACACTTTGGGGGAATATGGACACTAAGTTGAAGAGATATACAACATCCCATCCATAAGCAGATGGGTAGACAAAAGTAGTCAACATGAATTTGGTGTAGATGTTGAGGGGTTACAATCATAAGCATCCAAAGACATGGGATGCAAATATAATCTATATTCAACACTCTTATAACAGAACAATCCATACTTATATTAGTAAGTCCCATTTTTAAACTTGCTTTGGTTATTTTTCCCCTTTTCCCTTGGATGTCATTTATAGACAATAAGGAGGGGCGAGGGAAGACATTGTTAGAAAATTGATTGTCATTAATGTCAACGATAGAGGAATTCTAGAAGCCTCCAAAAGTATTGGGTATAATTGAATAAATATCCAAAGTGGTCCCCTTATGGCATATCCTTAAGCATGGACCTCACGGGAAGATGCTTTGAAAAATTTTACAAGAAACCCAAAGGTATGGTCATGAGGACCGAAGTTGACTGAGGAAATTAAGGTTGAAGAACATTAAAAGTACATACAAAACCCATATATATAGATAATCCTCGTCTTGTCGTTTCCAATGGTAGGTGGTACGTCACATAGTTCCTCATGGTTGAGGAGTTATGAGGTATTGAAGTTGGAAGCCCTGAAGAATGGTTAGGAAGCCCCAAAGAATGGTTAAGAAGCCCCTAAATGGTTGCAACAAGAAGTTACAAGTCATAAATTAAAGGGTAAAACTATTATAACAAGAAAGTACTAGTCGATCCTAAAGTGAAGGAAAGAAGTCACTTGGAAAAGTATAAATACCCCTCAAGAAGCCTCTCATAAGTACACACACAAGTTCAATGATTATATATATTTCAAGTGATATTTTGGTAAATATTTCATAACATATCTGAGGAATAAAGGAGTGAAAAAGTCTCAGAGTTGTAGAGAAGGAAGGGTTTCAGGAAGCCCTAATTTATCTGACCCCCACGAGGCACCCCCGTAGGTTGCTTAGTGTCTATCACATGAGGCCTCGTGTGATAATTGGCATCTATCTAGTGAGGCGAAACCAAATTTGAAGAAGGATGTTTGGTTTAGGTTGCAACAAGGTATGATGATACAACATGGTTGTTACATGGTCTAAGATGGTATGTATCAGTTCCTCTTCATGAGTAAAGGTATGTATTCTATGTGTTTGTTTCAGGCTTGTATTATGGATGGTATGACACATGCTTAAGGCACGTCTTGGAGGCCCTTTTGGTATATGGTTGCACATGGTCGAGGTTCATGTATTGGTGATATTGATACATGCTTGAGACATATCCTTGGTACATTGTGTATGGTTGTTATGGTTCATTGTTAGAGGCACATCTTTGTGATGATTGGCACATATGTGAGGCATATACTTGGTATATGATCTTGGTTGTTATGGTGCATACTTAAGGAATATTTTTGAGACATTGGTATATGGTTTACCGTATGGTATATGCTTGAGCCATATCTTGGAGACATTGGATTATATATTTGGTACATGGTGTATGGAATGATACATATTATGGTACATATTGTTGGTACATGGTTGAGACACACATGTTGATGATGGTATATCAATTACAATGACAAAGACAATGGAAGTTACATATTGATGTGATAGTGAAAGTAACAGTGGCAGTAACAATGATAGTGACAATGATAGGTTGATGTATCAGTGATAGTGGCAGTTATAGGTTGATCAATGGGAGTGACAGTTTGATTCTACACTTATATTTCAAGGTGGAAGGACGGGGCAAGGGAAGGGGGTTGTAGCCTCCTTCCGGTTGGTGCCAGAGAACTCAAGGAGTTGGATCTTCCTTTAGGTTGGAGCTTGTAAATTAGGGGGGTGGAGCCTCCTTCTAGTTGTAGCTAGATAATTCAAGAAGTTGTATCTTCCTTCAAGTTGGAGCCTCCTTCCAATTGGTGCTGGAGAATTTGGAAGTTGGTGCTTCCTATGAATGTAATATTTGACATATATGAAAGAATTTTGTGGTTTTCTCCCATTTGGGTTTCCACGTAAATTCTGGTGTAATGTGTATCTATGGTTATTTGTTATGCACTATTGCTTTATACTTCTCATGATATATTGATAATATACTGCTAATAAAGTTAAAGATTACATGTCCTGATTAAAAGTGGTAAAATATTGCATAATATTGATTCACCCCCCCTCTTCGTATTCCAACAATTGGTATCAGAGAAGTTCCTTCAAAAACCATACTAATCACTGGAAGGAAGATCATGGAGTACGCTAAGATTGGAGTACCATAGTTTGATGGATAGAACTATGCCTTCTGGAGCAAAAGGATGAAAAAACATACACAAGCACAAGGATTTGATGTCTGGAAAGCAGTAGTAGATGGATACACAACACATAACACTCCTCCAATAGATAGAGATGGAAAGAAACTTAGTGAAAAGAATTTGAGGGCCACAAATGTGATTTTGAATGGCCTAGATCACTCAGTATGTGTCAAAGTTATGCACTGTGATTCAGTAAAGGATATTTGGGAAAAAATTCAAAATATTTACGAAGGAGATGCTAAAGTAAAAGGGGCCAAGATTCAAACCTACAGAGGCAAGTTTGAACAATTGAAGATGAAGGAAGATGAATATATTGCAACTTACTTTCTACAAGTTGATGAAATAGTTAATTCCATTAAAGGAATAGGAGAAGAAATTAAAGAATCAGTAACTGTTCAAAAAGTATTGAGATCTCTTCCAATGAAATTTTATCCCAAAATTTCAGCCCTAGAAGAAAGAGCATATATTGCAACCTTAAGCATAGACRAGCTACATGGGATACATATAGCCTATGAAATGAGGACACARCAGAATAATMCACCCATGAAGGAAGCAACGTTCAAGGCATCCAAGAWRACAAAGAAGAATAAACATGAGCCAAAGTCAAAGCCAAGTTGCAGTTGTAGTGATGATTCAGATGAAGATGAAGAAATAGCCAACTTCGTAAGGAAGYTGAAGAGAGGAACCAACAAGTACAAATGTATGTTTACTTTAATATGTTTTAATTGTGGTAAAATTAGCCAAGGATTTTAGATTAACACTTCCTCCAAAAGTAACAAAGCAAGATTTCAACAATCATACAAAAGGACCATCATGAATTTGGCTAAGGAAGCAATATAATATAAATACTAAAGAATGTTCCCTTGCACTACAAGCTCAAAGAAGAAGAATTGATTGGTACGTTGACAATGGTTGCTCAAAGAATATGACAGGTGACAAGAATAGGTTTATAACACTAAAGAAAGAAAGATATGGATCAGTTTCGTTTGGCAATGACAATTCATCCAAAATTATAGGGAAAGGCACAATCAAGTTTGGAAGGAAGGGTACCAAGGCATAAAATGTTCTACTTGTAGAAAACATGAAATATAATCTACTAAGTGTGATTCAAATGTGTGATCATGGAAATAGACTTATATTTGACTTTGAGAAGTGCGAGATAAGGAAAGAAGGATTAGGAAAATTGGTGGCTACAACAGTAAGAACTCCAAACAACATATATATCTTAAATGAGATTGGAAAATAAAGATGTTGTTTGGGAAGGGAAAATGAAAGTTGTATTTGGAATAAAAAAATGGGACACATGAAATTTGACAATCTGTTCAAGATTAGCAAAAAGGAAGTAGTAAGAGAAATTCTTGAAATTTCAAAACCATCCAGTACTATGTGCAAGCATTGCCAACATGGAAAACATACAAGAACGAAATTCAAATCAAAAGAATACTCTACGACAAAGCCCTTGGAAATTGTTCACATTGATCTATGTGGACCAATGATAGCAAAGGGACTAAATGGACAACAATACTTCATGATACTTATTGATGACTATACAAGAATGACTATAGTGTCTTTTCTCAAGAAGAAACCAGAGGCATTCGAAAATTTCAAAATATTCAAGGAGATGGTTGAAAATGAAATGGAATTGGGAATTAAGTGCTTAAGATAAGACAATGTTGGTGAATTCATATAAAAACAATTCATGTAATTCTATGAAAAGCATGGAATAAAAATATAGTTCTCATCAGCTAAGACGCCTCATCAAAATGGAGTCATTGAAAAGAAGAACAAAACCGTGACAGAGATGGCGAAAACCATGTTGAAGGATTCAAAGTTGAACAATGTATTTTGGGTACAAGAAGTACACACAATCGTTCATATCTTGAACAAAGGAATGATCAGAAGTAAAAATGATAAAACACCATGAGTTATGGAAGGGAAGACCACCAAATGTCAAACATTTTAGAGTATTTGGAAGAAAGTTCTACATAAAAGGAGAAGATGACAAAGTTGGAAAATTTGATTTTCGAGTTGATAAAGGCATATTGGTTGGTTACTCAAGCAAAATAAAGTCATACAAATGTTATAATCTGAGAGTCAACAAGATAGTGAAAAGTATAAACGTAAAAATTCATGAAGCAGATGTACCAAAGATCAAAGAAGAAAGGAAATAGCCAAATGAAAAAAAAAAGACGAAGAACTAAAAGAAGAAGCGGTAGAAGAACACCAAGAAGAAGAAGAAGAAGAAGAAGAAGAATAGATAGAAGCAAAATGGGAAGAAAATGACCACCACAAATTTTTGACGCCCTTCAGGACACCTAACCATCGGGTTCAAAAGAATCATCGACCAGAACAAATTATTGGAGATAAAAATGCAGGAATAGAAACCAGAGGAAGTAAAAGGTTTCGTACACCAAAGAAGAAACATCTTTCACTACTATCCACAATTGAAACCAAAAAAATTGTGGAAGCCAGTAATGATGAACATTGGGTCAAGGCCATGGAAGAAGAACTACATCAAATAGAGAAAAATGAAACATGGAAATTGGTGCCAAGACCGAAGAACAACAATTTGATTGGTAAAAAATGGGTGTTTAGAAACAAACTAAATGAAGATGGACAGGTAACCAGAAACAAGGTAAGATTAGTATGCAAAGGATATGCACAAGTTCAAGGAGTATATTTTGAAGAAAAAATTTCTCGTGTTTCCAGAATGGAAGAAATCAAATTGATCTTGGCTTATGCATGTTCCAAGAGAATCAAATTATATTAGATGGATGTAGAATCAATATTTCTAAATGGTGAATTATAAGAAGAACTCTACATTGAACAATCAAAAGGATTCCTACTATTAGAAAGGGAATATCATGTTTGGAGATTGAAGAAATCTCTGTATGGAATCAAACAAGCCCCTAGAGCATGGTATTCAAGATTGGATATGTATTTACAAGAAAAAGGATTCAGAAAGGGTAATGTAGATAGTAATCTCTATGTAAAGGTTGATAGAAACATCATGCTTATCATTGAAGTATATGTGGATGGAATTATCTTTGGAAGTGATGATGACAGGATGAGTAAGTTTTCCCAAGACATGCCGAATGAGTTTGAAATTTCACTACTTGGTGAATTGAGATTCTTCTTGGGACTTCAAATATCTCGGCAAGAAGAAGGAATCTTCATTTCCCAAACTAAGTACATCAAATAAATGTTGAAGAATTTCAGAATGGAATATTGCAAACCAATAAATACTCTGATGGTGATCGGTTGCAAGTTGAGAAAAGATGATGAATCTAAGGAAGCAAATAAGAGACTCTATAGATAGATGATTGGCAGCCTACTCTATGTAACAACTTCAAGACCAGATGTAATGCAAGCAGTTGGACAAGTTTCAAGATTTCAAGCAACACTGAAGGAAACTCATGTTCTATCTGTAAAAAGTATTTTCAGATATCTTAGAGGAACAACAAAGTTTGGAATGTAGTATTAAAAAGGGAATGAGCTGACTATGGTTTCCTACGCAGATGCAGATTGCGCAAGTAGCATTTATGATCAAATACCAGCGGTGCAACCTTCTATTTGGGATATTGTCTGGTATCATGGCTAAGTAAGAAGAAATACTTAGTATCATTGTCTACAATAGAAGCTAAATACATTGCAGCAACAACATGTTGTACTCAGATTCTCTGGATGAAGCAAACCTTGCAAGGTATACAAGTGAAGTATGATGAGCCCATTTCAATATTCTATGACAATACCAGTGCTATCAATATCTCCAAGAATCAAGTGATGCATTCCAATACCAAAAACATTCTGATCAAGTTTCACTTTCTATGGAAATAGGTTACAAAGAAGAATATCAAGTTAGAGTATATTGGGAAAAAGGAACAAATTGCAGACATCTCCACTAAACTTCTCCCAAGAGAGACATTTGAGTATCTTCGACATAAACTTGGAACAATTTCTTCTCCACAGTGATCTACATGTTTTTACTCAGAATACAAGGGAAGAGAAATAATTTTTGTAAAGACGATAAAGGAATATTAATATGGATGTTTTTATATATGTCAGTAGTTTAATTTATTAAGAAGCACCAATGGACAAAAGCACCAGAAGAGAGAAATTTCAAAAGAATATTGTCAGGGGGAGTTACCCTTTTCCATTGATGTCAAAGGGGGAGAAAGAACAAAAGCATGCACACAGGGGGAGCATTGGTCACAGGGGGAGTATGAGTGTTTCCATCAATGTCAAAGGGGGAGATTGTTGGAAAATTGATTTTCATTGATGTCAACATTAGAGGAAGCCTAGAAGCCTTGAGAAGTATTGGGTATAATTGAAGAAGTATTGAGTATGGTATATGCCTGAGGCATATCTTGAACACATTGGATTATATATTTGGTACATGGTGTATGGCATGATGCATGTTGTGGTACATATGTTTGGTACATGGTTGAGACACACAGGTTGATGATGGTATATCATTTACAGTGAGAGAGATAGTGGAATTTACAGGTTGATGTGATAATGACAGTGAAAACTATAGTGGAAGTGACAGTGACAAGTTGGTGTACCAGTGACAGTGGAAGTTACAGCTTGATCAATGATAATGATAGTTTGAGTCTACACTTATATTTCAGGGCAACAGGACGAGTAAAGGAAATGGGGTTGTAGCCTTCTTCTGGTTGATGCCAGAGAACTCAGGGAGTTGGAGCTTCCTTCAGGTTGGAGCCTCATTCTAGTTGTAGATGGAGAATTTATGGGGTTGTATCTTCCTTCAGGTTGGAATATGTAAACAGGGGGTTGGAGCCTCCTTCCAGTTGGTGCTAGAGAATTTGGAATTTGTTGCTTCCTATGAACGTAATCTTTGACATATAAGAAAACATTTCGCGGTTTTCTCCCATTTGGGTTTCCACACAAATTCTGGTGTATTGTGTATCTATGGTTATTTGTTATGCACTATTGATTTATACTACTCATGATATATTGATAATATACTGCTGATAAAGTTAAAGATTACATGTTCTTATTAAAAGTGTTAAAAGATTGCATAATACTGATTCACACCCCCCCCCCCCCC
>ML789887.1:1294318-1335495 GCA_009831015.1 Picea engelmannii | reverse complement strand
GAAAAGTATAAGGTTAGGCATGATTAACACAGAACTAAGAAGTCATTTAAAGTGGGAGATAGAGTTTGGTTGCAGTTGAACAAGGAAATACTATAGGGTCCTGGTAATAAGATCAAGGCTCTACTATATGGCCCTTTTGAGGTATTGGAGAAGGTGGGAGATAACACCTATAGACTCAGTCTACCCCAATATATGTGCATTTACTCAATAGTAAATGTGTTAATCCCTAGAAAAATCCCCATGATATGTAAAAAACCCCTTATTATGCCTTATACATTGAATTATTACATTTCTAGTAGGTCGATTAGAACCCTTCTTTGCACCCTTTCATTATAATTGTAACCCTTTGTCTCCTATATATATATCAAGGAGACCTAGTATTAGGATCATCTTATCTCATCTCATATTGTGTTCTGAAGTTTATAAATTGTAAGGGAGGTTTCATGCTTGAAGTGGACTGAATTTTATTAATTTCTTATCATTTTTAAGGCGTTGGGTCATAACATTTGGTATTAGAGCTCAAGGTCTTGGGGTTTCGCTGCTACATCTGAGACACCTTGGAATTTTTGCTATAACTTTTTTTATACAAATTTTCAAAAGGAACCCCTTGGAAAACATTTATGATACGGATCAAGGTACGTGTGGTTCAAATTTCAGCTCCCGAGGCCTTATACTTTCAGAGATATAGCCTTTGTAATATAGGGATATGGAATTATCCTAAATTTAGTCATCTCGTAATTTTCAATATAAATTTTTTTATGTAACATTTAAGACCTTCAAATCCATAGGTTATTCATATAAATTGTCAATGTATCTTTGATAAAAATTTCAGCTTCTGGTTCATCCTACTTGTGTATATACACCTTGTGGAAGATAGGGTATATGACTAGTCCTATTGTCTAGTCTCAAATAGGTGTTCTAGGTAAAACAATCATAACTTCATCCTAGAGAATCCAAATTGAGTGAGACTAGTTTCATTGGATAGTGGATGGTATTTAGTATTTTGGGTATGAGTTTCAAAATTTTATATCAATTATTTTGTTCGGGGAATGCTATACAAGTGATATCTCTTGGAAAGGCCAAAAATCAGCAAGGTGTGGAGAAGTTACCATAACTTCCACTTGGCACATCCAATTTTGGTAATTCTTGTGGAATTACAGAGAAGAAAATTCAAATTACTACAGAGAAGAAAAATTCAGACTTAGAACAAAATTTTTAGAGATACACCAAAAGGAAGGTCAGCCAAGAGGACAAACTCCAAATTAAGGTTTTTAAAGGTACGTAACTTACAATTGGCACAATTATTTTTGGAATATTTGTTCCGAGTGATTTGAAATTTGTGATAAATATAGAATAGAGGAGTATTATTATTATTACTTTATATGGGTCCCAAAAAGGTGACAATGCCTATTAAACCTCCAGAAGTCTCATCTATGATGCAAGAAGAAAATGAGGACACACATAAGAGGTTGTCCAAATTAGAGGATCAAATTAAGAATGTGAGTGAAAATTCTAATAATTGGGTAAACTCACAAATAAAAATTCAAGTACTGGAAGGGAAAATGGATGACATGGAAATCAATATGGAGGTAATGAAAAACGAGATGGATGATATGGAAAATAAGATGGAAGAAAATAAGAATGACCTAAAAAGAGAAATAAAAAATTCCATGGAAAACATGTATTCCCTGATATTTCAAGCTATAGATGAGAGATTCCTTAAAGGAGACATCAAAATGGAATGGACTCATGAAAATAAAGGTAGTACTTATGTTGAACAAACTGCCAATAATAAGCCATTTAGTGAATCTAACTCTAATAGTGGAGTTAATTCTAGTGGGGGTCCTAAATTCAACTTTCCCAAAATTGAATTAAAGAAGTTTGATGGTACAGAGGTACTTACTTGGGTGAACCAAATAGAGAAATATTTTGAACTACATAGTATTATGTATGATAAGAAAAGGATTCACATAACAACCTTGAACTTTGAGATAAAACCATATCAATGGTATTAATGGATAGTAAAAAGGCAACCCCATTTATATCACTACACTTGGGGTTTATTTACAAGAGACTTAGAAGCACAATATCGGAAAGTTTGGGAACAAGACTACTTCAGTCAATTGACCAGAATCAAGCAGTTAGGTGATATTGAAGAATATAATTCAGAATTCCTGGTATTGGCCACAAGGGTGGATAACCTAAGTGAGGAACACTTGCTGGAAGCTTACATGGGTGGATTAAAAGAAGACATTAAACATGAACTTTTCTTAAGAAAACCTACAAGTATTATGGAAGATATGCAAAATGATCGTCATATTAATGCAAAAAATAATGCTACACACAAGTATAACATTGGAGGAATAGATCATTTTGGGGGTCATAAGACAATCATATCTCAACCAACAAGGTTGACACCTCAACAAATGGATGAAAAAAGAGCAAAAGGACTATGTTTCAATTGTGATAGCAAGTACAGTAAAGGTCATAAATGTGGTGAGAAGAAATTATTCTACATAGACTGTGAGGAGGAAGAAGATAGTGTACCTAAAACAACAAGGTTGAAACCTCAAAAAATGGATGAACGAAGAGAAAAATGACTATGTTTCAATTGTGAAAACAAGTACAGTAAGGGGCATAAATGAGATGACAAGAAATTATTCTACATAGACTGTGAAGAGGAATAAGATCAAGAATTGGAACTGTCACAAGACCCAAATATAGATGAGACTACTCCAACAATATCTTGTCATGCTTTGGCCAAAATCACTACTCTACAAACCCTCAAGATACAAGGATACATCAAAAATAAAAAGGTAACCGTATTTATTGATTCAGGTAGCACCCATAATTTCATCAATTACAAATTAGCAAAAGAACTCAATTGTTTTGTATATCCTGCACTAGAGTTTCAAGTAATGATTGCAGATGGAGGTACCATAAATTGTTCAGGAAAATTCCATAGTATTAAGCTCAACATGGGGGAGTATTTTCTTGATATCCCCATGATTTCCATCCAAATGGGGGGCGCTGATGTTGTATTATGTGTCCAATGGTTGCAATCACTAGGAATAGTGGCCTTTGATTTTCAAAATCTTTTTATGAGATTTTCTTGAAATGGAAAGGAAATTGAGCTTAAAGGTATCCAAGGGAAACCCTCTGAAGTGATAATCTCTAATAACATGGAAAAATTACTTTAAAAGGGACACCAGGGTGTAATTGCACAATTGTGCTCACTTGATGTTCACACATTTATAGCCCCGACTCCATCAGATATCCAAATAATTATCAACAATCATTCCAAGGTATTTGGTAAAATTCCTAAGGGTATTCCACCTACTCGATACCATGACCATGCTATTCATTTGCAGCCAAGAAGTGTACCACCTAACATTAGGCCTTACAAGTATCCTTATGCAAAAAAAAGTGAGATTGAACGCTTGATCCATGAAATGTTAGAGGCTAGCATCATTCAACATAGCCAAAGTTATTTCTCTTCACCAATGGTGTTGGTTACAAAAAAAGATGGCTCATGGCGTATGTGTCCAGATTATAGACAACTCAACAAAATGACCATCAAAGATAAGTTTCCTATCCCTGTCATTAATGAATTATTAGATGAATTACATGGAGAAAATTTCTTTACTAAGTTGGATCTTCGTTCAGGATATCATCAAATCATAATAAGACAGGAAGAGATTCCTAAAAAATCTTTTATAACACATGAAGGTCATTATGAATTTTTGGTTATGCCATTTGGACTGACTAATGCACCTTCAACATTTCAAATCTTGATGCATTATGTTTTCAATCCCTTCCTTATAAAATTTGTGTTAGTATTTTTTTATGACATAATAATCTACAACAAATCTTGGGAAGAGCATGTATAACATGTTGACAGAGTATTAGAACTATTGGAAGAGAAACAACTTTATGCAAATCCTTCCAAGTGTGCCTTTGGGGTTCAAGAAGTGGAATATTTGGGTCATATTGTATCTCATGAAGGTGTGAAAGTGGACCCTAACAAGATTAAATCTATAAGGGAATGGCCAATTCCCAAAACCTTGAAGAAACTTAGAGGATTCTTAGGATTGACAAGCTATTACTGTAAGTTTGTCAAGAACTACGGTCAAATAGCAACACATCTAACAACATTATTAAAACAGGAATCATTTTCTTGGACAGAAGAAGCAACCAAAGATTTTGAAAAACTTAAGGAGGCTATGTGTACAACTCCCGTCTTGACCACACATGACTTCACAAAAACATTTATTGTGGAGTGTGATACCTCAGACCATGGAATTGGTGTAGTTTTAATGCAGGAAGGAAGACCAATTTCCTTTGAAAGCAGAAAACTTAAAGGAAAAAACTTAGTCAAACCCATTTATGAAAAAAAAATGTTGGCCATACTACATGTAGTTCAAAAATGACACCCCTACCTAATAGGAAGACACTTCAAGGTAAAAATAGATCATGAAAAATTGAAGTACTTTTTGGAGCAATGATTATCTTCATAAGGGCAACAAAAATGGGTTACAAAGATGTTGGGTTATGACTTTGAAATTATATACAAAAAATGAAAACATAATGTTGTGGTAGATGCCCTTTCCAGGAAAGAAGAAGAAACATAAGGTTCACTATGTGTTATTTCTAGTCCGCAATTGGATTGGGTGGAAGAAGCAAGGATAGAATGGAATCAAGATCAAGAGGTATGCAAAATCATTCAAAAACTACATGAAGACCCCAGTTCATAGAAAAGTTTGTATGGAAGAATGATTTTCTATGGTATCATGATCGCCTATAATTATGTAATAATTCACAACTCAAAAAAAATATCCTTGTGGAATTGCACACTTCTCCTATAGGGGGACATTTAGGATTCTTGAAAACGTACCCTAGGGTCAAGAGGGATTTTTTCTGGGAAGGTCTTAAAAATGATGTTCAAAAGTTTGTGTCAGAATGTCTAGTCTGCCAACAAAATAAAGGAGAGATAATCAAGACTCCAGGTCTCCTACCACCATTAGCTATACCAAGCCAACGTTGGGAAGAAGTTTCCATGGATTGTATTACAGGTTTACCAAAATCAAAATGAAATACTGTCATCATGGTAGTAGTGGATTGACTAACAAAGTATGCCCATTTTTTCTCTCTTTCTCATCCTTTTAAAGAAAGCACAGTAACATCAACATTCATGGAAACAATTCAAAAACTACATGGAATCCCCAATATTATTGTAAGTGACAGAGACATAATTTTCACAGGAAAATTTTGGACTAAATTATTTTCTTGTTTTGGTATTCAATTGGCTCATAGTTCATCTTACCACCCTCAATCTGATGGGCAAACTGAGATTGTGAATAAATGTCTAGAAGGATATATTTGTTGCTTTACATATAATAAACAGACACAATGGGTCAATGATCCAGGTGGATATCGATGGCCACCCACCTTTTCCAACTCGCTGAAAACAATTTTCTAGCAATTTTGGCAATTTACTATTTTTAGCAGTTTTAACTTCCGGGGCCATTTTGAGGGCCTAAATGAAGGTTTTTCGGGATAGATCTTCTCAATGATAGCCTAAGGCTCTGATTGATCCCCCAAAATGAATCTCCTTGATGATACCTTTCCAACAGGCTATCCTGCACCTAAAACAGAGATCGTATGCAAAAGTTACGACCTCGAGAAGTTGATGTACTAACTTACCCAAACGGGGCCCACATGACTTTTGGTGCTTCATCTCCTAGGGTTGGGTTTTTGGATGGCTATGGTTTTTGACATTCCTGTTTATCATAAAAATTCCTTCAGAGCCTCATTGTAATAATCTTCTTGCGAATGAGCGCAACTGTCACATCTCTTCTCAGAGATAAGCCACCACCATTCCAACAAGCTTGTTTTCTGTTGCATTTTACAATTTCAGCTTATTTCCTTATTGAATAGAAAACCAGTTTTACTGTATCTTTGTTATTCCATGTTAATCATATTTTAATAATCTGTATTCATTTCATTTTCCTCATAAAATCCATATCAGTGGTATCAAAGCGATCTGCTCCTTGTCGTCTTAATGCATGTCCCCAATGAGGACAGGGTACAAAGAATTGGGTCTCGAGCTTGTTTCTCTTGAGGACAAAAGCTCTCGCATGCCCAAGCGACCTCTCATGGTAGGAGAAAAGAAATATGGTGGGACATGAGATCCTTTCAAAATGTTGCTTGAGGAAGCCCTCACGCATTAGAGGAACAAGATGATGGATAGTTTCACACAAATCCTTCGACGACTACCAATAGGCGATGCATCTTCCTCGAGCGGAGGCACCGCCCCATTCAAGGTACAAATAAACTTTGATATTCCTATATTTGAAGGTTAGATATACATAGATGTTGTAGATAAGTGGTTGAATCTACTAGAAGGGTGTTTTCATGTCCATAACTTTTCGAATAGAGAAAATATTACTTTTTCACTCCTCAAAGCCATTCCCCATGTCAAATATTGAATGGAAACTTTTTGTGAGAAAAAGAAAACAGAGGAACCCTCATTATTTACAGTTGCGACCACTTGGGAATCCTTTAGGGATGCTATTAAGTAACAATACTACCCTGTCAGAAGTTATGATGACTTGTATACCAAATGGACCACACTGCGGCAAGAAAGAGACCAAGCAGTGTCAGAGTTCAAAAATATCTTCCATACCTTGTGCACCAAGCTGGGTATCAAAGAGTCAGAGTGACATCTAGTGCTCAAGTATCGCGATGCTCTACATAGATACATCCATACCAAAATGGAATTTATGGACATCCCATCCTTGGGCGTGGCATACCGATGTGTTGTCAAAATCGAGTAGAAGCTCAAACAAAAGACACGACAATTTGGGCTTGGGAACCCCTCACAACAAAATCCAGGAAGGGGTGGCCCCAACCCATAGAGAAAAGGATAGGGAAAATATGGACAGTATCAGGACAACTAGTCCAAGCCACAAGCAAAGAAGGACACCAAAAAGACAAAGAAAGATATCGAGAAGTGGTGCGACTTCCATAAAATCCCTTGGCATAATACTGCTAACTGTCTCTCAAAGCAATCACTAGTGGCCGAAGTGAAAGCCTCTGAATCAGATGCGGGTTCTAACTCCGAGTTAGAACCAGAAAGGGGAAGATGAATCATTGACGTGGAACCCAGTGCCACTGTGGCTACCACCAAGATCCAACCTAGTGAACCAGACGAGCTAGAAGAAGGTGAGCGCCTCTTCCATTCACAGATGTGGGTAAAAGCAACCCCATTGCACTTCATCGTTGATAGCGGTTGCCAGAAGAGCCTCATCTTAGCAGGGGTTGTCAAGCAGTTGGCCCTGCCAACAATGCCACACCCACAACCCTACACCATTGGATGGATCTGCCAAGGAATCGATCTCTGTGTCAACCAAAAATGTTGACTGTCATATGACATCAAGCCCTTCAAAGACGAGGTATTGTGTGATGTTGCTCCTCTCTAGGTTTTTAATGTTATTTTGGGCCAACCTTATTTATGGAAATGACATGTTGTATATGATCCTAGGCCTCATAGTGTTATTATTACTTTGAACAAGAAATTGTACAGGATACTCGAGGCAGTCCCTCCTAGTGTTATTTCCTTGATCTCTGCCAAACAATGCAGGAAGGTCATCTCTGAGACTGGGAAATTTGTCTTCTTCATGATTTTCTCTTAAATTGAGTGAAAGATCGTAGCCACATCCAGGTCCTTCATGGCCAATCTCTCCACATAACAAAAACAAGTGGATAAGGTCGTGGAAGAATACTCAGATATCTTCTCCTCTCCTACCAGGGTACCTCTGCACTACCAGGTCAAGCATCCCATCGATCTGACCCCAGGTGCATTGCTACAAAATGGGCCAATATACCTCTGCTCTCTTTTAGAAAACGAGGAGATCAAGAGGCAGATCCAAAAACTGCTCCATAAGGGGGAAATACATCCCAAATCATTTCCTTGTGGGAGCCTAATCGTGCTGGTGTAGAAGAAAGACGGGACTGGGCGACTCTGCATTGATTATTGGGCCTTGAATAAAATCACAGTCAGAAACCGGTACCCAATTCCCCGAATCAACGACCTCCTTGATCATCTCACAGGGGCCAAATAATTCAGTAAGACTGATCTAAAGTCTGGCTACCACTAGGTCCCAATAGAATAGATAAATGTATGGAAGACCACCTTCAAGTCAAAAGGAGGTCTATTTGAATGGTTGGTCACGCCCTTTGGTTTGACAAATTCTACAACAACTTTTATGAGGATGATGGATGATATCCTATGACCTTTCACCAATACTTTTGTAGTGGTGTATCTGGATGACATCGTCATCTACAACAAGACTTGGGCGGAACACTTGCAGCATATTCAATAGGTTCTGCACACCTTGCGGCAACACAAACTATATGCAAACTTTGAAAAATTATCCTTCGGCATGGACAAGGTCCATTACTTATGATACATCGTTGATCGACATGATGTGCATGTGGATCCAACCAAGATCCAGGTCATCCATGACTAGCCAGCCCCAACCACACTCACTGAACTTCGGAGCTTCTTGGGCCTCACCAATTTCTATCCCAAGTTCGTGTTGGGATTCTCTCATATCACATGGGCCCTCGGCCAAGTAACCAAGGGTGGAGGTAAGGAAAAATTTGTGTGGGGAATGTTCCAACAAAAAGACTTCGATGAATTGAAGAAGTGTTTGTGCTCATCCCCAGTAATTTAATTACCGAACCTACAACATCCCTTTGAGATCGAGACAGATGCTTCAGACTATGTTGTGGGCACCATTCTCACTCAACACAACCACCCCATGACATATCATAGTGAGGCACTATCAGATGATTCCTGTAAGTACCCTACTTATAACAAAGAAATGTACTCCATTGTGCAAGCATGCCGCCAGTGGAGGAATTACATTCTTGGGAAGGAGACAGTCATCCACATTGATCACAAGCCACTACAGTTCATGCAGACCCAAGGGAAATTATAGAATGATTGCCATCAGAAGTGGTCCATATAATTACAATAGTTCCACCTCAACATCAAGTATAAAACAAGAAGTACCAACCAAGTTGTTGATTTCCTTAGCTGACCTCCTGTCGCGACACTCACCATGGTGATAGAATATTTCAGCCATGAGACCTCCGGATGGCCCCACCTCTACGAGACAGACTCTGACTTCTCCACCACCTACCAAATGTTGGGTGCCAACTCAATGGTTGATAATTTCCATATTCAAGATGGGTTGTTGTGTATTTTGGGCCATCTCTACATTCCATCAAGCGAGCGCGCGAAGATAATTTGGGAAGCTCACTACAGTCGGGTGGTAGGACACTTTGGCGTTGAAAATATAGTGGCAATGCTGTAGAAACATTTCTACTGGCCAAAAATTCGACAGGATTTGGGCAAGTATATCAGGTCCTACACCGCCTGTGTTATTGCCAAACCAACCACTAAGAAACATGTCATGTACACCCCTCTACTTATTCCTGAAAGGCCGTGGGAATCCATCTCAATGGACTACATGTCAGGCCTCCCGCCCACCAAGAGGGGAAATGACTGTGTTTTTGTTGTTGTTGATTGCTTTTCCAAGATGGTGATTCTAGCCACCTGCAAGAAGAACATCACATCGGAAGCCACTGCCAAGATCTTCTTTGAACGAGTATGGGTACATTTTTGGATCCCACAAACCATTATCACAGACTGTGACAGTCGGTTCCTCAACACATTCTGGTCGAGCCTCTAGTCATTGTTGGATACCAAGCTCACCAAATCCACTGCCTTCCACCCACAGACAGATGGATAAACTGAGGTCTTCAATCATATGATCATGCATATCATGTGCATGTACAATTAAAAATACCCCCACACATGGTATGAGTCTTCCCTATGTCTAGCATAACTACAAATGAGCCCTGCATAGCTCAACTGGCCACAACCCCTTTCAGGTGGGGTTGGGATTCCAACCATTGGCCCCCATGGATGTTGCACTACCCCTGGTGACCACCTCAACTGACTTGTCTCCTACTCCACCAGAAGCTGACAAAGACACCTGGTTCATTGAGTGGATCTAGCACATCCGCCAACAGGTTCAGGATATTCTACATAAGTCTAATGCCAAGTATAAGCAGCGCCATGATCAACATTGGGTGCCACATAAGTTTCAGGTGGGAGACAAAGTTTGGTTGCACTTGCAGAAAGAAATCCTTAAAGGGCCCCATCAGAAGCGTCGCCCACTCTGTTATGGGCCGTACACCATCACCAAGGTTGTGGGTGAAAATTATTTTGAGCTCAACATTCCCCCTTTCCTTGGCCTTCAGCCAATCTTCAATGTGGCTCTCCTTCGACCATATTTCCCACCATTATTGGACACCTTAGAGATAATAGAGAAATTGAAACCAACAGAGATCAACCATGATTGCATGCAACAGGAATCCAATGATCATATTGTGGACACACAGATCAAGGTCACTCGACAACAAAGGATCCAACTTTATCGAGTCGTCAAAGCAGGGCAGCTCCTGCACCAAGGCAAGTGGCTCACCGGGGGCCAAATTCAGCAGAAATTTCCTCATATGATGGGGGAACTCAATGAAATGGATACCATTGATTCCTAAGGAGGGAGGATTTATCCAGGTGGATATCAGTGGCCACCCACCTTTTCCAACTTGTTGAAAACAATTTTTTGGCAATTTTGACAATTTACTATTTTTAGCAGTTTTAACTTCCGGGGCCATTTTGAGGGCCTAAATGAAGGTTTTTCGGGATATATATTTTCAATGATAGATGAAGGTTCTAATTTATCCCCCAAAATGAATCTCCTCAATGATACCTTTCCAACAGGCTATCGTGCGCCTAAAACGGAGATCGTATGCAAAAGTTATGACCCCAGGAGGTTGATGTACTAACTTACCCAAACAGGACCCACATGAATTTTGGCGCTTCATCTCCTAGGGTTAGGTGTTTGGATGTCTAGGGTTTTTGACATTCTTGTTTATTGTAAAAAGGCCTTCAGAGCCTCATTGTAATCATCTTCTTGCGAATGAGTGCGGTCGTCACATCTCTTCTCAGAGATAAGCTGCCACCATTCCAACAAGCTTGTTTTTCGCTGCATTTTATAGTTTCATCTTATTTCCTTATTGAATAGAAAACCCTTTTTAATGTATCTTTGTTATTTTGTGTTAAGCATCTTTGAATAATTTTTATTCATTTCATTCTGCTTATAAAATCTAGATCAATCAAGTGGTTTCCCTTAGCGGAATGGTGGTACAACACATCCTTCCATACTTCATAAAAAATGTCCCCATTTCTGGCACTTTATGGATATCATCCTCCATCCATCACATCACCCTTGAAAGGGATTACAAAGTTTCAAGTAGTGTAGGACCATATAGGGAACCAACAAAAGGTCCTAAAATTGTTGAAGGAAAACTTGGTTATGGAACAAAATAGGATGAAACAACAAGCAGATCAACATCGTAGGGAAAGGGAATTTGAGGTGGGGGATTGGGTATTTCTAAGGTTACAACCATACAAACAAATGTACCTCAAGTAAAAAAATAAGGAAAATAAACTAGCACCCAAATATTATGGCCCCTATAAGGTTTTGCAAAGGATTGGAAGTATTCCATGTTTCTTGCTTAAAGAAGGTCATCAGCAACAAGATCCCAGTTCAAATTTTTTTACTAGATCTCAATGAAGAAGGGGAAATCATACTAGAGCTTAAAACAATCCTTGAAATGAGAATTAAGCAGTTGAGAAATCAAGCAATTACATAGTACCTCGTCAAATGGAAGAACCTACTAGTGGAAGAGGCGACATGAGAAGCTGATTTATTCATGCAGAAGAATCCATGGTTAGACAAGTGCCAAGGAAAACACTTGTTTGAAGGGGACGAGCATGTTAAGCCCTAGAAAAAGCCCCATGATATGTATAAAACCCCTTATTATGCCTTAGATATTGAATTATTACATTTATAGTAGGTCGGCTAGAACCCTGTTGGCAGCTCCACATATTTTTTTTTACCTTTTAAAATCAACAAAGAAAAATCCTTGTAGCTACCTATGTTTTGTCACAAGTATTGTTATTTCAAGGTGAATTGTTGGCTATAAGAGGATTGTGTCGATTGTTCTTTTTCTTTTCATTTTCATGCTTCATTCATGACTGAAAGCATGAATGAAGCATTACGATCATGATGCTAAATGTATCTAAAGTTTATGTCTCAAGAAGGGTTGATGTTATTACAAGTATTTTGATGAGTATTGATTGCTTTGAAGTCTATCATATATCAATAAAACTTTTGTTGCTCATCATTATGAGATATATCTTGAGTTTTTGTTAATACACCAAGAATGGATTGCAACTAGACTATGTCTACATTTCGTTATGATTCTTGGTAGACCTTTTCTTGTCATTATGCTTTGTTTTGCAAAACATCTCTTCTCCTAACCTTAGAAAATCAACTCCACCCTTTGCACAATGATGAAATAAGAATTCCAAGTTAGAGGAGGTGTTGTCGAGTTTGCTCTTTACCTCTCGGAAAATCTAGTGTTGTGATAAAGGTATGCCTATATCTTTGTTAAAGACTAGGTGGCACGGTTTGTTGGCAATTTTAAGGCAGTTCATTACATGTGAAGGTCACTTTGGCCTCATTTTTCTTTACCACATAAGACTGTTAATGAATTTCATTGGTTTCCAGTTGAACATGTTGTTTTAATTATTGAGAAGTTTATATAAAATGGCTAAGAGGTATAAAAGGAAGAGTTTGAATTCCAGTTTATTCCACCATGGGTTGATTAGGATGTTGTTAGTCCATCATTTGAATTTACAGGGCGACAATTGGGATACTTTCCTATCTCGCAATGGATTTGTAACATCCAACCCTGTAGAGGTTCCTATGGTTGATAAGCCTATGCTTGAAAAACACCCTATCCCTTCCAGTGATAGATCAGTTTTATTATCCAAAGAACCATGTGATAGGGCCGCGCTCGATGAGCCTATGTTTGAGAAACAGGATGTTGATCCTAGGATCATTGAATCTCCTAAGCGTGAGAAATATGTGTTCCCTAATACCGTGGCAAGGAATGACAATAAACACTCACATAAATTGTCCAGGAAGAATCCAGACTTAGGGTTTGTTAACAAAAGAGATGGGAGATTGATCTCAAGGAGTTTGAGGAATAAAACGAAAGCTCATGTGAGCTATATCAAAGCGATCGAGGTCCATGAGAGCTCTGATTATGAGATTGAAAAGTTCTTGGAGGAGGAAGATCCAACTTAGCATAAATCGATGCCCAATCAGACCTACGATTTTGTAGATAATCTGCCACCATGCCTGAAACATAACAAAAATTTCCTAGGGATCAAACTCAGTCAAAAACCCACGGTAGACAATGGAAGAGTTTTGACGCACAGTCATATGTTTCCTCAACCAACTGTTCCAGATCCACGGTGTGAGGTGTGTTTATTTTGGATAGACAAGTATTACACAGATGTCCCCTTCCTACAAGCAAAGATCAAGACTCTCACGGCTCAGATCGACTTGTTAACAAATGAAAACCACATAATCAAGATTAGTGCACAAAGGCAAGGAAAACGCTTGAAGAGAACTGGAAATGTCATAATAAAAAATGTCGAGTGTGTCAAAGTAGTGATTAATTCTGAGGTTTTATAAGCCGAATGTAGCATTCAGTTGAAAGGTAAATATTTGTGTGATTTTATTGATTTTTTTTTATTAGTATAGATTAAATCAGTTTTCTGCTGTTTAAAATAAGACTAGCTATAGAATCAACAGATTTTGTAGCCAGTCTGTTCTCATTCAAAATTTTGGAAAATATTGGTTAAATTAATATCTAAATTTCTTTTTTTCGTTTTTTGTTTCAGGATATCGTGCAGTTTGTGGTGATCTAATGAGATGGAGCATTTCTGGGGTTATTAGCCATTTCTTTGGCTCATTTTGTAAACAGAAACAAACCTTTTATAATCTTAAGAGATACAGTTTGATATTGAGTGGTTTTATTACCTTCTATTTTTGTAATTAGTAAATCATCATGGGATTTGATTCTATCTTAGAAGATAGGATGCCTAGTTTGCTTGAACTCTTTAAATACTTCATATTTTTATAATGAAGACATATTTGCTGAGAGAAAGAGATGGATGGGTGACTTCAGAACTTAATGAAATAGTATTTTACACATTTTGGCTTTAGACTTTTGTTTTTAATGTTATCATTTATGTTCTGTTATGTCCTGATACATGTATAGATCTAATATCTTTAGATTAAATGCTCTGTGATGTGCAAGATATTATATTATAAATACCATCTGCAATTTGTTCCTCAAATAATAAATGTTGTGATTATGTTTTCAGTTAAAACGACATGGTTTATCTTTCAATTTTGATTGAGAAACGAAATATACAGATTACTTTCAGATTTATCTTACAGTAATTATGTATAATCATGAAATCACAGATTTATGTTGGTGTCTCCGCTTCATTCATTAACACCCAAACTGCCAACACATCATTCTGAATTGATTTAGAATAGTCTTAAGGTTCTTTGCAGGTTTCCCTCTTGGACATGGTACTTGGATGTTCTCAAATCCTGAAGATGCTTGGATACACATCACTAATTCGTTAACAGGTTAGCTCATTTACATTTTTCTGTTATTTGTTTATTACTGGAATTCGAATGTGTGGTTTGGATTTTGACTATCCACACGTTTCTGTTTCATAGTATTTTCTTTTTATTAGTTTAAGATTTATAAAGAAAAAACCAAAAATATTTTTTTATGTGCTTTCTTTATCTACTTCTTCAAAACAATCATTTTGCACATTGAGTTTTTGTAAGTTTAGATTAAAACGTGCAGTGTGTATATCATGTACATAAAAAGGATAAGTATATCTGCTATTTAAATATACCTACATTAGTTATGTCGTACATATGTACACACACACACATATATATATATATATAGTAATTAGTAATTAGTTATTTATTTCATTTCTTTTATTTGTTTCTTTAGGACTCTTAGATTGGCTAACAGAGCCATTAAACCTGTCAGAACGAGTTACACCAAACGGCTTGGGTTATTTAGAAAACCCCGGACCGGACTTGTTTTTCCAATTGACAGACGATCATTTTCGTTCGTCAACAAGTGGCGCTAGAAGGAGGGCCTGAATACAATTGATGGCACGTGGAAGTCGCAAGACTCCTCCCCCACACACTCACTCCCCTATAGTAACAAGGATTCATTCTGACAACAACGTTACCTCTCAAACAACAACTACCTCAAATGAAAATCCCAAGATTACCATTGAGCCAGTAACACCAAACCCTCAAGGGTCTGACATACAAGAAATTGTTCATCAGTCACTTTTAAGGACACACAGTGCTTTGGCCCATATCAGACAACCTGGTCGGCTACTGAATCAACCTATATATTTCTCTGATATCAGAGAGCAACTTGAAGGAACTGGTCTTCTCTTAAATCCCATAGATCCTGATCCTTCTCCTACTCTTGAAGATGGAGGATCCAGTATCCCACCTTCGCCACCTCATTCATCCCCTTCCTCTTCAGGAGGAGAATCCTCTGACGAGGGCAACGTGTCATCTGAACCATCTCATCCTTCGACACCACCTACACCCATGGAAAATCAAAACAATATTTCCAGACCTTGGCTCGACCAAGACGTTATGGCAATACTTGGACCCCAACACCCTTTACCAAAACACCCAGAGAAATGGTTACCTAAGTTCGATCCTGATTCTAAACAAATCACCAAAGATCACATAAAAAAAATCATGTTAGCCATTAGACTCCGAAATGTAGAACATGAAGATGTAGTATGTATAATTTTTCCTTACATGTTTGAGGGCAATGCCTCTACATGGTATTTCTCCCAACAACATCACACCATTGTATCATGGGACAAATTCGAGTCCTGTTTCCTTGAGAAGTTCAGAGATGATAAATCTCCTGAAGTCTTAGTCATGGAACTCTCCATCTTAAAGATGAACCCTAAGGAAAAAGTAAAAGATTTTAACCAAAGGTTTCTCAGTAAAAAATCAAATCCTCGTTGATTCAATGCCTGCGGAAAACCTCATTGTGGCATATTACACCAAAGCTCTACACCAAAATGTAGCAATTTGGGTTAAAAGGTCTAAGAAGGCAACGTTACTGGAAGCCTTCAAGGAGGCAAGCCAAATTGAAAAAGATATTTTGAGCCTAAAATATAATCTTAGTAATGAGGCAAAGATAACCCCGTATTCTAAGAAGAAAATATAAATTCTTCCTAGACCTCCCCAAACCAAAACTCAATCAAAGACCTCAAATTTGGAAAGTTTACAAAAGGTTGTCCAGAAATTATCAAATCAAGTCGTAGACTTGAGGAGATTAGCTGAAGAAGCATATTCAAGCAAAGGAACTTACAAACCTCCTTTTAGAAAACCTTTTCTCTCAAACCAACCAAACCCAACCCCTGAAGGTTTGAATTTTGAAAGTTTACAATACACTATACAAACTATCCTTGAAGCACATGATAACATAGTCCCCTCTGAGAATTCAGAAGATGTGGTTGAAGAGGAAACAACCGAAGAAGAAGAACCATCTCCCAATATCTTCGGGCATTTTTTCGACAGTATTTTTCAAGCCAATTTTGAAAATGTCCATCCTTATAATACCAGAAGAAAAACTCAGAGTAAACCCTCTTCCGAAATAGGTACGAATGTGCCTTAGAAACAATTTAAACAAACTGAAACAAAACATAATTTAGCAGCCCCAAGTTTAGAATATGATTTGATCGAAGACCTAAAGAAACTTAGAGATAATATTTCTGTTTACGAATTTTTGAAGTTTCCCTTGCTGCTACAGAAAATGCTTCAGAACATTGCGGAAAACAGTAAAAACAACAATCTGAACAACAAGAAAATTGCAGAAATCAGTCCTAAAACATCTCAAAAGGTCCCTACTAAAACAACACTTGAACCCTCAGATAAAAGAGACATCACTGAAAAAACTGTATCAAATGTAGATAAAGTAATTTCAGGGACAATGACTAAAAATCAACAAAGTTCTGTTGTTAATACTCGCAAAAATGTCCCACCTTTTTTATTAACTTTTGAAATTTTCAATAGAAATGTACATAACTACATGGTAGATTCTGGCACATCATCAAATGTGATGCCTTTGTCTGTCTGCCAAAAAATCAATGCTGAAGTTCAACCTTCCAGTCTTAAAATCATTCATCTTGATCAGACGAATGTTAAGGTAATTGGTGAATTAAAAAATGTACTTGTTAGGCTATCCTCTAATCGTAAGGTTCACCAGATTATTGATATCATTGTTGTTGACATCCCTGAAGTGTACAGTTTATTTTTAAGCAGGGATTGGTCCGAACAACTGCATGGATACTTCGTGAAAGACTTGTCTCATTTGTGGCTACTAGAGAATGGAAAGCCAAACAGAATTAGGATTAATCATGAGAGTTACCTCAAGCACATTGTGACCGATTTGAATGATGCTAATGAACCATTTATTGCTTCCACTAATTCACTCGAAATGCAGGGAATGAACACCTTTTTCGGTAACTTCATGGTAGAAACTTTCATCATCACTGATCTGGAACAACAGTCGGAACTCATGACATGCACACAGTCAACAACTTTACCAAATGTGCCAAACACGGCTGATGAAGCTCACATATGGTCTCTCTACTTCGATGGATCCAAATCTAAAGAAGGAGCTACTGCAGTATGTGTACTCATAGACCTAGCAGGTAATAAAACTTTGATCGCCTGTTGATTAGAGTTCGAATGTACAAACAACATCGTCAAATATGAGGCACTTTTGCAAGGACTCAAGAAAGAGGTAGATATGAATGTACAGAACTTAATGGTATTCGATGATTCAGAAATTGTGGTCATACAGGTAAGAAATTCCATACATTGCCTATCACAACACCTAAAAAGTTATCAAGCCAAGGTATGGAATCTAATGCACAAATTTTCCTCATTTAATATCAATTCCATTCCGAGATTAAACAATTCTTAGGCTGATTTATTAGCTAACATCGCTTCCAAACTCTTGCCCGCAGAAGGTCTTTCTCCAAATGCATTTTCAATTGAGTTATTGTTCAGAACATCAGTCCCGGACAACGTCACTAACTGGAGAGTGTTCGATGATGATCAACAGATCATTAGTTTTTTGCGCATGGAGGACACTTTCCGAGGTGCGGTTATTGATGAAGGCACCCACGATGAATATCTCCACAATTTTATGGTAATATCAAACTTGAGGTCTCCCGAATCAACATAATATCTGGTAAATTCTATCCCTATATCTGTGGTAAGATTAGAAAAGTTTTATGATTTGCATGACAAATTCTGGAAATCAGTAAATTGTAAAACAAACAGTTCTTCCTTGACCCATGAAAAAGTAAATCTAGGGACTAAAGATAATCCACAATGTATTAATCTGGGAATGGGATGTTCTGGGCAAGAGAGGTCAAACTTTATAAAATTGTTTAAAGAATTCAAGGATGTCTTTGCTTGGACATACGATGATTTAAAAACTTTTGACCCTAACATTATACAACACATCATCCCCAGGAAACCCCAGACTTAACCTTTTCATCAGAAGCTAAGAAAGATTCACCCTAAGCTTGAACCCACGGTCAAGAAAGAACTAAACAAACTATTGAATGCAAAGATAATCTTCCCAGTAAGACACACACAATGGGTATCTAATCTTGTTCCTGTAAGGAAGAAAAGTGGAAAAATTTGACTCTGTGTCAATTTTCAAAACTTAAACCAAGTGTCTGACAAAGACAATTATCATGTTCCTCCAATGGAACAAATTCTCCAGTAGGTATCCGGTTATGAAAGATTGTCACTGCTAGACGGTTTTTCAGAATACAACCAGGTCCTCATGTCTCCCCCGGACTAGTTAAAAACCACTTTCCGTACCCCATGGGGTACTTACGCCTACAGGAAAATGATTTTTGGGCTTATAAATGTCGGGGCCACTTTCCAGAGAGAAATGGATATTGCTTTTCATGGTCTCATCAATCAATCCGTAGTGGTCTATCTTGACGACGTTACTGTTTTCTCCAAAAATAAGAAAGATCACTTATCCCATCTTAGGTCTGTCCTACAATGATGTCGCAAGTACGACATATCTCTAAATCCTAAGAAGTCTATCTTTGCAGTGGAACAAGGAAAACTTCTCAAATTCATCGTATCCAGTAATGGGATGATCATCGATTCCGAAATAACTCTAGCCATTGCCAAACTTCCTCCCCCCTCCTCCAAAAAATCTATGCAATCATTTTTAGGCCAGATCAATTTTGTCAGAAGGTTTGTTCCGAGTTTTTTAGAAATGGTAAGGCCATTGAAAAACTTAATTAAAAAGGATTTTCAATATCATTGGGGACCATAGGAAAATCAAGATTTTGACTCCATCAAAAAATTCATAGTGGAGGCTCCCTCCCTAATGAGCCCTGATTTTTCACAAGATTTCACTCTTTATACATTCACCTCTGATCGATCTTATGCCGTTGTGTTGACCCAAAAGAACACTGAAAGCAATGAAATCCCCATTGCCTTTATGATCTTAGCCTTCAAGTGAGCAAATCTTAATTACCCGGCTGTAGATCAACATGCTTATACTATTTTTAAAGAAGTAAAACATTTTCGATCATATCTACTGAAATCCAGAACTAAAATCATAGTGCCTTACCCTGCTGTCAGAAATTTGTTAGTACAAAAGGAACTGGGTGAAAAATGGGAAAACTGGATGACATCGTTACAAGAGTATGACCTCGAAATTAACCCTGCGCAAATTGTTAGAGGCCAAGGTCTATGCAAACTAGTCGCTGATTCAGTTGAAGAGCAAAATAGTCAAATTAATGTTTTAACTGGAAATCAACATAGTCAAAATCAAATCTGTTGTGCACAAGATGTTACTAATTCCTGGTTTGATGACATTAAGTTTTATCTAACACACGATTCTTCTCCTTTCCATCTCGATCCAAAAAAGAGAAGAGCATTAAGACTACAATCTGCACCTTTCCAGCTGGTAAATGACGTATTATTCCGTAAACATTTTGATGACGTCCTTATGCGTTGTTTGGAAAGAGATGAAACAGATAAAGTGTTATCTGAAATGCATACAGGAGAAGCTGGTGGACACTTCGGTGGAGACACTACTGCTCACAAAGTATTAAGAGTTGGGTACTATTGGCCCACGTTATTCAAATATGCCCATACATTATGTCGTAAATGCATAATCTTCCAAAAGGCTTCTGGACGAGTACAAAAGGCAACATTTCCTCTGCAACTTGTTTCAGTAGATTTTCCTTTTTAGCAGTGGGGTCTTGACATCATAGGGTCTATTAACCCCACTTCCTCACAACAACATAAATACATCATTACAATGATAGATTATTTTACCAGATGGTCCGAGGCTGCACCATTAAAAGTGGTAAACACCAGTCAGGTAATATCCTTCCTTAATTCAAACATCATTACTCGATTCGACATTCCTGAATGTTTGATCTTTGATAATGCTTCCTATTGTTCGTCCCTCGATATGAGTGCTTTTTCTTTAAAAAAAGGGATAAAATTGAAGTATTATGCCAACTATTACCCCCAAGGAAACGACTTAGCAAAATCAACAAACAAAAACCTGATCAAAATCATCAAGAGGACAGTTTTCAAAAACCACAAAAATTGGCACAATGCGCTTTTTAATGCAATCTGGGCCGATAGGGTGACTCTGAAAACCGCTTTTGGTAATTCCCCCTTCTTTCTTGTTTATGGAAGAGAAGCAATTATCCCTCCTCATGTCCTGCTTCCCTCGCTGCAATTATCACAGAAAGTTCAGGAAGAGGATTGTCCTCCTCTTGAAAGTCGCATTAATGATTTTTTGAAACTAGAGGAAGCGAGAACACAAGCAAAAGAAAGATTGGATCAGCATCAACATATTGTTAAAAGCTGGTTCGATTCAAGTTCTGCCTCAGATAGGAATTTCAAGGTGGGAGATTTGGTTCTCAAATGGGATAAACCTCATGAAGGAAAAGGGGAACATTCCAAGTTCCAGAATCTATGGTTAGGACCTTTCTTAATCGCTGAAAAACTAGGTCCCAGCTCTTTCCGCCTGCAGAATTTAGAGGGACAGCCAGACACCTTCCCGGTGAACGACCAAGCTCTCAAAAGGTATTTTTCATGACAAGTCCCAGATGCATATTTTGTACATATTTTTTTGTTTTGCTTTCTAGTTTTTGTTTCTGCTTCATTTTATTCATGTTCATTGCTTTCCAGTTAAAACATGCATGTACCACAGTTTGGTTCAAGGAGGGAAACCAAAATSTCTCATCTTAAACAACAGTCGAGGATTTTCAGAGCATTAATTGTTGTAATTTCCTGAAACGCAGACTAGMTAAAGAAGTTTTTCCRTTCATAATTGATTTCATGGTTTCACTTTATAATTATGAGCAGACACAACTCTCGTTAAAGATTTTTACGTTGTCCCTACTTTTAAAGAAAAAAACTCAAGTATGCCTTYCTTTCCTTGAAGGATTAGTTTCAACAAGAAACTAATTTCAAATCATAATGAAGGTGATTAAGAAAAAAATTTAAAGGCTGAAAAATAACAAATGTCCCAAAGACTGAAATTTTCAGCGTCACCCCACTCTTCCGAATATCTATAAATTATATCAGATTGCGAATAATTTTCYTGTGAGTTATGGGAAGTGTTTGTAAACCCGTCGAGATATTGAACAAGTCTTCTGGCAGTGGGTAAATTCATGCATGATGCCAAGACAACTTCGTCRGGGTGCTGAACAGGCCTACTRGCAGTGAAGCAATGTTGAGTTCAAGAAAATTATCAGGTATAAAATTTCGATATTTGCCTCTCTTTCTTAACTAAAATTCTTGGACAGGGTAGAGGCGTCAGAGTGGGTTAATTGACATCCCTGCCAAGGCTATGGACGCCTGCTGGCAGCAATGGCCCTGTCAACAATATCAAAGCCATTGACTTGAACACCGTTTCTCTCATTATTTTAAATTTTGTCACCAGATTTCATTTTTAACAAGAAGATATTTGAGGTTGGAATGTGTAAGGATCCTTGGAATGCCTGATGTCCTTAAGATTTCTTTGATCTGTAATCTTTCTAAATGTTCCTAACATGAAATCGTTAGTGGCGCAGAGATAACTGCTTCTCCCAGTGAGTCGCCATTGTTGGCAGCTCCACCTATTTTTTTTTACCTTTTAAAATCAACAAAGAAAAATCCTTATAGCTACCTACGCTTTGTCACAAGTATTGTTGTTTGGAGGTGAATTGTCAGTTATAAGAGGATTGTGTCAATTGTTCTTTTTATTTTCGTTTTCATGCTTCATTCATGACTGAAAGCATGAATGAAGCATTACGATCGTGATGCTAAATGTATCTAAATTTTATGTCTCAAGAAGGGTTGATGTTCTTACAAGTCTTTTGATGAGTATTGATTTCTTTGAAGTCTATCATATATCAATAAAACTTTTGTTTCTCATCCGATTATGAGATATATATTGAGTTTTTGTTAATACACCAAGAATGGATTGCAACTAAACTATGTCTACATTTCGTTATGATTCTTGGTAGACCTTTTATTGTCATTATGCTTTGTTTTGCAAAACATCTCTTCTCCTAACCTTAGAAAATAAACTCCACCCTTTGCACAATGATGAAATGTGAATGCACTCGGTCGTACCCTGTACTTCGTTGGAGGTGGCAGTCTGAAATCGACAGATCCATCATTTCAAGTTAAGTCTTGGGCTTTGTTCTGTACTCTTGGAAATTCATTACACAAAGCACCTAATTTTCGTATGAAACCCCTCATGCCTTCATTTAATCGCGCCAAGGTAATAGTGGGTTTTGTTCCTTTGGTTCTTGCCCTGGTCTCTTTTGTTTTCGAAACCCCCATGCTTACAGTGATCTCTATCTACCTTCATGATTGTTGGTCTGAATACATATGGCTCCCATCGCCCGTGTCGAACCAAATGTCTCACAAACCCTACTTCTATATGATGACGCAAGTGAAGACCTTAAGAGTCAACGTTGGCTTGAGTTTCTCAAAAAATTCCAAGGTTACAACTTGCAAGCGGCCCAGGAGTTCGCCCTCTCTTTCGATGGATGCCGAGCCAAAGTGGGTGACGTTCAAATCGAAATCACCAAGGAGTTTTTGAACCAGGCAACAGGTCTTCCCCTTAGCAGGCAAAAATGGTTTAAGAATTCCAAGTTAGAGGAGGCGCCGTGGAGTTCGTTCT
Organism: Picea engelmannii; assembly: GCA_009831015.1. Lineage (NCBI taxonomy): Eukaryota > Viridiplantae > Streptophyta > Pinopsida > Pinales > Pinaceae > Picea > Picea engelmannii. Next base: position 1,312,173 of record ML789887.1, on the reverse strand, counting down.
TTACCTCTCGGAAAATCCAGTGTTGTGATAAAGGTATGCCTATATCTCTGTTAAAGACTAGGTGGCATGGTTTATTGGCAGTTTTAAGGCATTTTGTTACATGTGAATGTCACTTCAGCCTCGTTTTTATTTACCACATAAGACTGTTAATGAATTTCATTGGTTTCCAGTTGAACATGCCATTTTACTTATTGATAAGTTTATATAAAATGGTTAAGAGGTATAAAAGGCAGAGTTTGAATTCCAGTTAATTCCACCATGGTTTGATTAGGATGTTGTTAGTCCATCATTTGAAGTTGTAGGGTGATGATTGGGATACTTTCCTATCTCGCAATGGATTTGTAACATCCAACCCTGTAGAGTTTCATGTCGTTGATAAGCCTATGCTTGAAAAACCCCCTATCCCTTCCAGTGACAGACCGGTTTTATTATCCAAAGAACCATGTGATAGGGCCGCGCTTGATGAGCCTATGTTTGAGAAACATGATGTTGATCCTAGGATCATTGAATCTCTTGAGCGTGAGAAAGATATGTGCCCTAATACCGTGGCAAAGAATGACAATAAACGCTCACACAAACTGTCCAGGAAGAATCCAAACTTAGGGTTTGTTAACAAAAGAGCTAGGAGATTGATCTCAAGGAGTTTGAGGAATAAAACAAAATCTCATGTGAGCTTGATCAAAGCGATTGAGGTCCATGAGAGCTCTGATTCTGAGATTGAAAAGTTCTTGGAGGAGGAATAACCAACTTACCATAAATCAATTCCCAATCAGACCAACAATTTTGTAGATAATCTGCCACCATGCCTGAAACATAACGAAAATTTCCCAAGGCTCAAACTCAGTCAAAACCCCACGGTAGATAGTGGAAGCATTTTGATGCACAGTCATATGTTTCCTCAACCAACTGGTCCAGATCCATGGTGTGAGGTGTGTTTATTTTGGATAGACAAGTATTACACAGATGTCCCCTTCCTACAAGAAAAAATCACGACTCTCACGACTCAGATCGACTCGTTAACAAATGAAAACCACAAAATCAAGATCAGTGCACAAAGGCAAGGAAAATGCTTTAAGAGAACTAGAAATGTCATAATAAAAAATGTTTAGTGTGTCAAAGCAGTGATTAATTCTGAGGTTTTATGAGCCAAATTTAGCATTCAGTTGAAAGGTAAAGATTTGTGTGATTTTATTGATTTTTTTTTATTAGTATAGATTAAATCGGTTTTCTGTTGTTTAAAATAAGACTAGCTACAGAATCAACAGATTTTGTATCCAGTGTGTTTTCATTCGAAATTTTGGAAAATATTGGTTAAATTAATATCTAAATTTCTTTATTTCGTTTTTTTCTTTCAGGATATCGTGTAGATTGTGGTGATCTAATGAGATGGAGCATTTCTGGGGTTATTAGCCATTTCTTTGGCTCATTTTGTAAACAAAAAAAAACCTTTTATAATCTTAAGTGATACAGTTTGATATTGAGTGGTTTTATTACCCTCTATTTTTGTAATTAGTAAATCATCTTGGGATTTGATTCTATCTTAGAAGATAGGATGCCTAGTTTGCTTGAACTCTTTAAATAGTTCAGATTTTTGTAATGAAGACATCTTTGCTGAGAGCAAGAGATGGATGGGTGACCTCAGAACTTAATGAAATAACATTTTACACATTTTGGCTTTAGCCTTTTGTTTTTAATGTTATCATTTGTGTTCTGTTATGTCCTGATACATGTATAGATCTGATATATTTAGATTAAATGATCCATGATGTGCAAGATATTATATTATAAATACCATCTGCAATTTGTTCCTCAAATTATAAATGTTGTGATTATGTTTTCAGCTAAAACGACAGGGTTTATCTTTCAATTTTGATTGAGAAACGAAATGTACAGATTACTTTCAGATTTATCTCACAATAATTATGTATAATCATGAAATCACAGATTTATGTTGGTGTCTCTGCTTCAGTCATTAACACCCAAACTTCCAACACATCGTTTTGAATTTATTTAGAACAGTCTTAAGGTTCTTTGCAGGTTTCCCTCTTGGACATGGTACTTGGATGTTCTCAAATCCTGAAGATGCTTGGATACACATCACTAATTCGTTAACAGGTTAGCTCATTTACATTTTTCTGTTATTTGTTTATTATTGAAATTCAAATGTGTGGTTTGTCTTTCGACTATCGACACGTTTATGTTTCATAGTATTTTCTTTTTATTAGTTTAAGATTTATAAAGAAAAAACCAAAAATATTTTTTTATGTGCTTTCTTTATCTACTTCTTCAAAACAGTCAATTTTCACATTGAGTTTTTGTAAGTTTAGATTAAAAGTTGTAGTGTGTATATCATGTACATAAAAAAGATAAGTATATATGCTATTTAAATATACCTACAATAGTTATGTCATACGTATGTACACACACACACACACACACACACACACACACACACACACACACACACATATATATATATATAGTAATTAGTAATTAGTTATTTATTTCATTTCTTTTATTTGTTTCTTTAGGACTCCTAGATTGGCTAACAGAGCCATTATACCCGTCAGAACGAGTTACACCAAATGGATTGGGTTATTTAGACAACCTCGGACCACACTCGTTCTTCCAATTGAAGGACAGTCATTTTCGCTCGTCAACAAACCCTTCTTTGCACCCTTTCATTATAATTGTAACCCTTTGTATCCTATATATATCAAGGAGACCTAGTATTAGGATCATATTATATCATATCATAATGTGTTCTGAAGTTTGTATATTGTAAGGGAGGTTTCCCCCTTGAAGTGGACTAAATTTTATTGATTTCTTATCATTTTTAAGGCATTGAGTCATAACAAAATGTGGAGAATTTGAAACTATATGGGCCTTCTATGTTGGATAAGGAGGTGGAGCATGCCATACCTACCATAGAGGACTTATCCCTATATCTTAGGAAAAGTTGGCAGAAGACACAATTTTGGAGAGGAATTCCAGAACTACAGGGAAAAACAAAATGTCACTCCAGGGAGATGGTAGAGGAAAAATTTCCTCACCTCATTTAGTAAAGATTTTGGGTACCAAAATCCTCCCTAAATGGGGAGGTATGATCTAGATTGGATCATCATATAATTTTTCATCTATGTTGGTACTTTCAGGGTGGAAAATTTTGGAGGAATTGGCTTGTAGGGCCATTTTAGTGGCAAGTCCCAGTTTGGAAAATTGGGGTCTAGAACCTTTTGTAGCCATTTTGAGGAATTAAATGGCATTTTTTTGGAGTTGAAGTGTCTGAAAGTTCTCACACCCTTGATGGTGTTCTATACTCTGAAAACTTTCAAATGGTGAAAACATCACCTCAATTGGAGCTCATATGTGAAAGTTATGACTCCCGCAAGTTGACCTACCTTATTGACCACATTGGTAAGAGTGAGTGACAAATAAGCTCCCATTACTCAAACATGTCAGGCTAGCCACATGTGGAATTTCAAGAAGATTCTATAAGGTACAAACCTTATCACTAATTGAGGGTTGAGGAAGTTAAAACCATGACCCTATATGGCTATCGAGATATGTTAAATACCAAGCCATTAGGAGGAGAAGGGGTTCCATTATTTTGTATTGTAATTGTTCCATAGTTGAGAAGAGCATTCAAGGAGTGGGATTTGAGAGCATAACAGAACTAGGAAGAAGAGTCTGTAGTAGCCATTTAGGCCACATGGTCATAGGGAAATTTATAGTGAGTGCCCTAATTTCTTTGTACTTGCATTCATTACTAAAGAAAAGATAGTAGAGCATAGGCCTCACCTTCTAGCTGGTTTTTCTTCCATATTGGGTTTCCCAGGATATATATTGTGTTTTTTAGTGTGGATGGTGTGTATATTACCTATTCTTCCATTTCCATATTCAGTTATTTTCATAAATATGAGCAATAAACTAGTAATAACTAATCTGAGATCTAAGGAAAACTAGTTTGCATAGTCTAATAGTTCATAATATTATAAGATCTGTTGTGACAGATTGTTCTAGTGGAATAGCCACCACAGTTTACAGATGACATCTTGGAATGGATATACTATGACACATGATCTAATGGAGCTACTAGTCTCTCTCACTTCTCTGTATGTAATGCAAAATTTTTGATCATGTTGTAAAGGTTGTCATCCTTATCATATGTATAACACATTTGTCTTGTTCCTAAACATGGAACCCTATCTTATGTATGTATCACACTGGTCACATCCTTTGAGAGACACATGGTCTATTTTCACTTGCATTGGCCAACTCAACACATGGCACATTGAAAATTATAGAACACTCTCATTTCACCACTTTTTGAGCCATTTATTTCTTTTTGGGAGGGAAGACCCACATGTATAGACTTTCTGCTAGTCGTTTGGTGGTTTTATGAAACATTTTGACTTGGAGGGTCCTTTGCCACCCTTTATGGAGGCATATTTTCTTGAGATGAGGACATGGTCACACCTTGGAGTAATTTTTTGAGGATCTATGAGCTTGATTTGAGGATTCATCCACCTTTCTAGGGTCTTATCACTATTTCCAAGAGGTCATTCCATATTTGGAGGCTAGACATTGGACCTTTCTTGGCTTGGGAGGATACGACACCGTGTTTTGAGGCCTCCACTTCACTTCTTCAAGGGAACATTGAGATTATTCACCAAATCAACCCCTCCTTTTGTGAGACATCCCCTTCTTATGGTGGTTTTATGTACATGTGGCATGTTTTACTTGTATTTTACTTAGTCTCCTTCATTGTGTGGATGACAAGACAACTTTTTCTATTCTCCTAGGATAATTTTAGGGAGATAAAAAATAATAAGAAATGAGAAGGATGTAGAATCCTCAGCTATAAATAAAGGCTATCATCTCATTCTGATTTATTGTTGTTGTTGGATATTATTTGAGAACACAATTTGTTGAAGATCTATCTATTGGAGGTTTTGGTGTTAATTCTTGGAGCTCTTCCTTTCTTGGTTATTTTCTTGGTGCATAAAATATTAGTTGTGAATGTTCAACACTTCTACTAGCTAGCAAGATTGATCCATTTGAAGGTTTAATTAACCACTTGGAAGGAAGACGTTTAGGGTTTCTATCTCTTCCATGTTCCTTTGTTGGTTTGGTAAGTTCTCAATCCCTTGTCTTCTCTTTCCTTTGATTCCTTGGTAAGGGTTTTAAGTATTTTATTCAAGCCATAATTGATCTTTCTGGTGAAGGTTTTTCCCTGGTGGAATCCCTTCTTATAGGGCCTTAGTCCTCATACCTTATCTTGATTAAGCGAGGGATTACCCTACCCCTAGGGTTCTAATATCTTACCCTATCCTTGAGATAAAAGTGACCAAATCTTATATGGGAATACTTCTTGACCCCATAAGCCCTAATTGGAGAAAAAACATTAGTCTTCTCCTAACAAGCAACCAAATACCCTAAAATTCAAAACCCATTTATTTTTATTTGTTTAGAAGGAAATTAACAATGAAAAATCAAACAAAAACCTTTGTTTAGATTTCTTTCATAGTCTAGTGCAAAGTTAACGGTTCATTTCATTTCCTAAACTAGCTTGGTGGGGGTGGGGGTAAGTCTTGGATAAAACACATTTTCAAGGGTTTGTGTTTAATTGTTGATTTAAATCCCTAAGAAGTAAAAACAGCCCTATATAAAAGTGCTTCAAGGTCTTGTCTAACGTTTTGTGGGCTGATTTAAGGCATTTCTCAATTCTGAAAATTAAATTGCAGCAATAAAATTAAGATTTGGTGAAACCGGAAGGCTACGATTTGGTTCTTAAAGGTGTATTCTTATTCATACCTAGCCTCTATTTCATTTCTATATTGTTCCTACAAGTTTATCTTATAGATATAGCTGTGAAATTGATCTCTAAAGTGCTTTCAATTTGTTATCTTTTACTTTGGGATCTTATTGGTGAATTATAGTGCTAATATTGGAAACCCTAAGGGATATTTACCTTCTATTTTACAAGTTCTTGTCTAGTTAATGGTTATACACATTAATAACTTGTTTCTAACACTTGTTGGGTTGTTGTTTCATAACATATATTGTGCCCAAGTGTAAACATCCAGGAAGTCTTGCTTTCTTGTGCATAAACTCTCTTTGAGATGATCTTTTCATGCTCTAAAATTGGAATTTTCGTGTTATTTTATCATAAAATAGAGTTAGAAGTTGAAGGACAACCCTGAGCTTGTCCTTTCTAAGCATATAATGAAATTGGTAATCACAAGGACACATTGCACCAATTATTTATGCTAATTGGTTTCACTCTTTGTGCCCTAAAGTAACCTAAAAGTGGTTCTTACCTCTTTAAAGTTTCATTGGTTGAGTGATAGCCATATAAATACAAATCTGAAGTTTCTAATGTTGTTGTTCTTACATATCAGATTTGGCACAAACATCCACTAGCTCCTAACCATCTCCTTCAAGTGGATATACTTTTGGTTTATGCTATTGTTTCTAGTTGTTTCTTTAAATCATTTAATCAGTCATTAGAATCCTTGTGCATGATATTGTTACATATATTTTGAAATTCATTAAAGTGAAGCATGATCTTGGACGATCATAATTCACTTAAAGAGGTTTACTTTTCACAAATAGGGATACCAACCTAGGCTTCCAAGAGTTGTCCTAAAGTGAAGGGGAAAGTGTACTGAGGTGAAAATGGTGCACTTCTCAATTTGTTTCCTTGGTTAGCACTTGTGTTGGGAATTTTCACAAGGGTGCTAGTTCAGGAGGTAACATTTTCGGCGCCATTACCAGGGATAAAGTCCATCTACCAGTTTTTTTTGGATTAATTTTGTATGTGTATCTTGATGAAATTGTTGTGAATGCTAATATAAATTGTCTCATTTGACGACTCCACCTAAATAAAAAGTAACAAAGAGATACTCTACGAGAACTAATTACCAGGGTATTTTTGATATTGTTCCTGAACTTGAGAGTTATTATAAAATAAGAAGATATAGGCATAAGGAAATAAAATTAAAAAATCAATTAGGACTTGAATATGTGCAAGATATAAGAAGGTTATTTGTTGATATTCCAAGTTTCCTAAATCAAAATCAAATGGCTTCTCCCTGGTTTATTGATTGTTATAAATCGTTTTATTTTTCTAACATTGTAGGTCAACCTCATGATTTTCCCGCTTCATTGGAAAAAATGTATGTGTGTCATGGTGATAATACTATTAGTGCTAAGGAACATTGGGATGCATTTATGGATTGTGTTAGAACTCTTGGAATTGTTCATCTTTATGTTATTTTTAAACACATTTTTTTATCATTGAAGAAAGATGTTAGAAATTGGTTTCTTGGGTTTTMTGATAATAATATCAACTCTCTAAGTCCCYGAGGTGTAGGACAGTCGGTGACGGAGTGTGTTGTTAAGCCACTCYGTGATGTTAAAGTCACTGGTTCGAAACCTGCGGGRACAAAAAATCCAACCATGTTAAGGGTTGGTGTGGCTCGGGCCGGGTGCGATCCCCGGGTGATTTTGACGGCTTAGATGCCCCTGAGTCGCGGTTTCTCAAGCCACAGGTTAATCGCGTAGCCAACAGGTCCCGCACAAATTAACAAAYAAAAAAAAAAAATATCAACTCTCTTGATGCATGTAGAAATGTTTTCTTGGATTGCCTGATAATAATATCAATTCTCTTGATGCATGTAGAAATGGTTTTTTGGATTACCTGATAATAATATCAACTCTCTTGATGCATGTAGAAATGGTTTCTTTGATAGATAATTAGAAAGAAAAGAGAGCAGGTTTTATTTGAATGCTTTAACTAATATTAAAAGAAATGAAAATGATACTATGGATGAATTTAATATTAGATTTGATAAAGTTAAATACATCCCTCAGACCCATCCTCCTACCCCTGCCTCCATCTTGTTGTATTACCTGAATTCTTTCCAAGGCCAACTTAAATTATTTCTAAATGAAGCCAAGCCTAACGATTTAACAGAAGCTAAGAAGAAGGATAAGAGTTTGGATGATGATTGGAACCCATTAGGGAAGTCAGCTATATTAATCTCTCCTAGAGCTAGAGATGATCCTAAACCCAAAGTTGTAGGACCAAATGTGGAGATACATCAAAGTTATCCTTCAACAAGTAACCATTTTAATCTAAAGTTAGATGTAACCAGTTGGATGGGTATTTCTAAGGTGCCTATTCCAATTATTGAGTTAGCAAATATTCCTTCTATAAGAGAGAAAACTAAGGAAGTTTTGGGGCTTGAGTTAACGATCCAATCAACCCAGGTCGTAGATGAAAGAAAATATTCCCCTATTATTCTCCTAACCATCAATCAAGAAGGATTAACCCAAGTCACCAACCCTTTTTCATATCCTTGGTAGTAGGTTACTTATTATTTCATAACTATATGTTGGTTTATGGAGCCTCCACCAATGTAATGTCTCTCAGTGTAATGAATGTTTTTGGATTAAAAACCACAAGACCATACATAAACATATGTGCTATGGATTCAAGAGAAGTAAAAGTATGTGGTCTGATTAAAGACATTCATGTGATTTTAGGAGTTTATGAATACATTTAATTATCAATGGACATGGTTGTTATTGATGTTCCCAATGCATGGGGAATTATTTTATCTCGTAAGTGGGATGTTGACCTTGGAGGTAGCATCCAAATGGACCTATATTATGCTACAATTCCCACTTATGAAAATAATCTTATGACTTTGCATTGTGAACAAATGAGAAGATATCATGTGGAAGATTCCTTAGATCCTATGAATGAGTTGGTTTCCTATGAGGAATATTTAGGATCTTATACTATGCTTGAAACTGAAGTTGCTCCCCAAGAAAATGTAAATATTACTTGGAAGATGAGTTTTAATGGAGCTAAGTATAGAACATAGGTCGATGTAAGAATTGTGTTTACATCCCCTCAAGGTGACACCTTATGATATGCATTTCACTTTGAGTTTGAAGCAATGAACAATGTGGTTGAGTATGACGCACTTTTGCTTGGATTGAATATGTCTAAGTATATGGGAATTAAGATTATGAAAATACAAGGTGACTATGATCTAGTGATCCTACAAGTTAAGAATCCATTTGCATGAAATAATGATAGATTGAAAATGTATAGAAATGATGTGTGAGATACCATGGAATGGTTTGATGCATTGTCCTTAGAAGTGGAACCTAGAATGTTTAATGATAAATCTTATTCTTTGGATGTAACCGCTTCAACTCTTCAACCATGTAAATATTTATTGGAAGGTGGGATTTTAGGGATCATATTTAGACCTTACATTCCCAACATTATTGAGCATTGGCAAGTTTTTGATAATGATGCTCAAATCATAATATTTATGAAGAAACTACAAGAATTTGATAAAAACAAGATTAATTGGAGAGAAGGAATATAATACCAAGATAAGTTGAAGTATAATAAGATTCTCGATGGCCTCGTTCCTTTGAAAATATTTTTTGAAAAACATGACATGTACAAGGAAAAGAAAGAGATAGACAATCCTGATGAGTACATGGAAGTTAATATTAGATCCCCAGAGAATCCTAAGATTGTAAAAATTGGTAAAGGAAATTCAAGTGAAGAAAGGAATGAGATTGAGGATTTGATCAAAGAGTATAGATATTTATTCACTTGGTCCTATGATTATTTGAAATCTTATGAGGGAGACATCATACACCATACAATGCATTTGAGGGAAGGGGACAAACATTTTCAACAGAAGTTGAGATAGATTAACCTAAAGTTGTCTCCCCTTATCCAAAAGGAATTGAAAATTTTGCTCAGAGCTAAGATTGTTGAAATTTTGAATACTAGATTAGTTCACAACTGCCGTAAATAATCGGGGTCTCAAGAATATTTAACCAAACACAAATTACAAAAATTAGGTCTGCTCGTTTCTCCATAGGAAATGCTCTTTTATTTCCACCCAACCATAGGCATCCTCAAGTGCCACCCTCAAGCAGAGCATAGTATTTATCATGGGAAACCATTCTACACAAGGGGATAAAACCCATCACCTTTTCTTATAGAGAAGATCCATGCCAAAGACAGAATAACCAAGAACAAGATCTATTCACTAAAGTAAACCAATAAGAAAGAATCCAACAATACTTATCTCAACATGGAAAGAACTCAACAATGTAAACCCTATATAGTGTGTTATAGCACTAGTTCAACTCTAGTGCACCACCAAGACTGAGAGATATACCTCAACTAGACTTGTTCCTTCCTTCCTTCAGCATTTGTAGTTGCAACTACAGCTGAAAATATCTTCCAAACTTGTGCTATGATATGTGAGAGAGTGTGTCAAATGAGAAGGGTGCCACCCTTATTTATACTAATCTTACCAATGAACTTTTCCAGTGGAGTTGACCTATCCTTTCTGGAAAATATAATTACTTTATCTTTTTTTGGCAGGCTGACTTAACTTCTGGAGTAATATATATCTTCTGGGGCTTATTTAACTCTTTAAATGGTTTTCCTTTGACGTCTTGGCATCTTATTATATAAGAAAGTTTATCTCGGAGGTGAATACCTCTCGTAGCTAACAAAAACATCAACACTCCCTCTTGGCCAGGGATGCATTCTCCATGATGTTTTTCCTCTGGTTCTCATAGCCTTCCAGACTATGCCATGGTCCTCTAACCATGCTATTGGTAGCATCATCACGCCGCACATGGGTACACCCAATGTGGACCTTTTCTAGGGCCTCATAACCACTAGAATACACTGGGACCTACTCACTCATAGTGTGGCACTAGGACTTACTCACCCATAGTGCATTGTTAAGGACCTACTCGCCCATGACGTGTCCAATTGGTCAACTCCCAAGGGACATGTAATCATGGTCTTCTCCCATGGGATGTTGGGTGCCACCCCAATACAACTTGTCACTACTCTAAAAAGTGTCATGCTCAACTCCGTCTCAGAGGAGCATTCTCCAAGTCGACCCATCCCGATATGGGGATAATATTAGGGGCATCCCCATAGATTGACCTAGCCCATCCACATGGGGAGAAGACCCATCTTAAGTCGACCAATCCAAACAAAATTGAGGAGAAGACCAATCACAGGTCGACCCAGCTTAGTCCATCGGAGAGAATATAGGGATAAGGAACAACACACTCATAGATCGACCCAACCCATTGTCTTGGGGAGAATATCTAGAGAGTGTCCTCATAGGTCGACCCAACCCACCACTCTGGGGAGAATACTTGGATATATATATCAACCACATGGGTTACAACCCAAAGGTCATTGGGCACCAACCCAGTACAACTTATCAATCCATCGATAAGTGTCATACTCAACTCAGCCCATCAAGGAGTATCGTCACAAAAGAATGTTTCACGAAGTTGCAACCATCAATATTCCCTCTTAACCAGAGGGGAATTCCACTCCAATTTTATCACAAAAGTACTTGAATTTCGACCTGATAAGAGGCTCAGTGATAACATCTGCAATCTTATCATCTATAGGAAGGTACTCCAATAGTAATGCCTTCCTCTGCACCATATCTCGAATGTAATGAATCACGGTGGGATCCAATATCTTATCAAACAATATTGCAAGGAGATTATGGAGCCACACTGCTTTGCATACTTCCATACATACTACAATATACTCGACTTCTGTGGTACTCAAAGCCACATAAGTTTATTTCCTACTACACCAGGAAACCACAATAGATCCAAACTTGAAGCAACACCCTGAGGTGCTCTTCCTATCAACTACGCTCCATGCCCAATCTAAATCAACATATCTTTGTAGTCTCATATCAACAGTGGAAGCATGTCTCAGGCCATATCCAACTTTGCATCGCAAATATATCAACACATGCTTCACATCCAACCAATGTATCTGTCTCGACTGACTCATGAACTTTCTAAGTGCACTCATTGCATAACAAATAGCATGTCTGGTGTTAACCAAATACATCAATGATCTAATCAACTGTTAGTATATGGTCGGATCAATCAAGTTTGAATTGGAAGATGGTGCACTCAAATTCTTCAGATTCATCACCATCGATGTGGTCATGGACTTATTGTCCAAAATCCCAAATCTTCTCAAGATCTCAACTGTGTACTTCCCCTAATTCGGGAAGATCTCATCATTTCTCTGTCACACCTCAAGTCCCAAGAAGTAATGCATCATGCCAAAATCCTTCATATCAAATTCAAAGGCAAACTCATGCTTGCACCAAGCAATGAGATGCTCTACTCTGGTGAGAAATAAATAATCAATGTACATAATCAAAATCAGGGAATCACCATCAACAACCTTATAGCACAGGTTGGCATCAACAATGCTCTTGATGAAACCCAAACTCATCAGGTATCTATCAATCCTTTCATACCAAGTTTTAGGTGTTTGTTTGATTTCATATAAGGCCTTATTCAACCTGCACACACATGGGACTCCTTCCCATGAATCACGAAACCATCTAGTTGTTCGATATACACCTCTTCCTCAATATCTCCATTTGAGGAAAGTTGTCTTCATGTCCATATGATGTAATCTCCAACCCAAGGCTAAAGAAAGTGAAATAATCGGTTGAATGGAGGTTTATCGAGCAACAGGAGAAAATGTCTCCTCATAGTCTATTCCCTCCACCTGATAGAATCCTCTGACCACAAATCTCACTTTGTGCTTCTCGATGCTCCCGTCAAATGCATATTTTATCTTATAAATTCACTTGGAAGTCACCATAGACTTCCCTTTGGGTCTTGGAACAATATCCCACACATCATTCTTCATGATGGAATGATACTCCTCCATCATGACATCTCTCCATACTAGCTGACTGGATGCCTCCTCATAACAAGAAGGCTCAAAATCAATGATGTGGCTCATAGCTACAACATATCTTGAGAATCTCTGAGGTCTCTTACTTTCTCTGAAAGTACTATGTGGAGTGCATATCTCTCTACCTCCTGTAGAGTATATGAGCCCAGGTAGGCCTTTTTCGGCCTACTGCAATATCTCTAGGAACATCAACAAGATGTACTAGATCAACAAGCTCAACTATATTCATGGCCTCAACTGGCTCACTTTGAACTATTGAAGGGTGAGGGGGAGAAGACACCATCTCATCCCATGTCTCACTGTCAATCTGCATGTGAGATCCTTTATATCTCCTAAAGGCTACCTCCTCCTCAAAGGAAACATCCATGCTCACCTCAATCTGTCTCTGACCTAGGATGTAGATTCGATATGCCTTCGACTATTCATGATACCCAACAAATGTACCCTTCATGAATGAAAGGTTTAACTTTGTCCTTTTCTCCTTGGGTACATGAATGTGAACTGGACACCCAAATATCCTAAAGTGTCCAACCTATCACTATAACCAACCTATCACAGTCACTACCACTGTCTCATCCATGAGACCAAATCCACTCAAGGAAGCAACTGTCATAGGTCCACACAAATCTGAATGCACAAGATCCCCTTGGATCTGTTGTCATTGCTCAAAAAATATCCCTTGACATTCATTCCAAGAGCACAACCTCTAAAAATGCCATCATGCCCAACACAGAGATGTGGAAGCCCCGTCACCATCTTTCCAAGAATGGGAAGAGATCTATAATGAAAATGAACAAGTATCCTATGCCATAACTCATTTAGACTGATAGAATGATGCATCAGGGCCTGAACTAGTGAACCTGTCAATCTGTACAAACTCCTTCTCTGGTCAAATTGCTTCTGTTGGACACACCTACCACACTTAGAGGGGGGGTGAATGAGTGTGGGGATCTTTTTCCCAAAACTTCCCTCTTACACAAAATACCTTAGTTAATATTCAATATTTACTCATTACCCATTGTTGTTATTTATAACCAGTTAGATGTGACCATATATCAACAACATATATCAGCAATATATAATCAACAAGTCATCACCACAAGGAACACAAATAACACAAGATGTATGTACAATTTTTCTTTTTATTATGGATAATAGTACGAGGGTTTTCCAGCAACAACTGAATAGAGTACAACTCTACAAGAGCACCAGCTCTATAATGCTAGACTCAACTTACACCCTCAGCACCAACTGAGATGAGGCAACAATCCTCAACATATATCAATCTTTCAATAGGTACGCGACCTGTCAGTAGTGCAAACAGGGTGTGTACGCGCCCTGGCTCACTACAACTCGTGTATGCACATGGCCAGTGTATACAACAATCTGTGTGTACCTTCTGAGTTGTTAGGATTTGTCCTTCAAGATCAACTCGGATTCTCTCCAATCAATACATTATTCTCTTATGTCTATGACTGTCCAATCTGACCATCACCCAGTCACAACATCTCCAAGCTCTCCAATAGCTTTATCATGTTCCACAATAAATCAATATGAATGATATCCCAAACATGTATAAAAAACTAGTATACCATAACAATAATGTCACCAATGAATCCAAAGTGTATTGCTCACTCCATCAAACAAATCATCCAAACTGAACCATATCATATAGGTCATACTATGAGTGCCCTAAGCATTCACAACACATAAAACAATAGTATCCATCAAGACAATAATGTAACCATACCAGTGTCTTAGTGATAGATCTGAGCCCATAGAATGCAGATCTGGAACCTGCCTCATCATCCAAGAGCTTGGCACCAGCTCAAACACAAGTCTTCATCATACCATCCACTGTATGGACCCTGTCCTCATACAACCCAYGTGTGTATGGGCCCTGGCCCATTACAACCTGCGTATACCTCAGAAATTAGGGTTTCTGAAGCTCCGAGACTTTTTCCGTCAAGATCTTCGACATTGTCRAAACTTTGATGCGTCCATGAGATCCTCCTCTCGCTTTCTTCCTCAGAATAGATCTTCAATCATGCTCAAAAGATCCACACGAAAGATGCTCTCACAAGAAGCTCTCCATCAATACTCCACAAGATAATCTCACAAGAAGCTCTCCATTGATCCACAAAAAGGATGATCTACAAGAGACCATTGCTATCTTATTTATACTTTCATCCTCTAGGTCACTTAACCCATTTTTAGGTTACTTAACCCATTTCTAGGTCACTTAACCTATTTTCCTTATTTTAGGGTTAACTACTTTCCATAAATAGAAAGTTCTCCAATAATTTATTCCTTCTTGATTTTGTCACCTTACTTTATCATTTAAATAATCTTTCTTCTTTTATGTCACTTATCTTTATTATTTAAATAATTATTTCTTCTTTTAGGTCACTTTGAATTCTTTGACCTTGTGGTCTTCAAACCAACATATGGGGGTCCTTCATCTTCGTAAGGCCATAACTCTCAAACCGTGAGGAGTTATGTGACATTCCACATGCCACCAGAAATGGCATGACAATCGCTATCCATCCAGGATGGTTTCACCAACAAATTCATTGATATTCATATCATTATTCCACATACAAGCATGGGTCCTCCAACCATTCTTCTATTATAACTCAATCTGCAAAGTGTCTTCTCGTAAGGGCTTTCACCATAAGGGGACCACTTTGGAGTTCATCCATTTCTGTACCTTATCAACCATGATAAGACTATAATGATTCATCTTTTCATCAATCCACCACTACATCATATATATCAACTATGCATTATGACAACTCATTGATTCAACAACCAATCAAGCCTATCAATCAATCCATCACTTGACATAAATCAATCAAACCATTTGCATCAATGAAAGCATGATCCAACAATCTCCCCGTTTGGCATTGATGGCAATACCAACATTGATGTCAGCACCAATTACCAATTATTGATGTCAAACATGTAGACAAGGCATGCTCTACATCAATATTCATCAATCATATAAATATGACTATCTCTCCCCATTAGTAAACATCAATCACATCAGCAATAGTCAATGTGACTGTCTCTCCCAATTGTGATTATCTCTCCCAATCAATAATCATCAATCACATCAATGTGACTATCTATCCCCCTTTGACATCAATGGCAAAGAGCCATTCTCCTCTTGGGGCTGCTCCCCCTGTGACCATCGCTCCTCCTCGAATCATGTCTCTTTCTAAATATAGGGCTCTTTTATAGATGTGCATCTGATAAATATCTCCTCCTAGAATCATGGGAAGAAAAATGACTCTCCCTATGGGTATGTCTCCCCCTATCTTCTATTAAAGATCAACAATATGCTACCATATAATGATCCTTGGACTTGTTCATGCATGAAACTCATGCCATACCAACCATCATGAAACAAAAGATATGTCAAAAATAGAGAATCATGAGTAAAATATCAACCAATTACATCATGTGCCAAAATGTGTGCTCATCATGCACAACACCTATGTACATCAACCATGTATATCAACATCATGCAATGTGCCAAAAGATATCATCCATGGAATGTATCAATCATATGCCTCTATCAACATGCCAACATGTGCATCTGCCAATATGCCAACCATGTGCATCCACCAATATGCCAACTATGTGCATCTACCAATATGCCAACCATGTGTTATATCACTCATGATATGTCTCCATCATGAACCAAGTACCATAACCATGTATCAAAAAAATACCAACTGTTGTGTTAATCAAGTAATACCAACAACATAGTATCATCAATGATGTACAACATGATCATCTCATCAACTCACCAACTACATGTCCCAATATGTAGCCCATCCATATGCCAAATGTATGCACCATGATATCCAACATATGCTTCCAATAATACAACATAAGATATATCAATGAAACTCAAATATGTACCAGCCATGTACTCCAATAGATTAGCATCAAACCATACTCATGGGTTAGTGCCATGCACCCAAGATTTATTTTACATCATCACCTTACATGATCTAACATAGAACCATGAAAACCTGCAGCAAATAGTGTCATAATCTGTAATAAACAATGTCAGAACCTGCAACACAGAGTTATACCATCACATCAAGTTGCAACCCATGTGCATTTCCTTTTTCCCAAGGCTTCACAACATATACGCGACCTGTTGCACAACATCTCGCGTAGGTACGAGACCTATACAAGGTCATCCTGCGTATGTACGCGATTGATACCACTGTCACCTGTGTATGCTTCAGTAGATGACTTTCTTGAGCTTCCCTTCCATTTGTCATCTTGTTTTGGCTGCTCTGTCTTCTTAACCCACTTCTGTAGATGACCCTACTCCTCAGAACTTAAGCTCTTAGCATCCATCTTTTCAAACGCGTCTCCCTTTTTTACTTCACTCCTTCTTCTATCCATGTTTTTGAAGTTCTCATCATGGGATTTCTTCTTGTGTTCCAGCACTCCTGGGATTTGTGGCCAAATCCACTACAGTTGTAGCATCTCATGGTGTTACAGTGAACATCAATGTATCCTACTTGATCACATCTCCAACACTTCATTGTGTTATGAAATATTACATTATATCTCCTTTCATAAGATCTACACTCAAAATATTTGTGACCATATCCATTACATGAATAGCAATGCCCATGAAAAATGCTTTCATACCTTTGCTTTGGTGTCCCAAGAATAGCTTCTTGATGTCTTCCTTGCTTTGTTATTTTGAAATTTTCTTTGCCTTGTGTAGATGATTGTTTTTCAACATTGTCTTCCTTCTTTGATGGACTTACCTCATGTTTCCTTGAGGTGCTTGCTTCAGCATGTGTATCTTCTCCTTTGTATCCAAGACCTGATTTATCACATGATGATCTTTGACTTTCCAATATTCATGAGCTATTCAAGAATTTGTTTGACTTTTCCACCTTCTTTCTAAGGTCAACAATTTCAGCTTCTAACTTACAACATGACTCTTCCTTTTCATTTATTTGACTCTTCAATAGTTCCTCTATTCTTTTGG
>ML789887.1:1253354-1285899 GCA_009831015.1 Picea engelmannii | reverse complement strand
TTTCGTGGAATAATCCGCCCATATGTAGTAGTGCACCCAACCATAGGAATCCTCAAGTGCCACCTCCGAGCAGAGCATAGTAGTTATCATGGGAAACCCTTCTACACAAGGGGAGAAATCCCAACACCTTTTCTTATAGAGAAGATCCATGCCAAAGACAGAATAACCAAGAACAAGCTCTATTCACTAGAGTAAACCAATAAGAAAGAATCCAACAATACTTATCTCAACATGGACACAACTCAACAATGCAAACCCTAGCCAGAGTGATAGAGCACTATTCCACCTATAGAGCACCACCAAGATTGAGAGATATACCCCAACTAGACGTGTGCCTTCCTTCCTTCAACAATTGTAGTTGCAGCTGCAGTTGAAACTCTCTTTCAAACTTGTGCTATGATATGTGAGAGAGTTATTCAAATGAGAAGGGAACCACCCTTATTTATACTAATCTGACTAGTGAACTTTTCCAGTGGGGTTGACCTTCCCTTTCTGGAAAATATATTTACTTTATCTTTTTCTCGCATGCTGACTTGACTTCTGGAGCAATATATATCTTTTGGGGCTTCTTTAATTCTTTCAATGGTTTTCCTTTGACCTCTTGGCATATTATTTTATAAGAAAGGTTATCTCAGAGTTGAATACCTCCCGTAGCTACCAGAAACATCAACAAAGATAATTGTACCTATGAGGTATTCGACTTGGGTTTCCAACCTTTTGGTGGTGAGAAAGAAAACATATGAGATAAGACTATGTGTTGATATTAGGAATCTGAATGTGTTATCAGAGAAGGATAATTACCCATTGCCAAACATGGAAAATTTGTTGCAAATAATTACGAGGCCAACAATGTTATCCTTATTGGATGGATTTTTAGGATATAACCAAGTGTGGGCGAATGAAGACGATAGATAATACTTATTTTACCACACCTTGGGTCACTTTTGAATATTTAAGGATGCCTTTTGGCTTACTCAATGCAGGTGCCACTTTTCAGAGAACCATGGATTATAGATTCAAAGATCTTATGGGAAAAACAATTGATATTTATTAATATGACCTCACCATGTTTTCAAAGGAAAGACACTCTCATGTTGGACATCTTAGACAAATATCTGAGAGATTTCACAAATATGGAATATCATTGAACCCAAAGAAGTCAATATTTGGAATTCTTGAAGGAAATATACTTGGCCATATAGTTTCAAAGGATAGGGTAAAGGTTGACCCTAAAAGGATTAAATGTATCAAAGAAATCCCTTTACCCTGAAACAAGAAAACTTTGTAGTCATTTTTTGGAAAAATAAATTTTATCCGAAGATTTATCCCAAATTTTGAAAAAATATTTAATTCCATAACCAAATTGCTTAAGAAAGATGTTGATTTCAAATGGGATGAACATGGAAAGCTAACTTTTGAATCTATCAAATATTCCATTATGAAATCCCTTGTGCTAGTTAGTCCTGATTATTCGAAGAATTTCCAAGTTTTCACGTTTGCTTCCAAAGTGTATTTCTTTGGAAAAATGATCAAGGTGAAGAGAAACATATATCCTTTATAAGTAAATCTCTTATAGACGTTGAATTGAAGTATTCCATTATGGAGAAGCAAGTGTATGCCCTTGTTAAGTCATTAAATCATTTCAGGACATATGTGGGTCACTCAAAGATAATTGCTACATTCCCCACTAAAAAATGAAAGATATTTTGTCTCACCAAGATTGTTTGGGAACTAGAGGCAAGTGGATGTCTAATATTCAAGAGTATGACTTGGAGATAAAACCCATGAAATTAATCAAGGGACAAGGATTATCCCAAATGATGGAAGAAGGAAATGAAGTTTCCCTTAGAATGAAAGAAGGATAGTCCATTATGATCTTGGTCATGTTAGAAGAATTGGAACATCATGGTTGGTATTCAAACATCATTTACTACATTAAGAATCTTGCAAGTTCAAATCACTTAATAGATCATAAAAGAAGAATGTTGATATTAAAGGTCTCCAAGTTTTGTTTCATCAACCAATTCCTTGGATGGATTTATTCTCAGATGTGTAGACCTCGAAGAATTTAATAAGTTGATGGATGAATTTCATAAGGGGTTATGTGGTGCACATCACTTAGTTAGAACCACCACACACAAGATTCTAAGAGGTGGTTACTATTGGACAATTTTTTTTTTTATATGTCCATAAGTTTGTGAGATCGTGTCAACCTTGTCAACCCTTCAAAGGAAAGAAAAGGCTGGAAACCCTCCCTTTGAATCCAGTTATAGTAGAAGTGCCCTTCCAACAATGGGGCCTTGATTTTATAGGAGAGATTAACCTACAATGGCCATAAGTGGGTTCTCACAGCCACATATTACTTCACAATGTTAGTTGAAGCCATACCAACTAAGAGGACCACAGATGTAGCATCCCTAGCCATGAATTGGGCCATGCCACACAAAAATTATGCCTCTATGATACCATTAATTAATTAAATTCCCTGCAACTGAATAGAATAATACAGTCTAACAACATAAAATGCATGTATAAATTTACACACATAGAACATAACTGAAAAAGCATAAATAACCACACAATAATAATTGTTGGAGATATTACACAAACCTAGGGTATTTTTTCCTTATTTTACTATGTTTATTAGTCATTATTAAGGGTCTCCTATTTTTTAGGAATCTCTCCTCCATTCTAGGAGAATATTCTCCTCAGTTAACTGGGAGAGTGGAGTGATTCAAGGTAACTTTGGTTTGATCACCAAGTAACCTCGGGATCATCACCAGTAATGCACACTTACCTTGGGATCATCACCAGGAAGGTGTATTCCTTTTTCATTCTTGATCTCCTCCTTATTTCACTCTGGTATGTCCAGTTAACTGAAGACTGCATGACTAGTTGACTAGGACTAGGTGGCAGTTAACTCCTGTAATTGCCTGCGTGTTTCTAGATATCTCTACACCACCACTATGGTGCATTATATGAGCTATACAGAGTATATCATGTGTATTGTATCATTCATTCATTTTGTTAGTACTATTATCATTCTTTTCTCTCCAATTTTTCTCTCGTCTTCTTACCTTTGCAAGTTGTGCTCATTCTTCTACTGACTAGAACTCTTGTGCAGGTACTCACCACATTTTACATGGTATCATATCCCAAATTCTTCTAGGAAGAAGGTGCACCAACACTTTATTTTCAAGTACCGAAGATGAAACAAAGCAACACCAAAGATGGATTACTCAACGACAATTCTTCTTATGTTGCACATTCTCTCCAAGATCAGTGTGCCATAGATCCATCAACCATATATCGAAATAAACGATCAGGGTAGATCTAAATTTTTGGGCAGAGACGCGTTGCATAGGGATGCTCATGCTCACCAAAAATCTCCAATACCCACATCAAATTTTAGGAGATACACTTGTTTTATTAGATGTATAGTTGTAATGGATCCATCAACGATATCTTAGAATCCATGATCTGGGTTGATCATATTTTTTGTAGAGAGATGAATTGCATATGGATGCTCACGCTTACCAAAAATATCTAATACCCACATCGTAGTTTAAGAGATACAATGGTTTTATCATATCTATAGTTGCAAGCAATGGATCAACAGAACCTCGGATCGCTACTTCGACAGGTATATCTCACTGATATCATTCATTGGGAGAGAATCATTGTAATGGAGGAAAAATATGCATTTATCTCAACCCTTCATATTCTGAATCTAAAAATTGTCAAAGTAGTTAGCAAACTTCAAGGTGAACAAGAGAGATCCAAGATTTGTCTTCAGAACATGTGTACCTATTATTCCATGGGTTCTGAACTCATTTGGAGTCTAATGGAGAAGCATCAAGCTCAAGTTGATACTTGGACCACCTACATTAATGAGATGGAGGAGAAATTCACTCTTCTCAATGAACATTTTTTGGATGATTTAAAAGAGAAGGAAGATATTATTGCTTGTTTGCAGAAAGATTTGCAATAGTCTCTTGCTTCTAATGTCGCTTTTTCATTGTTGACCACTACTGAGCTTCCTTCACCAAATTTTGAGTTGCACACTTGTGGTTTTGTGTCAAAATTGATGCATCAGATGGGATACATTGGTGGTGGCCTTGGTAAGAATGGACAAGGGATTGTACATCCCATTTATCCTGTGATGATACCAACAAACGTTGGACTCGGTTTTGTTGGGATTTCATTGCCAGTATCAAGTTGTCTCGATATTTCTTCCATCCAGACTCAATTTGTTTCATCACAATATTCCATCACACAAGATGACTCTTCTACCGTTGAGTTGCAACAACCACCACCTACACCTCTTATTGATACAACTTTGGAGGTTTCACATCCAGATTTGACACCAACTTAAGCATTAGAGTTGCCAATATCAAACTCTTTAGCACCAACATCAGAGTTTTAGTAGCAACAAAATCTTCAGCATTAGCTTCAGGGTCTACATCCTCCATTTATCGACATCCTCAACATCATGATCGTAGACAACATTTTCTTCCTATCAGGTATCCATGGCCTTTTTTCAGTTCATCTTCTTTCGAAGAGGCATATACGACAACATATTCGCAAGGTACCAACTCCGAGGATTATTTTTTGTTGGCTTGATGATTGGTCATGGCAGCATTTGAGCCATTATTTGAGGACATCTTATAGATTTGTTTCATCCATAATACATGGGAACCATTCTCATTTCTCTTAACTTGAATGATTATGATGCATTTACAGCTCCATTCAGCACTATTTTGATGACTTTTATGGTGTTTGCTTCTATGTTTTAGAAGCACCATAACTAGCCTAACCATCTTGGTGTAGGCTATCACATTAATGTTTGGAGAGATATAATTATTTTCAACTAGTATCAGCTACAACATTTCAACTTCAACACACTCATTGAAGCATATTATGATCTGTCATCACCATATTACGCTTCATTGTCTTGTCATCTTTTCTCGTTTTTGGAAACTGTCTACCTGCCACATGGTGGATCTCACCTTTCTTTCTCTTATTTTGATACATTTTACTTTGAGGGGGGGGGGATTCCCATGAGATTTTCCATATTTCCTCACTTTATTTCAATGTTCATTAGTTGCATTGTTCATGGGTACCTAACATGGTCTTTGTTTTCGGGACCCATTCCTCATAATCCCATAGTAGTTTTCAGGGGGGTATTGGATATATTACACACACCTAGGATAGTTTTTCATTTTTTTCCAATGTGTATTAGTCATTATTTAGGATCTCCTATTTTTTAGGAACCTTTCCTACATTCTAGGAGAATACTCTCTTCAGTTAACTGGCAGAGTGGAGTCATTCAGGGTAACTTTGGTTTTATCACCAAGTAACCTCATGATCATCACTAGTAATGCAAACTTACCTTGGGATCATCACGATGAAGGAACATTACTTGTGCATGATTGATATCCTCCTCATTTCACTATGTTCTATCCAGTTAATTGAAGACTGCATGACTAGTTAACTAGGACTAAGTGGCAGTGAACTCCCGTAACTGCCTGAGTGTGTCTAGATCTCTCTAGACCACCACTATGGTGCATTAGTTGAGCTATACAGAGTACATCATGTGTATTTTTATCATTCATTCATTTGGTTAATACTATTCTCATTATTTTCTCTCCAATTTTTCCCTTATCTTCTTACCTTTGCAAGTTGTGTTCGTTCTTCTACTAGCTAGATCTCTTGTGCAGGTGCTCACCACATTTTACAATAATAATAAGCACAAAAGAAAAATTATATTTTAATTTAATCATTGAATGGGTGTAGACCTCAGAAGTTCCTCCCAACCATAGACCACACTTCTCATAAACTCTTAGTAGTGGGTCACCCCTGAGCTGGGGATAGGACTCCACCAGGGTAAAGGTTCGCTCATAAATCCCACTAAGGCCATACAAGACTCTAAAAAATAGGCAATTCCCATGGAACTAAATCTAGAAACAATTTCACCTCACATCCTCTCATTCCCCTCAGCTTATCCCACCCTAGGAAGTGCACCCCTTCTCTGCTCAACCATCCTTAGGTTGTCCCACTTCCCTTCTAAGGCTTTAGCAACATGCCAACTAATAAGTCTCTGAGTTCTATGACACTTGGAACACATAGCTGCACTCCAAGAGTTATGGCACCCATGGCCAACATAATGGAAAACCTATTTCCCAACAATTATCTCACCCAAGAGAATTGTTCCACAAGCCTGACAACCTACCTCTTCAAACCCATACCACTAAGGATTTACAAGGTTACTCCAACTCCATAGTTCTACACTCCATTCATAATACCAATGATGGAAAACATGCATGAATTATTGGAATGAATGAGTGAATGAATGAGAATTACACTAATTCTCAATAATATATATGCATATGTCTAACTTGACACTTGGCACACTAGGGACTAACTTGTCCCCCCACTTGTAATCTGTTCCCCCCAACCTTAGGAACTTAGGATAAATCATTATATAAGACTTTAGGACTTAGGAATAATATTATTTTTTTCCTTGGCTTAAGCCCCCTTGACTTAGCCCATTTTTCCTCAAGCCCTTAGCCCCCTTTCCCTCTCATGGAGTCCTATCCCCCCATACTCTTTCGTCTGACTTGGTCTACAGTAGTGATTTATTTTATTAATAATATGAGTGATTACATATTACAATGACAGGCTCATTGGCATTTTACCATCTAGGCTCTTCAGCCTAATAATCACACATGCACTCTAGCCTATAATATCTTGTCTCACCAACCTATAAAACATATGTACATTTACAATTTGGGTTCAGCCTAGGGGTATCACATTCCCCTCCCCCTTATTTATGCATTTTCCTTAGTGCATTGTATATAATGTACATTCATAATTCTTCAAAAAACTCCATGTCTTTGCTATTGAGTTTTGTTATCCTTCTAGTGATATTCTTTCCAAGCGTCAGATTCATATCTTCATACTTCAAATGGAAAGTTTTTTTCTCTATTTCACATAGTTTCTTCAGGTAATAATTTAGCTCATTGGTCTTTCTGACACACCCTCACGATTCTAGCCACCATGCTACATGCATTCTTGAGTTTCCCCTTCCTTTCTGCACTCACCCTTCTAAGCTCAGGAATCCCTTCACTACTTCAAAGTCCTTCGACGATCCATCTTTCCAAGGATTTCACACACAAGGAGAGTTCCAACTCATTACCAGACCCCCACTAAGGGTCTACACTCTATGGTAATCACAGGGATCCAATGTCCAAACATTAGCCTTTCTTCCTAAAATTTTCAGCCTCAATAACCATCATCTCATTTGTATCACACACTCACAGTGAACATGAGACAATATCATAACAATTTCATTTAGAAATTCAAATTATTTGTATAAGGAAATTCAATTTTTTTCCAAGTATGAGATTCCATCTCATATTTCCTTAGTTGTTGCAGTAACATGCATCGATCTTTATTATGGATTTCAGTAATGCCATACTTGAGACCACTTTTCCTGCAATACTTCCATCTTGCATTTATCCAAACAAATTGTTGGTATTTCCTGTATAATATACTTTTATTGTAATATTTACAAAAGGTCACAAAGTGATCTCAGAATTGTTTACATTTAACAATTCAATCATTTATACCAATCCATTTATTAATTAGAATGAGATTATCATTCCCTGCACATGTACTATCAGAAACCAAGATTTTTTTCTTCTAGCCATCACTATTTTCATTACTATGTTTCCCTAACAAAGCTTTCTTGTAGTCCATCTTCATGTGGCTACTTTAACCCTGCAACTCTTTTGTTGCAATATCTAACAACTCTTGAAATATTCTCAACTTCAGGAGTTAGTAAAATTCTGGCGGACAAGTTCTGCCCTATATCCCTACCTCCTCAGTGTCAATTCCGAACAATACTTTTGGCATGATGAATCCACTTCAATCCTCCAGGTTCCCACCTAGAGGAGGTCAGTCTTACACTTTGGGCAACCCCCAACCCAAATCCAATCCGGTTGGGGGAAATTTTCAAAACCCCCAGCTCGGATCTAATCTAGTTGGGGGCAACTTTCATAACCCTTATCAGAACATTCCCGCTAGGATGATGCCCAATCCATCATATACGAATCAGCCCGGAGGAGGGCCTTACAAATCCAGACAAGGTTTTGGTCCTCACCAGAACCCTGGATGGAATGCATTTCCTAACACACAATCTTTCGCAGGAGGATGGGGCCAAGTGTCACAACCCCGTCTTCCCTTTATGGCCACACTTAATCTTCTAGACTTGTCTAAATTAATGAATGACCTGGTGAGTCATGATCCCACATGGCCCACTGTCCCTACCAAACTTCCATTAGACATTCCAAAGTTTGAGGGTAAGAATGGCAAGGACCCTGATGATCACGTCACTACTTTTCACCTTTGGTGCTCATCGAATTCTCTAAACCATGATTCTATTAGATTACGATTGTTTCAACGCACTCTCATTGGAGTTGTGTCATAATGGTACATTGAGTTACCTAGGGGGACATATGGGTCATTTCATCAATTGGTGCTAGCCTTTCTCAACCACTTTCAACTACCCATTTGTTACGATGTTGGCCTCGAACTTTTGTCTACTCTACGCCAGGGTACCACCACTCACATCTCAGACCATATCCAGGAATGGTGTAGGCGGAAACGGTTGATTAAGACTCCTATACCCCCGACCTTTCATCTAGAATGGTTCCTAAAGACTTTTCATGCTCCTATCTAAAAGGACGTTTCTACTTCCAGGGTATTCGGCGAGGAAGAAGCTATCTTCAGAGCCCAGCAATTAGATTTAATATATGCTCAGTCTAGGATGTTATATCACCTTCTTCCAGACACACCACATCCAAGTCACGATCATAGACAGAATCTCGGACCTCATGTCGATGGAATCATAGGGTCCACCAATGTAAAGTCTGCAGACTCGAAAACAAAGTCTGTCGGAGGGTCAGCGTCATCAGAATCCTCCAAACCCACCCATTCAGTGGATGTACATTGTGTGCAATCGTTGAAAAACCCAAATGGTGACTAGCAGCCAGATGGGAATAAAAGAAAAGGGCGAAACAACCGTAAGGGTGGAAAAAAAGGTAACAAACCCAAGGACAAAGATAATAATGGGAAGCAAAATGATAATGCTGGAGAGGGCAAGAAAGAGAAATGTAAGGTGAAGTTTCCTTGTAAACTTTGTACCGATGGCCACCTTACACATTTATGCCCCAAACTCGCAGAGGCTACAAGACTTTTAAATCTACCTCCCATTGTGTTGACAAATCCATTCCCAAACAATCAACACTTAGCCTTGATCTCTTCGAACTCTAGAAATGCACCCAATGGAAGTCAAAACCCACTGTCACAAGATGGAGACCATGTTTGTATCAATATGGTTGACGCAAAAATCGATGTAGCCACCCGTTCTCGAGATTATAGCTCTTCAAAAGCTAGTACCGGCCTAGAAGCTCCCCCCCCCCTCCAGAGACGAACTTACAGATTGAGAAACCAGAGCCACCACATCATATTCTGAAAGGAGTACTTAAGCGCTCTACCCACAATCCTAATTCTAGAGCCGCCCAAAACTACTCCATTGTTGAGGATCTAGGCCAAACACCTTGTGCGATGTCAGCTTTGGAGGTACTCTAGACATGTCCATCATATAGGAATGCCTTTCTCTTTTCCTTAGGAGCTCTAGAGCCTAGTGGCTCGAAACTAATCAAGTTTTATGTCATGGATGTGAAGCCTCGCTTACCCTACCATGTGGCTTTCCAAATCCACATGGAGTATTCCAAGTATACTATCAAACGAGCAGTCATTGATGAAGGTGTTGCCACCTGTGTGATGTCCCTGGTTTGTTGGAAAGCTCTCGGTTCTCTAACCCTTTCCAAGTCGTCGAACATGTTGACTACATTTGACGGTCATTCCTTCTACCCTCATGGTATTCTCCCCACCTTTCCAGTCCAGTTAGGTGGGAAGACGGTAGAGGTGGAAGTAGAGGTAGTTGATGTGCCTCTTGATTATAATTTGTTACTAGGTTGCAATTGGACCTATGCTATGGTTGTTGTCGTATCATCCATTTTCCGTATACTTTGTTTTCCTCATCAAGGGGAGATCGTGACTATCGACCAGTTATCCTTTGCGTACTCTAGTCCTAATGCATATGTTGGACCGTCGATCCCTATGATCGACAATTCTCAGCCGGAAACTAAGAATATCAGCGTCAGAATGTATTCTTCCCTCATGGGTACCTTTGACTTCTTGGCACCGATTCACCACGTTTACGCCATGTCTAGTAGCCCTACTTCAACCGGGAGGTCCATACCTTTCCGCACTTCCTATTTTAGTGATCCATGGACCCTACCTTCTCCGAATTCATCGGGTGAAGGACAGTTGCACACTGGCATGGTTATGCCACTATCGACAGCGGAGATTGTGTATCAAGTTGTTCAAGACTCTTATGTCGATCCTGATCCTGTTACCCTGTCGACGGACGAGGAGGATCCTATTCTTAGGCCTGTATGGGCCACCTCATTGTCATGCTCGCATGACTGTCTAGATGATACTTTTCCTTTGAATGAAGCCATCCTAGAAGCCATGAATGGTTCCGAGAGACCTTGGGATGATATGCATCATCGATCTTATTTTCTCCCAAGTCTCGAAAGAATCGAGCAAGATGATTTTCAGTCTACCTTGAGTGAGATAGTCGATCATGTCGTAGTTCCACTTGCATTTATGTTGAAGGAAATATGGAGAGTATTTCTCCTACCGTCTCGATCGATATCTCTCATACCCCTGGAAAGATTGAGAACATAAATATAGGTGTGGATTGTTCTCCAGAAGAAATTCTGATATACACCAAACTCTTCAAAGAATTTCGAGATGTATTCACTTGGTCATACAAAGAGATGCCAGGGATCAACCCTTGTATTGTCAAACATGAGATTAGGACTTATCCGGATGCTAAACCCGTTCGACAATGTCTTAGTGCTATAAATCCTAGGAAGCCCCCTACTATTAAGGCAAAGGTGGAGAAGCTACTTAATGTTGGCTTCATCTACCCGGTTCCCCTGACTGAATGGGTATCCAACCCCGTTCCCATGAATAAAAAGCAAGGAACCATCTGTGTGTGTATGGACTTTCGTGACCTGAACAAGGCCTATCCTAAACATAACTTACCCATGCCTTTCATTGATCAGATTCTTAATGAGTGTGCGAGAAGCCAGATATTTTCTTTTATGGACGTATTTTCGGGATATAAACAAATCCATATCAAACCTGACGACCAACACAAGATGACATTTATATGTTCTTGGGGTACTTTTGCATACCGAAAAATGCCTTTCGGCCTTAAAAACATCGGAGCAACCTTCCAACGTGCCATGACTTTCGCTTTTCATGATCTCAAGAACATAGTCGAAGCCTACCTTGATGAGCTTGCTGCTCACTCTCGCAAGAGAGTGGATCATGTTATACACCTTCGGCTAGTTTTTGAAAGATGTCGTTACTATAGAATCCAGTTAAACCCTCATAAATGCATCTTTTGCGTTAAGTTTGGTCATCTATTAGGATTTTTAGTTTCCGAGACTGGGATCATGAAAGATCCTCTTAAGGTTGAGGCAATACTTCAGTTTCCTCCCCCATGCACAATTAGACAACTTCAAGGTTTACAAGGGAAAGCTATATTTCTACATCGTTTCATAGTGAACTATGCCAATATCACTAAGGGTTTCATGTGCCTCTTGAAGAAAGACACTCCTTTTATCTGGGATGAGCGATCCCAGGAGTCTTTCGATGCTTTGAAGAAAGCCTTGGTATCGACCCCTCTGCTGAAATCCCCTGATTACAGTAGAGATTACTTGTTGTATATTGCCACATCTACTGAGACGATTTATATGGTTCTAGTTTAGGAGGATGATGAGCTCCATGAACACGTCATCTACTATCTTAGTCGAAATCTAGTCGGTCCTGAGCTTAATTACTCTCATGTTGAAAAGCTAGCTTTGGTTGCCATTCATGCAGTCCAACATTTACGTCACTATATATTGCTTTGCAAAACTACTGTGGTTGTTGATGTCAATCTGTTTCAATACATCCTCACCAGGTGTATCATAGGCAGGAAATATAATAAATGGATTGTCATCCTACAAGAATTTGATCTCGACTTTGCTTCGTCCAAGTCCAAGAAATCACTATTTTTTGTGAAGTTAATATTTGATTTTCCACGATTAGACGAGGATGTTATCCATGTCTTTTCGGTTGCAGATGAACACATTTTCCTTGTCTCGTCGTCCGACCCCTGGTATGGAGACATTGTTTTATATCTTCAAACCTTGAATTTTGCTCAGCATCTCTCACGAGATGATCGATGGCGTGTTAGATATCAAGCCAAAAAGTATACCATCGTCGGTGACACTTTATATCGCCAAGGAATAGATAATATATTGCGTCGTTGCTTAACTCATGAGGACGCTAAGTCTATCCTAAACGATTGCCATAAAGGGGCTTGTGGTGGTCACCTATCCGGGCTTGCGACAGCCTAAAAAATCCTGCGAGCTGGTTATTTCTGGCCCACTATCTTTAAAGATTGTATCAAAGCGATTAAGAAGTGTCACCCCTACCAGGTGTTCACTCGGAAAATGTGCTCGCATCCAACCCCTCTTCACCCATTCATTACCGTCGGCCCCTTCACCAAGTGGGGGGTAGATTTCATCGATTTCAACCCAACTTCGGCTAGGGGAAACCAACATATTATTGTGGCCGTCGACTACTTCATTAAGTGGGCCAAGGCCATGCCTACTGTAAAATTCGATGGGAAGACTGCAGCCTTCTTCGTGTTCAACCAAATTATCGCCCGGTTCGGTATCCCGAGTGATATTGTCACCAATCATGGCAGTCACTTTCAAAATGAAATGATGGTAGAACTAGCATCTAAGTTGGGGTTTAGACATGGTCATTCATCCCCTTATTACCCCCAGGAAAATGGACAAGTAGAAGCTGTCAACAAGTCTCTCAAGACCATCTTGTAAAAAATTGTCAGTTGGAGTAACTCCAATTGGCACATCATGATATATCCAACGCTTTGGGCATACCGAACCTCGGTTAAGACTGCCATCGATTTTTCCCCTTTTCAGTTAGTGCACGGTGTGGAGTCAATCCTTCCCATTGAATGCAAAATCCCTTCTCTCAAGTTGGAAGTCGAGCTCCTACCTAACACTTCAGATTTAGAGCGACGCCTTGTGCACCTAGAGAGTCTTGACGAGTAGCATCGGATGCCTTTAGGGATATCGAGGCAAACAAGAAATGTGTTAAGGTTCAGTACGACAAGTTTGTTTGTCCCCGGTTGTATGTTGAGGGTGACTTGGTCCTCTTGTATGATCAATCCAAGGAACCGCTAGGGGCATGCAAGTTTAAACCCATGTGTCATGGTCCTTACATCATGTGACGGGTCCTAGAAAAAGGAGCCTATGAGTTGGAAGATTATGAAGGGAATAAGTTGGTCGAGCCCAGAAATGGGCTCTACTTGAAAAGGTACTACGCTTGAGCCCCAAGCTTGGGCGGAACTCTTTGTATACTAATGTAAATTTAGTGTATATACATCTCTTTTTCTTTTTCTTTTATCTTTATCTTGCTTGTCATGTTTTCCCTTTGTTGGCAGATGTCAACGGAGTCTTTGGTCTACCTAGGATTCACAGACGGAGCCAATCGTCATACATGGAACTTGTCTTCCATCGCTTGGGTGGTTTATTCAATCGAGGGTCTGCTGGTATATTCAGGTGGCACATGACTAGGGCCATCCATGAATAACATGGTCGAATATAGCGATGTCATAGAACTTTTGTGCTATGCTATCTCACATGGTATTCACTCTTTAGAAGTTTGCCTGGATTCCCAGTTAGTAGTATGTCAATTGAACAGTTGTTACCGCGTGCATGATCCTACTTTACTCCGTCGATTCCTACGGGTATGTCTTTTAGAACGACAAATTGATTGTATTACATATTATCACATTCCTAGGAGTTCTAATCATGTATCCGATGCCTATGTTAATTATGTTTTAGATTGGCATTTGTCACATTAATAAAGCAAAGAAAACCATTAACTCAATGTACACATTGTAAGATATAAGTAAAGTCGAAGATCCATTTTTATATATTTCAAAAATATGGTGTTTATATTACAAAAATTGAGGCTAAAACCCTCAAAATACATATCCCAAGATATCTACGTCTATGGAACCAGATGTGCATCATGATAGAAAACCATGGTGTTTGTGAGACGTCGGAAGAGTCGTACCCATGCTCTAGGTACACCAACCACCTATCGATGCATGGCTTCAGGTAGATCCCCAACCTGAACCATAGGAATCCTCTGTGTCAAACGAGACAGGTTACCCTGCACGTTCTGTAGGACCCTCTCCGCTTCTCCTCCCACCGCCTCATCTCCCCGGTTCCTATGTCTATGTCGAAGGAATCCCTCTGGCCGTCGTGGACCCATGTCTGCGATTACACATGTATCTAGTTAATATTCAAACACCATTCAAAAATACTTTTGTTCCTTAAATACAAAAATACAAAAAAAAAATGAAATATGTAAAAAAGGCACCATAAGCGGCCCCTGGTGGAAGAGGCATATATGGGTCTCCTCTGAAATCGATCCCCATATAGGGATAGTCATCCAGAGCAATGATTTGTCTCCGCCAGCAGAAGAAAAAATCATCGTTGTAGGGGATCGACACCCTACCTCCCCCCTGTCGTTTCATGACTTCAATCCACCGCGCCATAGCTGGATCACGTGGTCCCCTAGGAAGGATCTCCACTCTAGGTCCCAAACCTGGAACCTGCTTGAAAAAGAAGCTGCAAAGAATATGGAAAACCCAAAGTTTTTCTTACCCCCTTGTTTGCACTCTGTCAACTGACCTTTCATATTGGTCAGCAGTGAGGTACACCAATCATAGACAGTGGGTCTTGCACACTCCACTGCATAAAACATAAGCAGTATCAATGCTTGATGCAATGAGACTGAACCTATAATCCTGGTAAGCACGAGCACAATGATCTTCAAACTGAGGTCACTGATTTCCCGGATGGGGATTTGACTTCCCACCATGGGAGTCCCTGCTACACAGTGGGATTTGATATACTCCTCGAAATTCATCCCACTCCCTGCTCCATGTGACTTGAGGTCCACAACCTCTCCTCGGTGTGATAGACCAGTTAAGAAGTAGATGTCCTCTACTTCGATCCTTAACGGTTGTCCATCAAGGATAAATCTCTCGCTATTAGGATCCCAATAACCCACCAACATTTCCAACAACCTCTCTTGGGCCCTCATTCCTTTGAGAGACCAAAACTTGTACAAGACACATCTTTTTAAAGCCACTTGAGCCACTGGATCTAGATCCACAGCTGCATCTACCTCCTAATGCTCTCACTCTCTCCATTCCAAGACCATCCTACAAGAAACAAATCGATTTTTGAGTTAAGAACCCCTCTTTTTTGTCAATTGCGTACATATATGCGGATTACTTTCCCACAGTCACGTTTAGGGCTCAATACATGCTCCCTATGGTTAACACAGGGGCCTATACCTAGTCGTACATGTGACTTACACAAGGAAATCCGCGTATACCGAAAATCCTAATTTGCGCCCTAAAAAAATAAAAAATGGGAACCTAATTCAAAAATATAATCCACTAAATTTGAAGAGGATGAGATGAAGAATTACCTGATCCAGACAATGTGTAATTCCATTGCCCGATGCCCCTGCAATCGCCATTTGAATCTTGGAGGTATTTTTGGTCCAAATTGCACTATTTGGGTAAAAATCAAAATGATACAGTAATTTTTTATTTTATTACTATTTATAAGTTATTTTTACCCATTTTATATAGTTTCATGCCATTTTTTAACCTAATGGACTAATTCAAGAATGGTTTTAAGTTGGTTTTGTAGTTTTGACTCAGTTTTCTTATAGATTTCAACATCATGGTTGGTCGTTCGTCTCCTCAGGCAGGTATTTTCATAACCTATCATATAGGATAGGTATCTATTACATCGTGCATTTCTCATTATCCTCCAAATACCACTTTTTACGCCTTAGGTACGAACCCATTTATTGCAACGTATAACCCTCCATCTTCTATAAGTAACGTCGTTAATAAATGGTAGAGACTTACCAAACATGGGTACCCTAGTTAGATCATCTTTGTCATTTGGTGCCCATGCCAAGTTTTTTCCTTAGGACTGGGAGTCCATTATAATTTGATACATCACTTTATAATGAACCTCATTTCTCATTCATACACATGCGGCCTCATTTCCCGCGGATTACCAAAAATGAGTCTTAATTAAGCTCTTTTCCGACTCGTCTAAAAAACTGAAAAGATTGTCGAGTGATTTGTCCCTTTCACACTCGTTAAAATTGGATTTGAAAGGTCATGAGTCTTAGTTAAGATTTTTTCCAACTCGTTGTCAAAAATAGAAAAGATCACCGAGTGAACTTGTCTTTTTCACACTCGTAAATTGGATTTGAAAATACATCTATTTGGCACAAGTTTACCCCTTTTTCACACCAAATAGACTAAAAGACATAAAAAAGGACATTTTTTGGCGTTAAGTTGTGATTGCATCTCATGCCCTCACTTGCAGTATTGAGCCTTTAGTCGATTCCCGCTTTGCGTTATAAACCGTTGCCTAAGAAGTTTTTGCATCTTCAACCAAGTAGAGCCTTGTTTATATCCTTCGCAATTTGACACCCTATACCCTGGAGGGAACATCACCCCAAGTGTCCATCTCCCGCATGCACTCCCCTGCATTGAGCATAGGTACGTTCCACTGTTGGAACTAGTTTTGCTTACTTGCAACACGCTTTCCCTCCTTTGTATCATAGCATTGATTTGTTATGAAAAAAAATATATATATGGGCGGGAAGGGAGTACTACATTGTAATTGGCAGCAGTCGTGTCACCTTTGAACAGAGCACAAAGTTATCGAGTCCTTACGTCATCATAATTTTGGGTTTAGCATGGCCTTAGGAAGTTGATCTAGTTACAGAGTTTTCTCTACCAACTGGTTACTCTTCCAGTCCCTATAGAGAACATTATTGATGCCTCTTGCATCTAATAGTCACATCATTGAGTCCATGCTACCGGAGTCCACCATGTCTCATGATCTTGTTCAAAGGAATTCTATCAACTTGTGTCGTCCACTCCTCAGAATTATTGAATTTGCATGTCAGCCATACCCTCAGTTTCTCTTAGAATCACATGATACTATGGTCTTATTATGCACCCTGGCCCTACTTTCATCATTGGTAGGTCACCTTGAACCCAGCAATTGACACTTCATCATTGGTCCTTGACTGGGTGGTTTCCCTTGTGTTCGATGGTAAGACACCTATTCACACTTTGGGATTCATGCAGTGTCTTGGTTTCCATTAGCCTTATTGGTGGTTTCCTCGCCTTTGCCAGCAGTTTTCATCATTGGCTTCTATTCAGAAGGTATTTTTTGTGTACCGCTTGCACTTGGTACACGCAAAAGACACACAGGGTCATTGATTTGTGAACATGTTCTTCATCCAATCTCCACCAAATCATGAAGCTCTTGCTTTGTTCTTCATGTTGACTGATGAGAGATGCCTTAATGCTCTCCTTTCAGTGGGTCTTTGTCCATCGACTTCAGCTCATTTATTTTGGATATGAGACCCAGAGTTTCATGAGTGCCTTAAGGCTTGCACTCATTAGTGGCAGGCTCTCTCGCCATTGACAGATGGGAATACATCAATGTCTCCTGATCAATGGATTTCTCAAGTGTTGGACAGCAACTCCTTTATTCGCACTTGTAGAAATGTACTCAGTGCCTTGATACCTACTTTCATTATTGGTAGGTTGTCTCAAGTTTGTTAATGGTATACCTCAATGAACGATAATCAAACAATGTCTCATCATGTTCTATTTCAACTCCTTTTTTCACATGATGTAAACTTGCACCTTGGCGGACTATGTAGAAGACTTGAAGACATCACTATGTAGCCATAGCTTTCCTGAGCTGTTTCTTCTCTTTCATTGGACCAGCACCTATTCGACTTTAATGATCATGGGAGCTCAGATTGTATGTCATGGTATACAAATATCTTCAGATTAATTTTGAAACTGGTTTCACTGGGCCTTGTTTGTGACTATCACAGCTTTTGTCATATAACTGCATTCGTATTTGCCTATTCATGGTCATGAACACTTGTTTGGTATATTTTCCACATGGATTTGCATTGTATTCTTGGTAGCCATGTATGAAAAGTCAATACATAATGTAAGAATCAATTGAGTTCGTCCAGCTGGTTCTCTACCACTCCACTCCTAGGTTATTTATAATGTATTTTGGCCATCGTAGATACTCCTCTAACCTCACACATTAGGGGGCATCTGTTATAGCGATATTTTCCTCACCATTGCGATCTTGCACAGAGGGCCTTTTTCCATTTCCCTATACAGACTTGTCATCCTTTTTTGATGAATCCAGAGCCAAAAGTATACATTTTTCCACATATACGCTCCCTATCAACTATGCAAGATGCGTATACGTTGGCTTCTCCACTACAGCCCACGTACATCAGGATTTGTGCCAAAAAATACAAAATGAGGTCGGTTTTCCATGTCACGACAGAAGATCTTTGATCCTTAGCCTTCCACATACTTCGGCCCTTCAGTTGCATTATGAAGGCTATAAAAGCACAATTTCGAGCTATGGAAAAAGAAGGAGAAATCATTCAACTTTGAGAGAAAAGTTACTCTGGAGAAATTACTTCATATTGAGTCTGCATCCTTTTATCCCTCAAGTTTGAACACAATGTTTAGCCCCCAAGCTCTTTCCTTATTGTTGAGAGAACCTCATTGACTCTTCTATGAGATTTCCTTTGGTGGAGGATTGAAGTGGTGGAGGCCCAGTTGGAAGGAACTTGGTTTCTTGGTTCCGAACCGTGCCGACACGGAAGTCTATAATGTTGTCACTTCTGATGATCAATCATTAATAGAAATACTCCTTTCCCGTCCTATTGGTATCTTGCAAATACATTATTATTATCCATGGGCGTGTTTGTAATGTTTATTAATGGATTATGCTATATAATGTTCTACCCCCTTTATATCATCACTATATACTTTCTCTGCTCATTTTTTAAGAACTTATTGCAGGTATAAATCTTTGGGTCGAAGTGCTCAACGATGGAACATCATCAAACGTTGGATAGAGGTAGGCCTCTCTCTTGTATTGCACATTAATTTATATAGTATATGTTGGAATTGAGTTGATTGCTGTAGTCATACCTGTCTGTTGTGGTTTACCCTTGGCCATAGAGAGTTTTTCCCTCGTAACAAATGTCTATGCTCATCCTTGGTACCAAGTCCAAACTCTTTCTCTGCTACATAATCATACTTTCAGCTTTCATGTTTTGCAGCTTCATGTGCACCTACTACACCATGCATTATCATAAATTATGGATGGTCTCTCTCCCTCAACATCCCCATTTGGAATATTATTTTGTTACCTGGAATTTATTTTCCTATTCAGAGTCCCATTACAATTATTTCATATTACTCCCTGAATCTAGATGTCTTCATCTGGCCTCTCCCTTAAGAAATCAAATGCACATTTGAAGAACTATCTTTGTCCTTCTTTATCCTATATATATACATCTCTATCATTTTATTTTTTCTATATATAACCTTAATCTCTGAAAACATGCATACAACAACATTTGTTAGCTAAAACCCATAATATGCAACTATGGAACATATGCACACTTTTTCCCTTTAAGGTCATTAGAAATATTCTTTTTGATTTCCTATGAATTTTTCTGCTCAGTTCACAGTTTTGGGTGAATATCTATCCTTCCCTATCCAATAATTTTCCAATGACTATTTTTGTGCTCAATTTTGAGTCTTGAGCAGAAGTTATGGCCATTTGATCAGTACCCAGTTACTCCCTTCTACACACCTTTCAACGAGGTGCAATTTTTAGCTATGCTCATGCATCTTTGCACCTGCTCCTATGGGATTTTGAAAGGATCTCAACTGGGTTCCATCATGACCATATTTTGAACAAGTTATCCAAGTTTCAGCTTCATCTAGGCTCCAAGATACTAGATACAGTCTGTTGAAGTTTTAGGCCAATTTATCTTTTTAGCCTTGAATGATATAGGTTCCTTCTACATCCTCCTGCACACTTTTCGGTACCAAGATTCTTAATTTAAATCCATGGTTGTATTTTATGGCTCAATATATTTCCATAGACTATTCATGTGCCCCAATATGACTCATGAGCAGGAATTTATGGCCTCCAAAGTGAACGGGTACATAAAAATTACCTTACATTGTTTGGCATGTAACTCCCTCATATAGGTTATGTTTGAAAAACAATTTATCTTGTTGGAAAACTCTCTCTGAGCTTTATCATTTTAGAATCAAAAATTGTTTTCCTAGAAGGACACACAATTTGTACAAAATTAAACTACTAAAAATGTTGTTTAGGCCTTCAAAATTGGCCTACAAGTTAACAACCTCGAAAAAAAATAACCCATTTTCCTGGTAATTTTCACTATTTTCTAAGATTTTTAACTAAATTACATTGACTGGGATGTTGACATGGCATCCTAGGTACACCTGGAAACCCGATATGACACCATGTCATCCTCCTGCCCACTTTTCCTTTCCTCATAAGCCTCTACCACCTTCTACCTTACTTCCTTTTGCCTTTTTCTCCTCCTCCCATTGCACATATGATTAATTTTTGAGCCCGACAACCCTTGGTTTCCCACGTGGAATATAATAATTTGTTATAAATATGGGCAGGCCCCATCCCCATGCAAAATCTCCATGCACACACGAACTTGCACGTTGCTTAGATCTTATGGTGGTGGATTGGGAGGGATTGGTGGCAGTCAACGATTGGGGTTGCATACCTCCCCCCCCAACCATGTCGACCATTAACAAGGGGGGGCGGGGGGGGTGGCGATCCCATTAGTTCCTAGATGATGATGTGGTAGCTTCTCATGCATTTTCCCCCCTCCCCTTGGTCATTTCCAAAACCACAAGGAGATCCCCCCTCGAAATCATGGTTCCAGGGACCTGAGGTCATGGTTCTACAAGTCAGGCAAGCACCTTGCCACTGTGGCTCCATGTCATCTACCCCTACCACATTTTCCACCTGCCAGAGTGGCAGTACATGTCACCTTTTCCATTTTATCTAACACGTGGCCTCCATATCATGTTGACGCCACTATACGAAAAAATACCTAATTTTTTCCAATTTTGTCGAATTTTTGAATTTCTCAATTTTCCCAAAAACACCCAAATTCAAAATTATTTCTTCGATGGCCATTGTAGCTCTATAAAAAATATTGGTGTGACCGATTGTGTCCCTATACATATGAATCCAACCCCCCTTAAATGAAATTTGACTCTTCCCCGTCGAATTTCCCCATGAATTTAACTGTAGAAATTGGGGCTTTTGCCCAATTTCATCCAATTCCAACCAATTGTATAATTATTTTCCATGGGTACCATTTAAAACTTTGTAATCAGATTCGTTATAGATAATTCAGCCATGTAAGCATCAATTTAACCTCTGCTCTCAAAATTCAACTAATCCATGTCGAATTCTCCATGGATTGTACTGTAGAAATTGGGGCTTTTCCCAATTTCGCCCCATTTTTGCCCAATTTCACCATGGTGCTCTACAAATTTGAAATTTGGCCAACTACAGGCCCAGAAATACCCAAATAAAGGTTTATATTGGGGATTTTTAATCCTTGGGTTTGATTCCTTCAAATTACTCGTGAAATTTCCCTAATTTCACTGCAGTGATTTTATCAAACAAATTGCAGACATATTTTGAAAACTAGATTTCTGCAATTTTTATCTTCAACGTTCTAATAGCTTGGCCCATGCAGGCTCAATGTTGAACTAGAGTGTTGATACCACATTGTAGCATCCCTAGCCCCAAATTGGGCCATACCACACCAAAACTTTCCCCCTCTAATACCATTAATTAATTAAATTCCCTGCATATGAACATAATAATGCAATCTAATATAAAATGCATGTATAAATTTACACACATAGAACATAACCGAAAAAGCATAAATAACCACACAGTAATAATCATAAGCACATAAAAGACACTTATATTTTAACGTAATCATTGATTGGTTGCAGACCTCAAACGTTCCTCCCAGCCATAGACCACACTGCTCATAAACTCTCAGTAATGTGTCAACCCCAAGATGGGGCTATGACTCCACCACGGTAAAGCTTTGTTCACCAATCACACTAAGTCTATACAACACTTTGAAAAATATAAAATTCCTGTGGCACCAAATCTAGCAGTAGTTCCACCTCACGGCCTCCCATTCCCCTCAGTCTATCCCACCCTAGGAAGTGTGCCCCTTATCTTCTCAACAATCCTTCGGTTTTCCCACTTCCCTTTCGAGGCATCAACAATATGTCGACCAAGAAGTTTCTAAGTGTTATGAAACTTGGAACACATGACTGAACTCCAAGATTTATAGCACCCATGGTCAGCATAAGGGAAAACTTATTTCCCAGCAAATCTCTCACCCAAGAGAATTGTTCCACAAGCCTAAAAAACTGCCTCTTCAAACCCATACCACCAAGGATTTATTGGGTCACTCTAGCTCCATAGCTCCACTCTCTAGTCATCATACCAATGATGGCCAACATGAATGAATGATTAGAATGAATGAGTGAATGTATAGGAATTACAATAATTCTCAATAATATATATGCATTTGTCTAACTTGACACTTGGCACATAAGGGACTAACTTTTCCCCCCACTTGTAATTTGTTCCCCCCAACCTTAGGAACTTAGGATAAATCATTATATAATTCTTTAGGACTTACAAATAATATTACTTTATTCCTTGGATTAAGCCCCCTTGACTTAGCCCATTTCTCCTTAAGCATGTAGCCCCCTTTCCCTCTCGTGGAGTCCTAGCCCTCCATACTCTTTCATCCTACTTGGTCTCCAGCAATGATGTATTTTATTAATAATATGAGTGATTACATATTACAATGATAGGTTCACTGGCCTTTTATCATATAGGCTCTCTGGACTAATTATCACACAGGAACTCTAACCTATAATATCTTGGCTCACCAGCCTATAAAACATTTGTACATTTACAATTAGGGTTCAACTTGGGGGTATTACAACAGATAAGGTTTTCATGGAATTTTTGGAAGAAAATATCATCACTCATTTTAGAGTGCTAGAAAACATCATCCCAGACAATGCAAAAGCTTTTAGTTCTTCAAATTTGTCAACCTTTTGTGTCAATTATGGAAGTGTCATGTCCCACTCCTCCAACTATTACCCTCAAGGAAATGGTCTTGTTGAGTTAAGTAGTAAGAGTTTGATGACCATTGTTAAGAAGATTGTGGTGGATAACAAGAAAAGTTGGGATAAAAAGTTAAAGTATGCTCTATGGGTTGATATAATAACTTAGAAAGACTTCACCTAAAATAACCCATTTGAGTTAGTTTTTGTTAATCCTTATACAAAGCCCCATACGAAGCCCCATGTAATGTATAAAACCCATTATTAAGCCCTACATGTTGAATTATTGCATTTCTAGTGTTATGTTTGTATGTCTGCTAGAACCCTTCATTGCACCATTTTATTATAAGTGTACCCTTTCTCTCCTATATATATAACAAGGAGACATAGTCTTAGGATCATATTATCTCATCTCATATTGTATTATGAATTGGATGTATTGTAAAAGGAGTTTCTCCCCTAGAAGTGGACTATATTCATTGACTTCTTATTATTTTTAAGGCATTGGATCATAACATTTGGTATCAGAGCAATGATCCTAGGGTTTTTCTTTTATAAGAAATCCACCTTAAAATTTTCTCTATAACCCTTTTTATGGGATAATTTAGAAATCAAAACTTGGATGTTATTTAGAATACATATCAA
This sequence comes from Picea engelmannii, assembly GCA_009831015.1. Classification (NCBI taxonomy): domain Eukaryota; kingdom Viridiplantae; phylum Streptophyta; class Pinopsida; order Pinales; family Pinaceae; genus Picea; species Picea engelmannii. The sequence goes on along the minus strand of ML789887.1, from coordinate 1,261,895 downwards.
GGTATTTTTGGTACAAATTTTAGCTTCCAGGTTGTTATACTTTCTGAGATACATCCTATGGAAGATAGGGTTTTTGACTCATCCTAAATTCAACTTTAAACGAGTCAACTTGGTATTTTTGCTATAACATTTTTTATAGGATGATTCAGAAATTTAAACTTGGACGTTATTTAGAAGGTATATCAAGGTACCTATGGTACAAATTTCAGCTTCTAGGTCATTATAATTTCAGAGATATACCATGTGGAATATTAGTCCTATTACTAGTCTCAAACATGTGTTTCGGGTAAAAAAGTCATATCTTCTTCAAAAAGGATCCAAATTTAGTGAGACCAGTTGCATTTGAAAGAAAGTCCATATTATTTCTTGTACATTTTTTATAATCAGACATTAAATATTGTACATGTGGCATTCTGTATAATTTCACTCTACAAAAAATTCTAGAAATCAGCAAGGTTTGGGAAGGTTACCATAAATTTCACTTGGAACATCAAATTTATGTCATACCTATGGCATTGTAGAGAAGACATATCCGAGTACTACATGCTGAAATTTCAAACTCATAAGGGATGAAATTTCAGAAATACATCAGAAGGAAGGTCAAACATGAGAACAGACTCCAAATTAAGGGTTTAAAAGGTACGCAACTTACAATTGGCATAACTTTTTATTTGAAGATCCATTTTTGGTGATTCAAATTTTGTGATAACTGGGAAAAAGATGAGAATTTTTATTTTCTCATGTGATTCCAAAGGATCCTTCAAAATTTACCTCACCAAATAAACCTCCAAAGATCTCAACCGTGACTCAAAATGAAATCCAAGAGATTTATCACCAGATGGACAAGAACTTCACTGAAAATAGGGAACAAATGGAAAAGAAAATCACTGAAAATAAGGAAGAGATGAAAATAAATATGGATGAAATGGAAAATAAGATGGATAAGAATATGGATGAAAATAAGAATGACATGAAAAAGAAGATGGATGAAAATAAATAAGAAATAAAAAATTCCATGTCTTCCATGATCTTTCACATTTTAGATGAGAGACTCCCTAAAGGAGATATCAAAATGAAAGGGACAAATGAAAATAAAGGTAGTATTTATGTTGAAAAACTTGTCGATAAAAAGCAATTGTCAAGTGGATTTAACTCTAATAGTGGAGTTAATTATGGTGGGGTCCTAAGTTCAACTTTCCCAAGATTGAATTAAAAAATTTCGATGGAACAAATGTCTTTACCTGGGTGAACCAAATAGATAAATATTTTGAACTACATAATATTATGGATGATAAGAAAAGGATTCACATAGAAAATTTGAACTTTGAGATAAAACCATATCAATGGTATCAATGGGTAGTTAAAAGGAAGCCCCTTTCTATCATTATACTTGGGGTTTATTTACAAGAGACTCAAAAGAACAATATGAGAAAGTTTGGGAGCATGATTACTTCAGTTAATTGACAAGAATCAAGCACTTAGGCGATATTGAAGATTATAATTCAGAATTTCGGGTATTGGCCACAAGGGTGGATGACATAAGTGATGAAAATTTGTTGGAATCTTACATGGGTGGATTAAAACAAGACATTAAACATGAGATTTTCTTAAGACATCCTGCAAATATTATGGAAGCTATGAAATTTTCTCATCATATTCAAGCCAACAATAAGGCTACACACAAGTCTGCCATTGGAGCATACACTAGAAGCAGAGATCGTTTTGGTGTTCATAATACAAGAATACCTCAACCGACAAAGTTGACATCTCAAAAAATGGATGAAAGAATATCAAAGGGACTATGTTTTAATTGTGACAATAAGTACAATAAGGGGTATAAATGCAGTGAGAAGAAAGCATTCTACATAGACAGTGAAGAGGAAGAAGATCAAGAATTGGAACCATCACAAGATCTAGAGCTATAAGAGACTACTTCAAATATATATTGTCATGCATCAGTCAACATCAGTACTCCATAAATTGTTCTAATAAGTTCCATAGTATTAAGCTCAATATGGGGGAGTATTTATTAGATAGCCCCATGATTTCCATCAAAATATATGGGGTTGATGTTGTATTAGGGGTCCAATGCTTATAATCATTGGGAATAGTGGCCCTTAATTTTCAATATATGTTCATGAGATTTTCCTCAGAAGGCAAGGAAATTGAGCTTAGAGGTATCCAGGGGAAACCCTCTAAAGTGATAAGCTCTAACAACATGATAAAATTACCCAAAAAGGTGCACCATGGTAAAATTGCACAATTGTGCTCACTAGATGTTCAAACATCTATAGCCTCTACTCCAATGGATCTCCAAAAAGTTATCAATGATAATTCCAAGGTATTTGGAGAGATGCCAAAGGGTCTTACACCTGCTCAAAATCATGCCCATGTTGTTCATACGTGACCAGGAAGTGTACATCTAGTCTTCCATGTTTCCTTCTTAAAGAAGATAATCATTGACAAGATCCCAGTGCAAACTATTTTATCATAGATTAATGGAGAAGGGAAAATCATACTAGAACTAGAAACAATCCTTGAAATAGGGATTAAGAAGCTGCAAAATTGATCAATTATTGAGTACCTCATCAAATGGAAGAACCTACCAGTGGAAGAGGCAACATGGGAATATGATTTCTTCATGCAGACACAATCACATTTGTCAAGTGTTGAGGCCAACACTTGTTGAAGGGGAGGGACATGTTAAACCCTAGACAAATCCCCATGTTATGTATAAAACCCCTTATTAAGCCCTAGATATTGAATTATTACATTTCTAGTGTTATGTTTGTATGTCGGCTAGAACCCTTCATTGCACCCTTTGATTATGATTGTACCCTTTGTCTCCTATATATATAACAAGGAGACCTAGTCTTAGGATCATATTATCTCATCTCATATTGTATTCTCAATCAGATGTATTTTAAAAGGAGGTTTCCCCGTCGAAGTGGACTATATTCATTGACTTCTTATCATTTTTAAGGCGTTGGATCCTAACTGTTTACAAAATGGAAGTAATGTTGTCAATTAACCTAAAGATCTTGATTTACAATATAATGCAATAGTTCTCCTCTGATCAAGATGCAGTGCAAAACATAATCAACCATTTGATCGAGCTTGATGAGAATCGAAGGTGCACCTTTGATCATCTAGGAAACAGTTAGGAAATTATGAAGACAAAATTCGACAAGAATGCTCACCCAAGAAATTTTCATAAAGGTGACATTGTTCTCATGTGGAACAAGACAAATAAACATGTTAAGTTCAATTTTTTTTGGTTGGGTCCTTACCAAATTGAAGATTTTGCAGGTAACAATTATTTCTATCTTAGTCATTTGGATGGTGAGTGACTACCTTTTCCTATGAATGGGAAATTTTTGAAGATGTTCTATCAAGTTAATATCTGATGCCATTGGGCATCCTTGTACAATAGTAATTTTCTTAGCCTTTGTTACTTGTGTGTTTCATTTTATTTTAGAATAAAGTAAGATGATGCTCATATGTATGCATTTTTCCCTGAGATGTGGTGCTACTAACATGTGCTTGAATATATTTCATTTACGCATGGATTTATTTCTCTCTTAAGGGGAAAAAACACTTGTGTCTTCACCCTCCGCAACATTTGAAATCCATTGATTGAGAATGTTTTAGGTCTATAGATTTTGCATATTTTGGAGTTCTCATGCACTTTTGATATGAGCATTGTTGGAGTTACTTCACACACACCTAGTATTTATTTTTCCTAATGTTTTTCCTATGTTTATTAGTCATTATTCAGTCTCCTATATTTTAGGAATAAAATTCCTCTAGGGAGAATATTCTCTTCAGTTTTCACTTCAGTTTAGTCAGTTGAGTAGAGTCTAGATGCTACATTGGGATTATCACCATGTAGCATTGGGATCATCACCATCTAATGCACATTGTCCTTGGGATCATCACTAAACTAGCACATTACCCATGATTCCCTGATCTCCTCCTCACTTCACTATGTTTCAATCAGTTAATTGAACACTGATAGACTAGTTAACTCAGCTAGGTGGCAGTTCACTCTCATAACTGCCCGAGAGACTAGACTAGGTGGAAGTTTACTCTCGTAAATGTTGGTGTGTGTCTAGATACTCTAGACCACCACTATGGCACATTTTCTTCTCCTCCAGTGTGCATTGGTTGAGTTATACAGAGTATATCATGTGTAAATTATCATTCATTCATTTGGTTAATGAGAATTCTTCCATTCTTTCTCTCCTGCTTTTCTTTTCTTCTATTTTCTCTACAACTGTGTATGTCAATTCCAATATAGATCTATTATCTGTGTAGGTTCAACACATTTACATGGTATCAGAGCCAACAAACTACTAGGGAAAAGACACACTAAATTACTTTTGCAGGTACCGAAGATTGAATACAGTGGAAAAATGGAATTTCAAAAAGAATTCATTCTTACACCTTACAATTTCTTTGCATGGAAGGAGAAGATGATCATGCATCTTAGAAGCAGAGGATTGTACAGGTTAACCATGAACACAGAGACAAAACCAACATCATCCATAGAAAAATCCAAGTATCTAAATCGAATGGATGAAGCATTCAGAACTATATGCAGTCTCATTTCTCATGAACTTATCTTTCACATATCCACCTGTAAAACCCCCAATGAAGCCTGGACCACCATGGAAGGGATTTTTCGCAAATAGGATAATATGAGGGGACACATACTCGAGGTGTAATTTCTCACATTGGATCCAAATATCTTCAACAATCTCCAAGATTTCTTTACCAAATATAAGGATTTACTGCCGCAACTCAAGGCTTGCGCGATTGATAAATCTAAGGAGAAAAAAATGGTTCCCACCATTCTCTCCAAACTTGGTCCTGAATTATTAGTGCTTGTATCCACATTCCATTCAATTAGATTCACCTCTATATCCACCTGGAATATGCCTTCTCTTGAGGAATTTATCGAATCTCTGACACAAGAGAAGACCAAGCTCATCAACAAGGGAAAAATCAAAGGCCCAAAGGCACATGCACTTACTGTGCAATATGGAAGTGGTCATCAATATAAAAAATATAAAGATAAAGACAAAATGAAATCTCATGCAAATCATAAGAAGGAAGGGTACTCAAAACCCTTCAACGATGCCTCCGGATCCAAAGGTGGAAAGGGAAGAAAAGGGGAGAAATGTTCTTACTGCCATAAAGGATTCCATCTAGAATTTGCATGTATGCAAAAACAAATAGATATGATGACACAAATAATTTAGCAAAACAACCTTGGAGATCGTATCCCTAAGGGTGCCAAGAAGAAGAATCCAGAAGATCAGAATCCCAAGAAAGGAAATTCTAGCCATGCTTTGATTGCCATCAACTCCTCTCTTGATGCTTGAATCGTAGATTCAGGAGCATCACATCACATGGCTACCAAAAAAATAGTATATTCTTCATTGGATGCATGCAAAGGTCCTCCTATTTTGATGGGGGACAACTCTCCAATCGAGGTCACCGGTAAAGGAAGGATTGAAGTCACCAACAGAAGCTTCGAGAATGTGTTGCACATTCCCAAACTTTCTGTCAATCTTTGCTTCGTGTATCAGATGAAAAATTTGGGCATCAGAAAGAAATTCATATTCACACTTGATGCAGTGGATATCTATGGCACGCAAACCAATTCCAGGGTTTCTACTTGTGAGGTAAATCATCAATATAGGCTTTACACATTTTTTGAATTTATTGAAGCAGATTATGCTTTATTGCTTACCCATGTTGATGAAAGCAGTGGGATATGGCACTAAAGGTTTAGGAATTTAAATTTCATATATATGCAACAACTTAGAAAGAAAGGATTGGTTGATGGTCTACTAGACATCCATTTCTCCAAAGGAATCTTTGAGGGATGTGTTCTTGGAAAACACCCTCAAGAGACATTCGACAAAGGAAAGACTCGGAGAGCTTCCTCTCCTTTAGATATGATCCATAGTGACATCATGGGCCCTTTTCCGCATCCATCAATCAACAAAGCAAGGTATGTGCTCATTTTTGTTGATGATTTCTCATGCTTCATATGGATTTTCTTTCTCATGCAAAAATCAAAGGTCTTTCAACACCTCAAATATTTCAAAGCCCTTGTTGAGACATAGTCAGGAAAGAAAATCAAAATCCTTTGAACTGATAATGGGGGAGATTATGTCAAAAATGAGATCCATAATATTTTTCATGAGGCATGGATTCAGTTGCAGCACGCAGTTCTCTATACTCCACAATAAAACGGAGTTGTTGAGCGGAAAAATATATCTCTAAAAGAGATGGCCTCTTGCATGCTACATGCAAAGTCACTTCCACAAAGATTATGGGACGAAGCACTTAATTGTGAAACCTACATCCAAAACAGATCTCCCCATATATTTTTCAAGGATAAGACCCCCTACGAGGCTTGAAGCGGCCTCAAACCAGAAGTGACCCACTATTGTATTTTCGGTTCACGTGCATGGGCCTGGATTCTCTCTGAAAAGAGGTAGGCACTTGATCCACATAGAAAAGAGTGTATCTTTGTTGGATACCCCGACTGTGTGAAGGGATGCAGACTTATTGATCTTTCCTTAGATTGGGTCATCATTGAGCGAAGTGTCCAATTTGAGGAAAGTGTCTCGCATGTACCTCATTAGCCGCATCTAGACACCTTTGTTCTTCCACCTATCAGAGATGATGAGCATGCACATGTCGACTCCTCTTCAGATGAGAGTTTTGATTCAGAGTATTCATATGATCTAGATACAGAGTCATTACAGTCAGATGCAAAGTCAGTGTATCCATATGCAAATGCAGAGCCATCGCAGAGGCCCAAGTGAGCCCAGACTACTCTTCAGGATGCAAAGGATCGCATTAGTGATCATGCTGACACTAGGAGGAATCGATATGATTTCAAGGAGCCTCCTCTTTCACTCATTGCCACTGAACCATAGTCACCCAGGAATATTTTCTTGGTTCAATATTCAGATCCATAGTCTTATGGTGAGGTTGTTTGAAATCCCTTTTGGTAATCCGCCATGCAGGAGGAGTAAAAATCCCTCCTCAAGAACCAAACTTGGGATCTGGTTCCCCTTCCTTCTGGAAGGAAACTTGTCAGGTGCATATGGGTCTACAATACCAAGAGCACAGTATATGGACATATAAGCAGATACAAATCTAGGCTAGTTTCCAAAGGATTTCAGCAGGTGCATGGAATTGACTATGATGAGACATTCTCTCCAATAGAGAACATGGATTCCATACGTTTGGCACTTTCTATTGTGGAAGCCAAGGGATGGGAAGTCCATTAGATGGATGTGAAGAATGCATTTCTTCACAGTGATCTCTATGAGGAGATCTATATGGAGCAGCCCCGGGGATTTATACAGGATTCCTCTTTGGTCTGTCGACCGAAGAAGTCTTTGTATGGCCTCAAGCAGACTATGAGGGCATGGTATGCCAAGATGAACTCCTACCTATTGTCACAAAACTTTGTGTGTTGTAAGTCAAACCTGAATGTTGACTCACTTATACTCCTAGTTTTGTATGTTGATGATTTGTTGATTAGTCGTTGCTCGAGTTCAGCGATTTTTGTAGTCAAGAGAATTCTACATGATAGGTTCTTGATTACGAACATGGGTCTGCTACACTTCTTCCTTGGACTAGACATTAGTCAGGATGCATCAAGAATCAAACTGTCTCAGACCAATTATGCACAATATCTCCTTGAGATATTTCACATGATAGACTATGAATCTGCTCCGACTCCTTTCCTATCAGAAGTCGGACTTGAGGATGGCAGGGACACTCCACTGGTTGACAGCACATTGTACAGACAACTAGTGGGGAGCTCATTGTATGTCACACACTCTAGACCAGACCTCTCCTATGCAGTTGGTGTAGTTTCCAGGTTCATGCAGGAGTTGCATGAGCTACATTGGAAGGTTGCAAAGTGTATCCTTCGATATGTATAGGGCACCATCACCTTTTGGATTCACTATTCAGTAGACTCTACATTGGACCTCATTGGGTTCACTGATTCTAACTGGGCTAGCGATAGCATTAATCGCAAGTCCACATCTGGTTACTCACTCAGTCTTGGTTTCGGGCCTATCTATTGGTCGAGCAAGAAGCAGGTTGTTATTTCTCTATATTCAGTTGAGACAGAGTACAAAGGGATAGTTAACATAACCATTCAGGCTATATGGCTACAACATCTTCTCACTGAGTTGGGAATTCAGTTTCATCGGTCGATCGTCATCTAGTGTCACAACTAGAGCACTCTGAAGTTCTGCAGAGATCTAGTTCAGAGGCAGTGGATGAAGCACATCAAGATCCACATGCACTACATCTCAGACTTAGTACACAAGGGGATCATCAACCTGCAGTCCTTTCCTTCAGTAGAACAGACTGCACACATCTTCACCAAGACCTTCATTGAGCAGAAGTTTCATTCTCTGCGAAGTCGTCTTGGAGTGAAGGAAACAGTTTCCTAGCAACTGTTAGTTCTTATTTTTACATACATTGTACCTTGAA
>ML789887.1:1192886-1208399 GCA_009831015.1 Picea engelmannii | reverse complement strand
TTAGTTTTTATTTAATTCTTGTTAATAGCTCTATTGTTTTCTTTCTAACCTTTTACCATACAGCTGTCATGACTAGCAGAGCCCAACTAGGCATGTAAGCACTCACTTTTTGCTCACACATCGACGAAAAGAGTGCAAACACAGCCCACAGAGCAAATTTCAGATTTGAATCCCAGACCCTCTTGTTGTCCTCCAGCAGCCTTTTGATGATCCTTATTAGGATTTTGTTAGAGGACTCTGCCAAACCATTGCCTTGGGGATAGTATGGGGTAGAATGAATTGATTTGATCCCAAAATGCTCACAGAATTTGACTAATGGTTCGACTTTGAAAGGTGCTGCATTATCAGTGACAATCTTGCTTAGGCAGCTGAATCTTGTGATGAGGTCCTCCAGGAATCCAATGATTACCTTATGGGAAGCACTCCTGATGGGGATAGCTTCTATCCATTTGGTGAAGAAATCTATGGCAGTCAGGATCCATCTGTGTTGTCCACTGGAGGCGGGATGGATCTCCCCAATAAAGTCTAGGCCCCACTGCTAGAAAGGTCTTGAAACAACCACAGGCTTTAATGGCAGAGATTTAAGCTGTTGCTTTCCTGAGAACCTTTGGCATTTGATGCAGGCTCTAACCTCTTTGCAGACATTAGTGAATAAGGTGGGCCAGTAGTACCCAGCCCTGAGAATTTTGTAGGCTGTGGTTTTCCAGAAGTGGTGCCCTCCACATAGGCTATCATGAAAATCAGCAATGATCCTTTGGGCCTCTTGTGGGTTTAAACATTTTAAAAGCACCCCCAGGGGGTCTTTCCAATATAACACTCAATCAACAAGGCAATATTTGACTGCTTTGAGATTTAAATCTCTTGCCTTATTCCTTTGTAGGCCATCGGGAGGCCGAAACTCTTGCAGAAAATATATGACATCCTTGTACCAAGGACATCGTGCCAATGGGGGTTTTGCTTGAGGATCTGCATCAGCCAGCTAGTCCTGCTGATTTCCTGAGCATTCATTGATGAAACTTACCCCCAAAGCTTTGCAATTTGCTTCAGCCAACAGCTTGGCTAAACCTTGACCTTTAATCAACTTGGTGGGCTTTATCTCCAGATCAAACTCAAGGATCTTGGTGATCCATTTAATCCTTCTCCCATCTATGTTGGGTTGAGTAAGAATGTCCTTCACGGCAACTGAGGGGACATAGGCAATGACTTTTGACTGCAGGATATAGACTCTAAAATATTTGAGATATTTCACCAGGGCATAGGTCTACTTCTCCATGATGTCGTACCTGAGCTCAACATCCCTTAATGCTCTGCTTAAAAAGGCAATCGGTTGCTCCAGCCCGGCATCGTTTTTTTGTAGTAAAATAGAAGCCACTGTGTCAGATGAAGAAAAGGAGAAAATAAGGAAATCCTTTGAGTAGTTGGGACTGATAAGCACGGGAGCTTCAGTCAAGGCTTTCTTTATCTTCTCAAAGGAATTTCGAGACTCAGAAGTCCACCTAACTTCATTTCCTTTCCTCAACATGGTTGTTATAAACTTTACCATCTCAGCAAAGTTAGAAACAAACCTCCGTAGAAAATTAATTTTACCAAGGAAAGACTGGACTTCTTTCCTGGATCTTGGGATTGAAAAGGCTTGGATTGCTTCAACTCTGCTGGGATCAATCTTGACTCCTACTACTGATACTATGTGGCCGAGAAAATTTCCCTCCTTCATGGAAAATAGAGACTTTTTTGGATTTAATGAAAGGCAAAACCTCCTGCATTTCAAAAAAACCTTCCTCAGATGACAGCAATGTTCTTTATCAGATTTGGAAAAGACTGTGATGTCATCCAGATAGATGACCACAAACTTATCCTTTTCCCCAATGAAATCTATGTCCATGGCTCATTGAAACGTTGCCCCCGCATTCATCAATCCAAAGGGAATTTTGGCATACATGAATGTGCCCCACGGAGTGGTAAACATTGTCTTTTCTTTGTCCTCAAGCAGAACAGAGACTTGATTGTAGCCAGAGAAGCCATCAATCATGGAAATCTTGGATGCTCCTATTACCCTCTGCAATATATGTTCCATCTTTGGTAGGGGGTAATTGTCCTTCTTTGAGCTCCTGTTCAGGTTCCTGAAATCAACACAGAGTCTGATTTCCCCATTCTTCTTCCTCACTGGGACCAAGTTGGCCACCCACTCTGAATATCTCAAAGGCAGGATGATCTGGGCATTTAGCAGCGTCTTTACCTCTCTCTCCATGATAGGCAACAACATAGGATTAATCGGTCTTAGCTTCTGCCTGAATGGCTTGGACTCCTCTTTCAATGGGATCTTGTGTTCAATGAAAACAGTGTCATATGTCTTGAGGTCTCCATATGTCCAGGTGAACACATCGACAAATTGCTTCAAAAGCTCAGTATACTCGGTCCTCTGCTCCTTTGACAAGCTGCTTGACAATTTGACGAACTTTGGTTCCTTCTCTGTGCCGATGTTGCATTCAGTTGCATCAGCACTATCATCTGAGATTTTCCCCTTTATTGCCACATCATTTCTATCAAAAATCCTTTCCAAAGGAACTAGTCCCTTTGGAATATGATTGCTTGGAAACTACACAATGTCACGCTTTGCAATCTTACTCAGAAAATCACTAGCATCAAGCTTTGCTTCAGAAACAGGGCCTTGATCAATATGCAGCGCTGAAAATTCTTCAATAGTCTCCAGGAATCTTTTGATCTCAAGATCATCCTCAAACACCTTCCAATGTTTGACATTGCCAGGTATGGAAGGCCTGTATTTTACTTCTATATCATATTTGAGTTTGGGTGGCAGGGGCACCTTGAAATTGCTTACTGATGTAGCCAGAGAATCAACCATTGTGTTCTTTTCTCTTGGAACAAATGAAATGTTGAATGCTGAGAAGAAACTGTCGATTAGGTCCCATACCTCATTTTTGTAACTCCTGAGCTGAGGTTGCTTGGCCTGATAAGCGTTTTTTATCTGTTGGACTATCAATTCTGCATCTTTGAACACTGCCACCTCTTCAATTCCCATTTCCTTTGCAGCCCTTAAACCTAAAACAAGAGATTCATATTCTGCCACATTGTTGGTTGTTTCAAACTCTAGCTTGTATGATAGAGATATGGTTTCCTGAGCAGGTGACACAAAAACCACTACGACACCAGTGCCTTCCCTGGAAGAGGCTCCATCAAAGAACATTTTCCAGACAGAGGTGGTGGGGGAGGAATTTTCATGAGAAGTAGTGGGTTGTTTTCTGAGTTTTAAAGGAGGCTCGAGAGCATCAGTGAGTTGCAGTAAACTGGAACCCAATTCAGTGTCAAGAGAAAAGATAGGATGGTTAGTAGGATTGGTTTCATCATTGATTGTGTAGGCCAGTTGGGCTTCTCTGTACAGTCTCCTATGTTCCCCCCCAAACACTGGGATAGTAGCATAAGTTACGTCCATTTGTAGGGTTCCTCCAAGTCTTTTTATCTAGGATCTTGATAACAGCATACCAAACTTGGGGGAAACATCAGCCAACACAATGTCCATGACCACACTTTTCATGGGTAGCTGAAACAGGGTCACAACCAGATCTTTGATGACTCCTAGACATTGAACTTTCCTGGAGTCAAAGGAATAGAGGTCATGATAGGCTGTGGTGACTTCTAGTCCTAATTCTTCCATGACAGTTTTGGGCATGAGGTTATGGGAAGACCCTGAATCCATCAAACAGTTGTGCAGCACCTTGTCATGTATGTTCAAGGATGTGTAGAAGGGAGGGGATGAATCATTTATGTCTTCTACCATAGGACCTAGGATGACTGCAGGATTTTCATCTTGCAAATTGATTGAGTCTGTGGGATGGCATGAGGGTTCAGACTGTAATAGCTCAAAGAGGCATTTTTTGAACACTTCATGTTTGACCAGTTCGGAGAGGGGTACAGGGACTCTGATTTTTTGAATTTCATGCTCAAAGTTAAAAGAGGATGAGAGCTTTGGGATTTCCCTTACTTCTGGAACATGAATCTAGACCATTGGAGAGAGGGGTTGGGCCTTCTTACCTTTGTTGTTGTCTACTACTTCATTAGCAGGTTTCTCTGCTCTAGAAAGATGTTCAGGAATGTCAGGTGCTCCTATCTTCTTCTTGGATCTTAGGTTATACCTGCTTTGGTTGTTGCTAGCCTTGTCTCCCTTGCTCAGCTCATTTAGCTTACTGTCCATGAGAGATTCCTCGTATGATGATTGAGTGAGATGAGGAAAAGGAGAAGTATCTCCAAAGCAGTGGATTTCAGGATCAAGCCCATCTATTTCCCCTTCTTCATCATTAGTTACAAAATTATTTTGAAGAGGAGCCTGAATCTTCTAATCTTCTTTGTCTCTTCCCCTCTGGTCCCTTTGCATCATCTGGGGAGCATTATTATTCGGCCTCCTGAAATTTCCTTTGTTTTTGGCATTTTGAGGATTTTTGTATGTTTGCTTCCCCTCCACCTTCATTTCCTCCATCTCTGCAGACAGAGACTTCACTATCTTGGTCAATTCATCTACTTGAGGGTGAGGCACAGAGGGGCCAGAAGTCGAGGCTTCAGATCTTCCCTTTCTCATGTCTGTATTAGTCTTATTTCTGAGTCTGTCAACTGCCAACACATTAGATTCCACTTCTATGGCCGCATCTTGCATTTGAGCTAGGGAGGTGTCTCTTCTCTCTCTCAACAAAAGGCAGAATTCAAGGTCAAATGCATTAGCATAAGAGATTTTAACAGAGGCTTCTGTGGGTTTTATCTCAGCAAGGATCTTATTATACATCTTATTGAATCTTTTGGAGAAGTCGGAGATAGATTCTCCTTCCTTTTTCTTCAAGGACCCAAACTCTGTCATGTAGTACATGAAATTTTTTTTATCTCCCCACTGTCTCAGGAAAGCATCATCTAGAGCTTCAATCCCAGCAATAGATCTAGGGGCCAATCCCCTAAACCATTTCCTCACCTCACCATCAAGACTATGGACGAAGACTCTCATCCAGACATTTTCATTTTCAATGTTCAGGTTGTCTGCATAACTGTAGAAGGAAACAAGGTGCTCTTCAGCAATTATGTCCTCTTCTCCAGTGAATTTAGGCATATATTTCAAGTAATCTCCAGAAGGGAGAGGATTCATGGGCTAAGGTAGGATTAAGGGGGCATATATGTTTATAGGGGGATTAGCACCCGCCATAGGGACAATAGGTGTAGGAGAACCAAGAAGAGAGGAGGTTCGAACCGGAAGGACAAGAACTGATCTTACAGGAAGGAAGGGGAACAACAAAGAATTTGGAGAACAAGCTTGAGGGCTAAAAGGAACAGAAGTTTCCCTTTCTTCGGCAGCAGTAGTAATAGGAGAAGGGGTGGTAAAACCCGAGGTAGGAAAATATTTTGAGGTGTTGGGCCTGGACCAGGGTACCACCTCAGGGGAGAAAGGAGTGACAATAGTTTCTCCTTCCAATTCAAGACTAGGAGGAGAAAACTCAGCAGAAACACTCCCAAAATTTAAACTACGGGAAACTCCAACAGAAGGTAACAAAAAAAAATGAGATGCAGGCATTGGAGTTTCTATAGAATTATGAAAATCATCAGAAGAACCTGGTTTAGAAGTAGAAGTACCTCCTCCAGAGGCCTTTCCCTTTCTGATAATCTTCTATGGGTCGGCTTCAGGTGGTGCTAAAGGAAGCTGAGGAGTAGACCTTGTATGTCTACCTCTAGAAGCCACGACTGAAACAATGGAGTCACCTGTGGGTTCTCATCAGCGGAGTCGCCAGGTGCATAGTAGAAATATCAATAGTTATGATATCTGATGCACCTTCAGAATCAGTTAATCGTTTTCGTTCAATCCCAGGGAAAATATTCAACTTCGTCCCCGACAATGGCGCCAGAAATGTTGGCGTCAGAAGTCACTCCTGGATTGCAGCAGGAGCAGAGCCTGACGCCCATCAGTTTTATGTCACGAATAATTTAATGGGGGTGGTCGAATGGATAGAGACCCAGGAATATATTGCTTTAACTCAGAAAACTAGGCTTGGCATGTAAGAACAGGTGAGGTCTTGACCTAACTTCCATCAGTAGGTTGAGTATAAAATGAGCAGAGGGAAGACTTGGTAGGAGAAGTGAACAAGACTTCTTTGGGCATCAGACCTTCCAGCAGCTTGATAATGAAAAACTCGGAAGACAAGATCCTCTTGGTTCAGAGTTTCAGGGAACTAAAAGGTGACTTGACTGGATCCTTCAATTCCAAGTCATTTAGTGTTGAGAAAATACAAGAGCTGATTAGAAACAATGCAACTATCACAGTGATCAAACATACATCATCCTATAATAGCGCAACTCGACTGGATCTTCCAATTCCAAGTTGTTCTAACACAGTGTTAATAGAGATATGGAAAGAGGCTAACATTCATTAGACAAGAAGTCTCAAGTGTTAATACATAACTAGAGAAACTAGTGCTTCATCAAAACTTTACAATCGGGAGCCTAGATCAACCATCAACCCTTGCAAAAATGGCAAAACTGCCTACATATACCCAAAGCAAACAACCAGCAGCAAGATCGAGTCACTGCTTAAAAAAAGACGTTACGTCTGCATGTCTACTGGAAGACTGCACATGTAGTCTCTAGACAGTGGTGCACTTATGTCAGACGCAATCAGACTCCTGGAAGCTCTGTGGATGAATCGACAAGCCTTTAATCCTCCGCTGGATTTTCCATTTATGGTGGAGATGATGTCTAACCACCAACAACAACCTTAATAACTGCTTCCTTGGGATCGGGAATGGCCCCAGTCAAATCTGTATCTTTGGGACATGGAGGCCTCCTCATGCTGCCACCTAGATCTGCTAAATAGCTTCATCGCAAGACGTGGAAGCGAACGTGAGGACTAAGGCATCAGACAGGAAGCAGTGAATGAACGGTGACCAGGCAGGGACGATTTGGCATGCACGGTGCGAAAGTAAGAAGAGGAGAGGCCGGGTGGATGAATGTGGCATGCATACTGCACCAGCGTAGACCAGCGATGAGGTGGCACAAGGTGAGGGGAAACAGTGACTATGGAGGGGAGAAGAACAGGTGTTGGAAGATAAAAGGGGGTGAAAGGGAACAGGATATGCCACGAGGGTGAGTGGAAGACAGATGGCAGGGGGGGAGGGAGGCGATAAGTGGTTTGGAAGTGGTGGAGGTCGTCGCAAGGATGATGTGCCACGATAGCAGGGGGGCCCGCACTGGAAAGACGCCCATATTGGACCCCCTCCCCCCCCCTATTAAAGGTCGAAGGGCCAAGGTGGTCCGGAATCAATTGTGCGCTGCAGATCTAGGTGCCCCAATCCTGACCGTTGAGAGATGTGCGCCCCATTCTGGACCCCCCCCCCTCCCGTTAAAGGTAGAATGGTAAGGGGGGTTTGAAATGGAACCTTAGCCGCAGATCTAGGCATGCAAATCTCGTTCGTCCAGATCTATGTGCTCATTAAAATAATGCGCCCACTTCTAAATCCTTGGGATAAATGGATTTTTAGCCCATTTTTTGACCTTCTTGCCACAGAGGACATTTCTTTCAGAAAAATACCCCATACTTGATTATGTGCTAACAGGAGGGAAAGAGAACATGAGGATGTTGATCAAATGGTCAAGGACAATCCGACGGCAGTGGAAACCTTGAAACAATGCGGGTTATGGAAATACTTCCAATTCCCCTTATGAGAGATCAACTACGAATTTTAAACCATCTAGTAGAATACTGGAATCCAGATGCAGAGGATTTCATGACAGAGGGACAATCATTAACACCCGACACTAAAGACCTATACTTCTTGACCAGTCTCTCTAGGATGGGCGAACCGGTAAGCTTGGATACATTCCCTCCCAAGCCATACCACATAGCCCACTACATAGATATGTATTGTGAGGTCAGCATAGAGAAGGTGGGGTCTCAAGTGTCGATATAGAAGATCAAGAATATAAGCTTGAGGGTGGTGTTGTACATGATTGGGCAGATGATAGGGTCTGTTTATCTACACCAGGCTTCACGAGCCCAGATGCATTGTGTTGTGCAATATCTACAGCCAATTATTTTCGATTGGAGCACCATGATGCTCAATTACATGAAAATTCAGTTGACAGAGTGCAAGTTGAGACAAAGGAGGAACTTTGGATTTGGAACAATGTTGTGTTCATTATTCTTCAAAAGAGTGTCAGGGATGAGTCTTAGGGAGGGTATCCGGGGGCACACAACCTCCTTTCCAGCATTGTACAGATGGGTTGCTTTGATGTCGCACCAGGGAGGGAGAGGAGTATGTGAGGCATATAACGAGAAGTTCTTCAAGTGGTGGAAATGCCAGATTCTCGCCATTGAGGACTACCCATATGCCAAGTATCAGTTTCTTGAGGGACCCGAATGTGCCTGTGCCACCTGGTGCAGCACATGGTGACATAGGTACTTACTCACATTTTTAAATTTTTAATTTGCAATTTTATAAAAGAAGAGAAAGCATGTTTTTGGTAACATCACAATACTAACTTCCAACCTGTTATGTATAGATGTGGGGCCAATACGACCAGCACACTTCTCTCGGACCCGACGTCGTCCATGAGAGAAGATGCAGCTGGTAGGAGCCGTAGCAAAGGAAGGGTGATCATCAGCAGAGGTTGAGAGGGTCTTGAGGTAGGTAGAGAGGAATATGGCATCCCTCACCCGTGATGTGCCCATGGCAGAGATCGAGGATCTGTCGCCATCCATGCAGACTCACATAGTGGGAGTACCCAGAGCATGGGTCCAACTATTCTGGCGTCTAGCCAACGTCGTCGTCTATTATACTAGGGACAATAGGCCTAGACATTAGAGTAGAGTTGGACATTATTTTTCGAGGGAACCCTTTTTGTATCTCCTATATGTGTTGAGGTCTTAAGCCTGACGATGTATTATTGACACTTTTGAGGCCTATGGCCCACATTTTGTACTGTGACATTATTTTGGACATATTATATATATATATATATACATATACATATTTTTTACTTATGGAGTAAACATATTATGTACAAATGTATTTACATGTGTGTGCTTTTATTTTTATGTGTGTTCAAGATGCCAATCTAATACATGATTAGCTAATGCATTAGTTAATTGATTAGATATCTTAGGAATATGAATATATGTGATATAATCAAAATAATGTTCTAAGAGATGTACCCTAAGGAATCATCGGTGAAGGGTCAGATCGTAGACAAGGTACACTCCATTTAACTATGACACTACCAGTTGAGCATCTAGATGAACCCGGAGGTAAGAAATACCATGTGACAAGGCATCACGTAGTAATTTTATTACAACACTTTACTCGATGACGTTATTGGTTGCTTCTCCCAAACAAACACCTCCAGAAGATACCAACTGACCAGTGGACGTGAAGATCACCCAAGCTGTGGAAGCAATCCTCTGAGTGTGTCGGCTAGCACTGCATGTGAACCAAACATAAACCTTAGATTCACTTGGCATCTGCCATAGTGAAAAACATAATAAACTACATGTCCATAAAATAAAAAGATACTAAAAAGTATAAATAAAATTGTACATTATATACAAGAAGTCACACTCAAGTGACCAACCTAAGCGTAATACTTCTCAAGGTAGAGCCCATTTCTTGCCTCATACAAATAATTACCTTCGAAGTCAACCAATTGATAAGCACCTTTTTCTAAGACTTTCTTAACAATGAACAGTCCAAACCACATGGGTTAAAAATTTCCTGCCCTCGAGGGATCTTTATCTTGATCATAGACCAAGACAAGATTGCCTTCGAAGAAAACTCTAGGGTGGACTAACTGATTATATTGACACTTGAAACACAGCTTGTGATCCTCGTTGGCAAAGGATGCATCTCGACAATGCTCATCAAGCTGCTCGAGATAGAGGAGACGGTCTTCAAGTGTAGTTGTGTCGGGCAGTAATTCCACTACCAACTTAAGAGATGGAATCTGGCACTCTATGGGCAAGATTGCCTCTAGCCCATAAACAAGTTGGAAAGGAGAGAAACTGGTAACGGTCTTGACTAAAGTTCAATATGCCCAAAGTGTTGAATACAACATAAAATGCCAATTCGACTTGGCCGAATTGATCGTCTATCGGAGAATAGACTTAAGAGACTTATTGGAAGCCTCCACCTAACCATTTGCCTGTGGATAGTAGGGTGACGAATGTTCTTGTTTAAACTCGAGATTTCATGTTAACTCAGTCATCATCTTATTTTGGAAGTGACTGCCACGGTCTGTGACAATCTACTTTGGCATACCGAACCTAGTTACAATCTGGTTAAAAAAAAAAAAATGCAGTCGTTTCCCCATCATTACTAAATGTTGGCATGGCTTCAACCCACTTAGTGAAGTATTCTACTGCCACAATGATATAACAATGCCCCTTAGCCGAAGTCAGGTGGCATGTAGTGAAATCATTCCCCCACTTAGTGAAGGGACCAATAGTAATAACAGGAAACATGGGAGCGGGGTGAGCCTGCATCTTCCGAGAGAAGATCTAGCACGAATGACACTCCTTGACCGCTTCTACACAATCTTTGATAAATGAGGGCCAGAAGTATCCAGCGCGAAGAATTTTTTGGGTTGTTTCCAACCTAGACAAGCGACTGCCACATGCTCCAGTGTGACACGCATTCAACACAATCTTTGCCTCTTCATGAGTCAAACAACGACGGAGAACACAATCCACTCCTCGACGATACAAGGTATCATCGATGATAAGATAATTTCACACTTGATGGCATAGCCATTGATGCTCATCACGAGAAACAGAGGAAGGGCACTTCAAAGTCTGAAGATACACAAGTATATCTCCATACCAAGGGTCTGAAGATGCAATAAGGAAAAATTCCTCATTTATTAATGACTCTTCGGGAAAATCGTTACCACTCTCAACCGGAAGTTCTGAAATTAGCTCAGCAAAGACCAAAGACTTCTTAGACTTCCCTGAAACAAAGTCCAAATCAAATTCTTGAAGAATGACTATCCATCGACTAATGTTCCCACCATGACTATCCATCGACTAATGTTCCCACCGATGACCCATCGTGTCAACACATATTGTGATGGCTACGACAATGGTCTTGCAAACTAGAATGTAATGACAGAACCTTTGGACAGCATGGACAGTTGCCAAAGCTAGTTTCTCAACATGAATGTAGTTGAGCTCCGGGTTGACTAAGCCTCAACTAAGGTAGTATATGATGCGTTCCTGTAGCATGTCATCCTCCTGAACCAAGACCATACGTATGGTCGACTCTGTTGTAGCCAAGTATAACAAGAAATCCTTTCCATAATCTGAATGACTGAGTAGAGGATCAGATGTCAGGGCATTTTTCAACTCTTCAAAAGAGCGCTAAGTCGCTTCATCCCAAAAGAATGGGAGCCCTTTTTAAAATAGACGCATAAACCCTTTAGTTATCTTGGCATAGTTGGCAACAAATCTCCGAAGAAAGTTAGCTTTCCCCTGTAGACTCTGAAGTTGAGGGATTGTGCGTCGGGGAGGAAACTAAACTATTGCCTCAACCTTGAGAGGATCGACCATGATCTCTTTAGTAGACATGATAAATCCTAACAAACATCTTGATGTTACACAAAAACTACACTTGTTTGGATTTAGGCAAATCAGGTAGTAGCGACACCTCCCAAAAATAAGTCGTAGGTGGGTGGGATGATCATATATCTTACGAGAATCCAATGCCAGGTCATCAAGATAAGCCTCAACTATATGCTTGAGGTCATGGAAGGTGAACGACATGGCCCGCTGAAAAGTAGCTCCAACATTTTTTATGCCAAAAGGATTTTTTTGGTATGCAAACATACCCCAAGGACATATGAAAGCAGTCTTATGTTGATCCTCGAGCTTGATCTGAATTTGGTTGTACCCAGAAAAAACGTCCATAAAAGAAAAGACTTCACAGGTCGTGCATTCATTGATAATCTGGTCAATGAATGCAGTTGGAAAATTATCTTTTAGGCAAGCTTTATTCAGATCACGAAAGTCCATGCACACATGAATCGTACCTTCTTTTTGTTGATAGGAACAGGGTTTGACACCATTGCGTCAATTGAATCGGATAGATGAAACCATCCTTAATTAGTTTCTCTACCTCGTCCTTGATAGTCACTTTTGTGCGAGGGTTGATTGGGTGAAGCTTTTATCGAATAGGCTTAGCATCGGGGTAAGTCTTAATCTCTTGTTTGACTATACGAGGGTCAATGCCTGGAATTTCCTCATAAGACCAGGAAAACACGTCACGAAACTATTTAAATAATTCAGTGTACACTTGAATCTCTTCGAGGGAACAATCTTCTCTGATGAAGACATTTTCAACGACGCTAGGGGTTTCATAGATGTCAATTGGAATCATTTCAGCTATACTTGCCATCTTTCCCTTGGCATAGACTTTGTGCATGTCCAAAGGGTTAACAAGACAAGTGGCATCTCCATTCATGGTCGTGGTGAACTCTCTTACTTCTACTCTCCTAAGCTCGAGTAAAAAATAAGATATATGGTGAAGATCGTCCCAAGGTCTATCCGGCCCAGTCATTTCCTCCAAAATCGCCTCATCGGAGGGCAAGACCAAGTCCAAAGGATCATGAGTAGTAAGAGAGACTTGAGCCAAAATAGGCTTGAGAATAGGATCTAGATCCTGAGGGGGCGCCAAATCAGGGTTAGTCAAGGTTTGTTGAACAATGTTGTACACAACCTCAGCAGTGGATAGAGGCATAGCCATGCTAGGATTCCCTACCCCTTCCATCGAAGATGATGAGGAAGGTAAAGTCCATAGGTCATTAAAATAACTTGTTCGAAAAGAAGCTACTTGAAATATTGCAACTTTAGGTTGATCATGGACAACCAAAATAAACTTGACATCATTCAAATGTGGCAGATAATATAAATTTCCCATTAGGGATGGAAACATTCTAGCACCTAAGTTGACGGTCCCTGGTTGCGAGTTGTCAATCATCGGGACCATGCATTCCCTCGATGAAGGGTCAAGATGAGAGAAGGATAATTGATCAATGGTTAGTATCCCACCTTCATGAGGAAAGAACAAGACCCAAAAAACGGTGGATATAATTGCTATCATTGCGTAGGTCCAACTTCATCCTAACAAAATATTGTAGTCGAGAGGCACATTGACTACTTCTACCTCGACGTGCATGGTTTTTCTCTCCAACTACATGGGGAAGGAGGGGATTATGCCATGTGGTCTAAAAGAGCGGTCGTCAAACACAGTTAACAATGGAGACAACTTGGGTTGGCCAATGGCCTTCCAACATGCCAACGCCATTACGCAAGTCAAGGCACCCTCGTCTACCACCATGCGGAAACTATTCCATGTCAACGATTTCGTGGCATGAAACACTACTATCTGGAAATCGATGTGGAAAATGAGGCTTATAAATTGTAGGGTCAAAAATAATAGTTCCCGAGTTAGTTGGCTCGGCAGCACCCAAGGCAGACAACAATGCTTTTCTCTTTCAGGGACAACTCTGGAGAAATTCTAGAGCAAACATTGCACAAGGAGTTTGTGTCAGATCGTCCATGGAGGAGTAGTTATGAGCAGCCCTTGTGTTCGAATTATGAGAAGCCTTCTTAAACACACCCTTAGGGATGCAAGTCATAGTTTCTCTCACAATATTGTCAATATGAAGAGTAGGCAATGGGTTGGAAGCTTCTTTTCCCTTATCAGCAGATTCTAGCATTCTGTAATTATGAGCCTTGGTTTGAATATCAACATCTGATCTCATCATGTATACATTTGCAGCTCTATTATTAGCATTAAGCATGGGGTCTCTCTAATTTCCCCAAGGCGTGTTCGCGGATGAGGAAGCTTGTGCCATATTTTTCCCTTGTGGGAAAGGGTTAGTTAACACAACAAAATGTTGTTGTGCCAAAATCTTATGGGCTTCCTCAAGTCAAGGGCATTGGTAAGTCAAGTGATCATCTGTGCAAATATTACATAGAAACTTCACCTTCTTCTTCTCATTTTTACCTTCGTTGGCATTGTTGGCAACCTTTTTATCCCCCTTACCCTTTTTTCCTTTGGATTTCCTTTTTCCCTCAGGTTGTTGGTTACTTTTGGCATTCGTCGACTGCACACTATGTACTTCCAATGTTTGGGTTGGAGGGCAGACAAAATAGGAGTTTGGTTGGCCAGATTTTGTTGGATCGATAATTGTTGCAACTGGTTAGTTAATTCATCTCTGGGGTTACTTTATGTTGAGCCTACTATACCATTGGCATGAGGCCCAAACTTCTATTTGGTTTTGTCAAAAGTTGATCGTGGTGCGTCTGGGAGAATCTCGTACAACATATCGGACTATGAATAAATCAATTCCATTTGTTGGGCTCTCATAATAACCTCTTCTTCAGAGAACACTCTAGAAGTCGTGACCTCTTTGGAGACACAAGGCACCAAGGACTTTAGGAACCACTCAAGCAAAAATGCGGGAGGGAACTTCACTTTGATCAAGCTCTTTAGGTGACGCCATTTTTTAATGTGATCGGAGATATGGATGACCTTCAGTTACTCGAAGTTGGCCAGCAATTCAATGTTGGAATCATATCTCACTGGTAACTAGAAATTCTTTAAGAAAACCATTGCTAGGTAGTTAAAGTAAGAATATTTTGAGCGATCGAGCTCGATATACCATTTCTCATCACCCCCTACGAGAGTGCGTTGAAATAATCACAACTGAACAAAGTCATCCTTCAACGAGTTAGAGGAGCACCATAAGTGAAATTTTGTAACATGATCTCATGGATCCTCGCTAGCCCTGCCTTCAAATTTTGGTATGTATGTGGGAAACTTGGTTGGCATAGGAGGCCAAAGTGGATCATGACATATCGGATCGTTCAACAACTTTGACAATTCTAGCAAATGAAGAGTTTCCAGGAAAGGTGACCTAGGTTGCGGTGGATTCAAAGGAAAATAGGAGCATGTATTTTGACTGGCACCAGGTTGCTAAGAAAAGTTTGTTTTTTGGCTAGGGTTCTGGTAAAAACCATGGTGTCCTTGGCCAATATAAGGAGTTTGCACGTTATTCTACATCGTCGATGGATTCACATAATTCGATGGCATACCTTGGGTAGGGATTTTGCTCCCTGCATGGTATTCTAAGGACCTCAGTTGGGGATGCCCCCTGTCGATCCTCCTCGCATGGGTACTAAACCATGCCTAGGGGTCCACTGAGCGTGGGAGTGGTTGCCCCTGATCGACATCCCTTGAAAAGGAAAAGAGCCATGCCAGGGATTTCCAAGACCTTGAGAGGAGAAATATCATGTCATCACTCCCTGTGAAGGAACAAAGACTTGCATAGGGTCGGTGTTTGCACCCAATTCGTCACTTGGTGAGAAAATAAAGGGTGCTTACATGCCCAGTTGGGTCTTGCTGAGCATGACAGCTGTAGAGGAAAGAGTTAGAAAAAGAACAACAAAACTATAAGCAAGAATTAAATTAAAACAAA
>ML789887.1:1127908-1172788 GCA_009831015.1 Picea engelmannii | reverse complement strand
TGATCTCCCTGAGCTCTTTTTCTATCTTTGCTTTGATTTTTTGTTGGTGGTCTTCTCTTCAACAACGCTTATGGCCTTCGGTATCCATATTCTTCCTTTGTCTTCAGCTCACCTAGATGTCTGATGTCTACTCTGCAACCGAGAGCACCTCCAACTTCTCCTACAACCCACCTGGTTGTCTACCATCTATTGCACACCTTGCAACAATATTTACAGAGCATTGCACTTTGTTTCCTCCTTCACTTGTTGTCTACAGGAGAAATTAAACTTTTAATACCATTTGATGTTGTCATATTATCTCTTTTCACCTTTTCCTACAATCTGCAGACAAAATTCGGCTCTGATGCCACTTGATGGTATCAGACTATCTTCTTTGTCTCATATCTCCTTTGCCTACTGTCTACAAGGAAATTTCAGCTTTGATACCACTTGATGTAGAACCCCCCCTTCTCTCCCTTGGGGCCGCTCGACCTCCCGGTCTAGGATCGTTCAAATCAAGGTGTCAGATCGACTCTTCGGGCCTCTACTAGAGCCCAAACTAATTTACACAGGTCCCTTTTCCTTCAAAGTGTAGATTTTGTCAAACCCGCGATCTCTTTCCTGACCTCTTTGAAGAATTTGAATAGCAGGCGCTAGCCTCCCTTGTTAGATCCTTTCCTTCATATGACCTCGGGCTGTGCCCAGGTGCCAACTCAAAGGGTGCTTCGGAGATTCAAGCTTCGTGTGTTTTCTCTCACCGCTCGCCAATTCCTCCGAAATCCGAACTCGCGAAATTCTGACTTGGCGCGTGAGGCATCGACAGTGCCCACTCCTTTTCCAATCAATGACCCTGATTTCTTCAAGCTCTGGTGCTTCAATGATTTTTGAAACACGACTCCATGAAATCTCTGGAGTAACAATCCTCTGAAGTTCATGATCTCCTGACACGCGTCCTCCACTGTCAACGGCCCAGATCTATTTCAGCTTCGACCGATTCTCCCTTGTAATCTCTCTGAAGTTCACGATCTTTGAAACGGTCGATCTGATGACACGCGTCCTCCCTTATCCTATGGCCACAATTTACTTTGACACTTCGGCCTTCATTAACTTTTGATGTTGTGCTACCCCTTCCTCCTGGATAGCTTCTTCTTTGAAAGAGCGATACGCTGATACATATCCTCCTCTAGATATACAGTCTAGATATATCTTTGGCTCCCTTTGACTTTGGGAGTTCTTAACTCTCGTTCACTTGCTTCTTCCCAAAGTGTTAAACCTCTGGACCTTCATATCTCTCACCACGTGTCCTTCACAATGAACAGTTGCAATCTACTCCGCTCTTCAGACCTTTGGGAGTTCTTCACACTGCACGAACGAAATCTCCGAGAGTGTTATTTCTTTGAAGTTTCAGATCTGTTGACATGTACCCCTTCCCACCGTCGACGGATAGGATTTACGTCGCAACTCTGGGACTTTGGCGCTTTCACACTCTGCTTATCTGAGCACTCCTGTAGTACTTCTGCTCCGGAGCTTCAGATCTTCTGCCACTTATCCCTCTGGACGATGGATGGTTCTGATTTATGATGAGTGAGATTGTTGTGGGTGGGATTTTTAGTTTTGATCGGAAAAACCACAGTATAGTTAGTATAGGTTCTGATTTATTTCGGCCCTCGGGACTTCGGGAGTCCCTGCTCCTTTGCACTTCAAAATTTCCAAATGTGTGAATTTCGAAGGACTTCCACTGTTATCCCTCGTGTAACTTCCTTTAGATCTGACGGTTGTCGTATCTCATGCTCAGATCTGACGGATGGGATTTGTTCTTCTCCTTGACATGCTCGTCTTTCATCCTGGACCTTGATCTGATGGTCCAAACTTTCTCCAAAATCATATCTGATGGTTGTTGTAACTTCTCTTAAGCCTTAGCTTGGATGACTCTCGAACTTGGAAAATTTCAACTATTTGAGGGCTTCGACCTTTGATCCTTATGCAATCCCAGTGACTTTGGGTCTCATCTGTGTTTCTCCTCCTGAGCTTTAGGACTTGGAATAAGTCCAACTCTTGCGCACTCCTTGTGCTATCTCTTCTGAGCTTTGGGACTTACTCAGAATTTCAAAGGGGCTCGACCCTTCCACTTCCTTAGAAGATTTTTTGGTGCCCTCCTAGCACTTTCTTCTCTCTTTCTCTTGAGATTTCGATCTTAGACAAGTTCATCTCCCTCGTGCACTCCTTACACTTGATTGGTCTTCGGATGACTTCAGACTTAGAATATTTTCCAATAATCTTCCTGCACACTCCTGGTGTGTGCTTAATGCACTCCTTGAAGAGCCTCTCCCTCCGAGTGTTCAGTAACTCTAGGTTTCTCCTTTGTGCCTTATCTACACAGTCCTTCCTCCAGAGTATTTAGTAACTCTAAGGATCTCCTTGAGTCTGTATTTATCCTGGTGTGCCCTCCTAGCACGTTCTCTTCTAAATTTGATTTGAAATTCAGATGCGCACTCCTTGCGCTGGCTCACAGAGTTTCCACCACTCTTTCATTCACTCCTTGCACTTAGCCTAAGAACCCAGAACAACTCAACAAACTCACAGAGAGATAGTGAAGTCTATTTGTTCCCTGCAGATGGAATCTAACTCACATCTATAGCATACATAACCACATATAACATTCATAAATCACACATAAACACATAAAGAATCATATGCAGGAAAAACTGTTTTTTTCATTATTATGAATGTCTGATTACAATATGTGCAGGCTGGACTGTAACAGAGTCTCAACTCTCTCCTCTCCTCTCTTATCTACCTTCTACAGCCTCTACTGGGCATGCGTTACAATGAAAGAAAATATGGGCTCCTTGAGCATTTCCCTCTAACTACTCTAGTGGTGTCTAATCACCATTTACAACATCTATCTACTCCAAAACAAAAAAAACCTAACTACCACTTAAGTTTTGTTACATTAAATTCTAGGAGTGAAACTCCCAGATCACTCATGATCATTCAACTCCCAAGCGTTTTGATCTTCTTCAGTTTTCCATCAGTTCAAAAAAAAAATTTGCAGGGAACACCGACGTTAGGATTATGAATTTATTCGAAAGGCGCGCTAAGGCGTTGAGTTGTCTCTCCATGTGTGCTTGTTGACGATGCTCCTATATCACCGTGTCTTCCATGCTCTAAAGTTAGAAGCCCCTTCCAACTTGTTTTCTGACTTCATAGAGTAAGTCATGACTTCTTTTACTTGGTCAACCTATGACTTTGACAAAAAAACTCAAACTTGACGTCTTTTCTTGCTGAGAGTACCAGCAGGTGTGCTAGGTTAGGGTGCACTAGACTATATATAAATTAGGTCAATCTCTTCACTTAAGGTGCCTTGACAAGAGAATTAAGGTTTCGTTGCTGCAGCAAAAACTTTGACTACAACTACAACTGTAACTGAGCAAAATCCTCCCAATTTATCTTCCAGCAGTTAAACCGTCTAAAGATAGTGTGGGCCCATAATATATTAGAAATAATAGGTGTTCTCATTTAACCATAGTCAATATAGCAATATTTTCACCCGACCATAGGTCGAAGCCACCCCTGAGCACCTTAACCTTGACAGAGAGAATAATTCTAGAAGCAACCCTAGAACCAATAGCCAATAAATGTTGCATACCTCTCTCCAAAGCTAGCGCACAAGGTAGAAAGTCGAAACCATAACCAAGAGAAAGTCCAAGCCTAAAACTGGAAATACAAGTTGCAGTAGCTGCAGCTGCAGCTACTCTCCAGAATTGTGCATATATTGAATTTTTTCAGTGCGCACTAAATTTCTGCAGTTGTGAGTTGTATGTGTCCAAATGAGCTATGGCCTCCTGTATTTACACTACTCTTCCTTAGCTGTCTGGGTCGACTTCTCTTTCTGGAGGCTAAAAAACTCAATATTAATTATTTTCTTTAGTCGAATTGTCTTCTAGGGTTATGTCTAATGCTTTAGGGTTTCTTCTTGCTTCCTGGAATATTCTATTCTTGTCAGAGTTACACATGGAGGTTTAATACCTCCCGCGGCTACCATAATATCAACAAGGTCTACTCTGCAAAGCGTGATATGATGTATGCCCTAGGTACTTTGATATACCCCTGCAGTCACCTGTGTAAGTCCCTACAAAAAGGAAACTGGGTTTCCATCTCACAATCAGTTACCAGGCGGGTATAGTCGACAGTCAAGTTGATCGTAATGAGTAGGATAGCAAGTTTGAAGCCTTTCAAGGGTACTGAATGCGAATGGTCTGGAAGACAACTGAATATCATGAACAGATTCAAGGTCCACAAAGCTCCACAGTCAAATGTGGTAAGCAACGATCCCAATAATGACCCTCGATATATGATCCCCACTACGTTTGGTCCATGTTTGGAAGGGTTATCTCCTCTACCTTTCCTCACGCGACCTCGTGTTTATCCCCTGTGTTAAAGGGGGGTCCCGTCTAACTCTTACGAAACTGGAATTTTACACTCCCTATCACAGACTCTTAAGTTTATTTAAGTGGCCTTGAAGAGTTTCCTATCCACACCTATTTCAAAGCACTTAAGCCTAGACTACATGGTGTACCCTATAAACAGAAAAGTCTAGTTGATTTTAGCATTAATCGTTCATTTTAATAGCTTGATTACTCAGGAGGAAACGAAAGTGAAACTCGTGGTGTTCTTGAGAGATGAAAGAGAAGAGATAATAAGCTTTTAGAACATTGTGCCGAAAGCAAACTACGTTCTAGAACTGAAAAAAAAAAATGGCTTTTTAACTTTGAAGGTGCAAACTTTTCAAAATAAAGACCAAGATCCTAAAATGCAGTTTTTCCTAGATTGATTTTTCGTTTCAAAATGCATTTTTTCCTAGATTGATTTTTCGTTTCAAAATGCACTGCAACTACTAAAAATTTCAAGGAAGGAGCCTAAAAGCAACTTTGGGATCATAACTCTTTTCTTTTATAGAAACAACCTAAGCTACTAACACCAAACAAACATGCATAATAAAATGCAAATGCAGTTAATGAACTACAACAATTTTTATTTTTTTTTATATTCTTAGAAATGAAAATAACAATCAATGATATTTTTTCTTTTTCAAAGCATAATCAAGAAGAAGCATGACAAACCAAAGAATGACACAGGCCTTAAACCATTGCTTGAGAGCGAGGATTCACCTGAATCCATAGGAGGACCTAAAGCTCACAAGTGCACCCTTAACCTTGACAACAAACAAAAAGAGATAAAGAAACAAAAAGATTTATTTACAAGTTCCAAGATAATCTAAGCCTTAAACCTAGCCAAACCATAGTCAACAGAGACCCCAGATACTCAGGAATACCTGAGAAGCCAAGGGCTTCCTAAAAGGAAAGAAAAGCCTTTTGAAAAAACTATTCTAGATGATAGAGACCTGTGTTGTGCACAATCAACCTGCATATGTATGTTGGTTGTATATAATGAAAAATGTGTATGTACATAGGTTGGGTATAGAACAAGGCGCGTACACTGCTGAAAATTTTCAAAAAAGAAAAAGATTCAGACAGAGCAATCAACCCAGGAAATCTGGTAAGCACCCGTAAGGTGACCAGAGACCCAAAAAGACTCGGAATACTTCAACAAACAAGAATTCAAGCCAAACAAAGATCTCCTAAAAATACCCTAGAGAGACTCCCCAATGGAGTCGCCAATTCTTCTATGGGAAAAATCCCCCTAATCTCGGTCTAGCGACTAGGCATAGCCTTGACACCCTAAAAGAGAGAAAAGTTTCTATTCTACCCCAAAACAAACACAACCTTACGATAATTAAGGGAAGAGAAATAATATAGAAACGTGTACCTTAAGTCCTTATGGTTGATGTCGATCCCTTCTTATTGTTGTATGTTCCAAGACTGTAGGCCTTCTCCCAAAGTTGGCTTGAAACAATGCTACAGAACAAACTAAGACAACATATGCTTAATTATCAAGATTATCTAAAGAGTTAGTAATTCATGAAAACATTCATAAGCACAAACACATAGACATATATATATGGGGCAATAACTTTTCTCTTTTATTAATAACAAAATCGAAGGTTACAACCTGAATTTTGTTGGCGCCGCTCCACGAACCTCACCTGGGTTCCTGTACATTGTCTCCAAGTGCACTATTCCCAATACTATCTCCACCACCAACATGCCAATATAAGGGGAAAATGATGGATGGAAGGGAATGTTGAGGATGAAACTCGGAGCAAAATGCAGAAGGCTTGGGGAACAAAGGGAGAAAGTTTGGCAGAGTTCACTTGCCTCTAGTTTGATATATCCAAATGACCCCCCTAGGGACCTTTTAATATGAGCAAAAGATGGTTAATTCATTGCCAAGGGGCTACATGAGGTAAAATGGTTGCAAAACCTAAGATAGCCCGTAAACTCAACAGAAAAGTGTAGATTTTATAATTTTTTGTCACTTTTTAGAGTACACGCGTGCTTTTAGTAGTGCAGCAAGTGTATGTACATGAGCTTTCAGGTATGCAGCTAGCGTATGTACGCGATCTTCCTATGTAATAGGGCGCGTATACCATACCAAAAAAAAAAATTGAGAAGAACTCCATAAAAATGGGTTGGCAAATGTATGAATGAGTAGGCCAACATTCAAGATGCATGGATGTGGAATTTTGAGTTATAGCAATAGTATCATAGTCAAACATCATAATAAACATAATCAAAACGGCCCAACGAATTTTTTTCTAGAAAATTCTTCTCTTTCCCTAATGAAGTCCTCATACTGAGACTTTTTTCTTCCAACTGGGCCACCTTTGGATGCATTTCCTCTTAAATTCTCTTCCCACTACCTGTTGATTTCATCTTTGAGTGAGCAAAGGAAGAGGATTTGGCGATGCTGGTAGAAGTAATGGGTTCTTTACCTTTATCAATTTGAGAGCCATGCCATTTATTTTTGTGATCTTTTGGAGGAAGAGGTACATATTGATGTGCAACAATAGTATGATCTGGTAGTATTGGTTCAACTGGAGATGAAGGAAAAGATGCATTAGTGGCAACAATATGAAATAGTGGAGGAGGGAGGTTAATGGGCCATTGATTGGCTCCAGAAGAAGTATTGGCATGTATATTACCTCATCCATCATTGTGAGGTTGCACAAGTGATTCTAGAACATTAACAATACTAGGGTTAACTACAATATAACATAAGGGGGAGCTTCGGGTTGTGGAAAGGCATGTTGACAACCAACGTTCAAATGTCCAGTTTGGATCGGTTGTTGGAACTCATCAGAGTCAACATCAAAGTGAATAGAGAACTTTAGTTTATTATATCCCCCAAGATGCCAAAATGTATTAGGCCCTTTGCCTCTTCTTCCTATGTTTCCTCTTCCACTATTAACCCTACTAAAGAAGCTCATCTATATTTATCATAGTCAAGTTAGTACATGTATAAGACTCAATGAGATAAAACATCTAAAACAATTTGTCATCGTGATTTAATTGGCTCTGACATAACACAATCATGTAACACAAATGGGAAGTGAAGGGGAAAAGTGAAAATAGGAACAAGAATATAACTCTAAAAGCATTCAATAAACATCACCCAAGTCTGAAATCCATACATGTTGATTACTAGTTCCATATAGAAGACTGTCCAAATTTAATTTCAAAACATGTCTGCAAGTGTTTACCATAATATCAATCAACAAGAATAATTCCCAAATCCTTTTACATCTTTTAACGCTTCCCTTTAATCATTTTATTTGTAAGTTGTATATTTTTCTTCGGCATATTATTTAAGTATATAGACTGAAGTGGAATGGAAAAAAGGAATTTAACGAAAGGGAATTTTGGAAATGACTTGTGTAAAGTGAAAATTATTAGGGAAATTAAATCTATATAATAAACATATGACTTCCTTTAATCAACTTCACAATGTCATCAACCAAAGACTGTCTTTATTAACTCTGACTCAATCAAGTCAAAACAAACCATTTGAAAAGTGTTTCCAAGCCATATCACATCATTCATATATGTTGTAACAAAATCTTGCCTTTGAACAATCAGGTTGGTCATACATCCATACTATATTTTTCATATTCATTTCATCTTAATTATATAGACAGGATAAGGATGTAACATGAATTTTTACATGCATGGGATTTGAGGGAATTGGTTATGTAAAGTGAAATTAATGAGGATAATGGGTCTATATAACAACCATATGACTTTCAACATTTTCCTTTCATGTCAATAAAACATATGTCTTTGCATGTACAACAATGAATAACATATCCATCGAAACCAATATATGCATGAACTCTTTCATATACTCATCTTCACAAAACATAATCCTTTATATCGAACTTCAATTATTTGAACTATGTGTCAATATCGTCAACCAATCAATGTTGTCAACCAACAATCGAAATGAAATGAGTAATTCCAATATATATATGTGTGTGTGCAACTTGATCAAATCAATTCGAATCCAAAAAATAACCCTAGACAAACAATAATGGGTCGAAAACATAGCTCGAATGAAAAAAAGACATCTGAGTTCGGGTCTGTTGTTGTGGTTGCAACTTATATATTTTTTTTATTTAGACTTGTTTTGGAAAATTTTGGATTGACGATGGTGTCCCAAACAAAAAATTATATCTCAATTCCAATAAAAAAATAAGAGTTTGTCATTGTTTAGAAGGTTTTCTAGAATCATCGCAACCATTTTTAATTTTTGACGTTTCGGACCAATAATTGTGGTCCATCATCACGAAAGAATAGTTCTCAAAAACCTTCTAAATAGTGATATTGATCACAAAAGTCTTAGATAAAAAAATAGTTTGTCATTTGCATAAGAAACCTTCAATACATAGCCAGGATATAAAATACCAAGTATTGAAGTTCAAACAAAAGGATGAGAGTGTATATGATCCTTGTGACCCAAGTTTGAGCCTGTGAGATTTATTTCAAAACTAGGGTTTGAAACCCATCCCCTCTTCTAAAATAATAAATCTAGGAGTGAAGCAAAATGTTTAAGAAGAATTGATTGTAAGCAAATTTCATAAACCCAAATCAATCGTTGAATACGGGTCTCAAAAGAGCCATAATCCACATTGAAATACTTAAAAAACCCTTAACTTTTATATATGAACAATACCCTGGGTGGATCCCAAGCGCGTACAAGTTATTCATGCTAAGAGGGTCTAATTTTGTGTTCACCTTTCAACAAAG
This sequence comes from Picea engelmannii, assembly GCA_009831015.1. Classification (NCBI taxonomy): domain Eukaryota; kingdom Viridiplantae; phylum Streptophyta; class Pinopsida; order Pinales; family Pinaceae; genus Picea; species Picea engelmannii. Next base: position 1,163,603 of record ML789887.1, on the reverse strand, counting down.
AAAAGTTTTATACATACTTGAAATCAAAACATTGGACACCTCCAAGTGTAAAATTTGCATTTGGATTTGACTTGTATCATAACAAAGGATGACTTTCATTACAGAACTCGGTAATGAGTCAAACAATATAAAAACCACGACTGTGATTTCATAAAAGGAACGGGCAGTTCTAAAAATGCCCAGAGAAACTAACAAGATAAGGGGAACTCAAGTTCGAGTCTCCAATGCCTGCAAACCAGAGATTGACCAAAATCCTTTTTTCTTTTAAAAATTGATACGGAAAGTGCAAGTATGGAACATGCAAACAAAGCTAATATCATATTTCTGTAAACAAAAATAGTTTTTTTGTTTTTCTTTTAAGAAACGATAGATAAGAGAGAAAAGAGACATTTGTAGACTCAACCATGCTAAACTAAAGCCAAATATATCCAGATTTAAGAAAAAATCATAATAGAATATGTAAAACAAATTGTTGGTTCATATCTTGCACAATGACACATTTTAAACCAAGGTTGAATTAGTTATGAAACCACTAGGAGAAAATGACCCAAAACCAAGGTAGAAGGGGAGAGATAGTGCACAGGACCGTGGAGTAAATGCCCATGTCTCGGTGCTTTCAATGCATGGGCAACTCAATCACGTCTCCACCCAACAATAATTGCGAAACATGTCAACTCAACGACCATAAAATCCTTCAAGTTATGTGAGCTTCTCCCGAGGCATATCAAATCACCAACATTAAACCATATACCATCCAAAAATATGCTACCACAATAACTGTATACCACATGTGATATCACTTGATTCAGGTGATACTATATTATATGTGCAATAACCATCAAATGTCAATGATGGCCTGTGGGATGTTTGCAAATTGATAGCCCAATTGAACCAATGTTCAAATTCGTTCTTTGTTGTTTACAACCTAACAACCACAAGCTCTTTGTTTCTTTATTGTAGTAGTCCTTTGTCTCAGATTTCAATAGGACCGAGGGTTAGAACCCTAGTCTAATTCAAAAAGACAAGGAAATTTCAACAGATAAGGCTCAAAGGCTTATCCCCTTGGTATATGAATTGGACTTACGACCTAGTGGTAAATAAATTAGGCACTAACTTATGTCTTTCCGTCATCTCAAATCGACGGATGTGTTCTAATCAAGCGATGAGATGAACGGTCCTCATGCTCTCGCTACCCCAACAAGTTGGGTTGTTGGAAACTCAATGAAACATGAATTTACCTCGGAGTGACACGTACCTCGATTGATCAATGCTCCTAATCAATTCATGAATTGGATTGGCATTAACTTTACGCACTTCCCTGGGTGAAACAGTTATCCACTGTTGATTCTCCTCTTGAATCCCAATCCGACGATGTTGGATGAATGCCTCTGATCGATCAAAGAGGAACGAAGGTCATTGATCTGATTATGATCCACTATCGATGGAATTTCTCAATGTGTTATTATATTCCTTGGGTATCGATCGACGGTTCCAATTATCCTTATTCTCAATCCAATGATTGAGAAGTGAAGTTCCTGTAGAATTCAAGTCCCACTACAATTTCTCATAAGATCAAAAGATCTATTCAATCAAGAAATTGATTCATTGTTGGAGAATTTAGCAAACACAATTCCACACTAGAATTCCTCTAAAAAATGTTGAGACATTCATAAAAACACTATAGGTAACTTCAATATTGATTTTATTCATTCATTTCCAGAACTGTAGACGAGACTATCTCAAAGTTCTCTAGGTTTTCTACACACAATCTCATGCTCTCAAACTAACTAATTTAGAACAAATTAGACAATTTGATATAGCTCAATGAGCTCTTGTATGGATCTAACAACCAGATCCCAAAAAAATCTCAACAAATCCCCAAATCACTCACTTTGTTCTAAAAATCAGGAACGAAATCACACCTATACATAACCAAGCTTGATCTAGATTCCTTCTAGAGGCTCCTCGAACTAATTATTACAATTAAAATAAAAATTTAAGGGAACCAACCCCATTTAGTAAATAGTTTGACCTTCTTAGGGTCATAATCATGAATTTCCTTTGATGCCCCTGCATCAAACTCCCATGGAACATGAATTTTCTTGGACTCCTTTCCATGAGGTCTTCATGCTTCTTGCCATGCTTCTGGATCTCTACAGCATTCATCCAGGTTGTATATTCAATATGAAGATCTTTCCACTTGACTAAGTACTCATAGTAATCCTTCTATCCAGTCTTCTTAGCAATATTCAGATCAATAATTCTTTCCATCTGCAACTTCTTGGATGTAGGTAGTTGCTTCATCCACTGAACATCTTCACTACCATTCCTATCCTCTGCCTCGGATTGTCTCTAAGGATACAGTTCTGTAACATTGAATATTGGAGATATTCCAATATGTAGTGGTAACTCTAGTTTACAGGCATTGCTTGAAATTTTCCTCGGGAACTTACAGGGTGCTATTTTCTTCAACTTCAGCTTGTTATACTCTCCCATTTGGAATCTCTCTTTTCTTAGATGTGCCAACACTTGGTATCCAACTTCAAAGATAACCTCTCTTCTTTTCTGCCCTCTTCTTATACCTCTGACTGTTGTCTTGTAATTGCTCCTTGACTTGTTCACGTAGCCTCTACGTGTCTATAGCAAAATATTTTGCATCTGCACTCCTCAACTCTGCTTTTCCCAAATTCCTGAGTTCGGAAACACCCCTTGGATGCATTCCATATACTATTTGGAATGGATTCTTTCCTATACTCATGTTGGGTGAGTCATTATAAGCAAATTCAAGTGGTAAAACTTGATCGCGTTGATTTTTGTGTTCATAAACTAAACTCATCGGCAAGTTACCAAAATTTATGTTTACTACTTCATTCTACCCATCAATCTGAGGGTGATAGGATGAAATAAATGCTATATTTGTTCCAAGCTTCTTCCACAAGGTTCTCCATAAATGCCCAACAAATTTAGTGTCTTTATCTAAAACTATACTTCTGGGCAATCCATGCAATCTTGCAATCTCCTTAAAGAACAAGTTTTCTATGTGTGTTGCATCACTAGTTTTATAACAAGATATAAAGTGTGCCATATTAGAAAATCTATCAACAACCACAAAGATTGAATCACTTCCTCTCTATGTTCTAGGAAAACCTAAAACAAAGTCCATGCTTATGGCAGCCCATGGTCTATGTGGTATAGGCAATGGGTGATACAAACCTGCATTATGTTGCTTTCCTTTGGCATACTGGAAAATTTTGCATTGATTGTTTACAAATATCTTCACATAAGACCTCAGACCTGGCCAGAAATAAGAAGAATTCAATTGGGCAAACATCTTTTCATGGCCAAAATGACCAGCTAATCCTCCACTATGATTTTCTTTCAGTAAATGATCCCTCATTGAACACTTTGGAATGCACAGTTGACTACCTTTGAACAACAATCCCTCTTGTATTATGTACTCCATCCAAGGACTCTTATCTCCCATCACTGGATCTTCACATGCTTTATAGGTTGCTTTAAATTTTGGATCTTCTATGTACGTCTCTTTGAAATGCTCAAATCTTAGAGTACTTACTTGAAATTCCTGCAAAACTAATCATCTCTTGTTCAAAGCATCCACAACCTTGTTAGCATTCCCACTAATATGTTTAATAACAAAAGTAAAATTCTGCATGAATTCTACCCATTTGGCATGTTTTTGATTTAATTTCTCCTGCTTGGTTATGAATTGCAAAGCATGGTTATCAGAATATAAGATGAATTCTTTAGGCATAAGGTAATGCCTCCACTTGTTCAGGGCATGTATTACTGCATAAAACTCTTTATCATAAGTTGAATATTTCTTCTTGGCATCATTCAACTTCTCACTAAAATAGGCAATAGGTTTATCTTCTTGACTCGGGACAACACCAATTGCTACCCCACTTGCATCACATCTGACTTGAAATGATTTTTGAAAATCTGGTAAAATTAAAATTCGTTTCTCTATAATCTTCTCCTTTAAAAGTCTAAATCCTTTTTCATCTTCTCTTGTCCAATTAAAATATCGATGTTCCTTCCTTATAGTATCTACTATAGGAGCACAAATACTATTGAAATTTTTGACAAACTTTCTGTAAAAACTTGCTAACCCATGAAAGCTTCTTATCTCAAAAATAGATTTTGGAGAAGGCCATTCTTTTATAGCTCTTACCTTCTCTGGATCTTTCTTCAATCCCTCCTGAGAAATCACAAATCCCAAGTAAACCAATTATGTCTTCATGAAGGAACACTTCTTAAGATTTATTAAAAGCTTATCTTGTGGCAGCCTCTTCAACACCAACTTCAGACGTCTCAAATGTTCCTCTTTAGTTCTTTTGTAAACAAGGATGTCATCTAAATGAACAATTACAAATTTGCCAATGAAATCCTTAAGCACCTCATTCATTAATCTTATGAATGTGCTAGGGGAATTTTTCAAGCCAAAAGGCATGACAAGCCATTCATACAGTCCCTCATTGGTCTTGAAGGTTGTCTTCCACTCCTCTCCTTCTCTCATCCTTATTTGATGATAACCACTCTTCAAGTCTATCTTAGAAAAATAATTTGCTCCCCTTAAACAATCCATTAAATCATCCATTCTCGGCAAGGGAAATACGTACCTGATGGTTATCTTATTGATTGCTCTGGAATCTATACGCATCCTCTAGCCACCATTCTTCTTTGGACTTAACACAGTAGGTACTACACAGGGATTTCAAATCTCCCTAACCAAACCTTTGTCCAACTGCTCCTAGAATTTCTTGTTTATTTCTTCATTTTCTCTTGGTGTCAACCTATATGCAGTTTTTCTTGGAAAATTAACTCCCAAAATTAGATCAATATGATGACTAATGCTTCTAATAGGAGGTAAAGTATCAAGCATTTCATCAACTACTATATCAGCAAATTTGTCTAACAATGCATGAAATTCAATAGGTAAATCATTTATAATGGTGCTAGTGAGAATTACTCTCAGCTTACCAATAACAACAAATTGCATTTCTTCCTCCTTCTTGACCTCCTGCAAAATTTCCATCCCACTCATGAGTAGTACACTTGGACCAGTTGTCTCCTTAGTTCCTTTATCTTTCAGTGTTAGCAGCACATGTTTGTGCCCATTCTTCTCAATGGTGTATGTATTATTTATTCCATCATGCATTGCTTTCCTATCATATTGCCATGGTCTCCCCAAAACAATATGACAAACATCCATGGGCATAACATCACACAAAATTCCATTCTTATAACTACCAATTTGAATTTCTACTTTGCATTGTTCACTTACCAAAATTTGATGTCCTTTTTGCAACCAAGACACCTTATATGAAGTAGGATGTGTCACTTTTTATAGTCCTAATTTCTCCACCATTTCTATAGAAACCAAATTATATGTACTGCCACTGTCAATGACCACTTTGCATACATTTCCTCTTGATTTGCATGTGGTTCTCAACAAGTTATTCCTCTATGTTGGTTAATGGATTTATTTTTCTGCTTTTATTAAAACCCTCTTTAGCATGAGTGCTTCTCCTATCTCAGGAGTCTCCTCTTTCACTGTTGTTTCTGTTGTATTTTCTTGAGATTCTGCAATATGATCTCCTATGGTGTTTGTTGATTTGTTTTTAAGACAATCCCAATACATGTGCCTTGTCTTTCCATGAGTATAGCACCTAATTTCTCTACCTTTGCCTATGCCTCTTGAGAATAATCTTCTTCCCATTGATTCTCCTTCTCTTGGTGATTGACTACTAGAGTTGCCTGCTTCTTCTTTTGTATTCTAAAATTTCCCTCTGGATGATCCCTTTCCTCTAAATTGGCTTTTTCCTCTGGTTCTTTGACTCTGTTTTCTGGCCAATTTATCTTATGCTTTCAAGGTTGCTTGATAAGAATCTTTTATAGTCTTCAAAGTGAGTAGACCGATTTCATCATGGATTTCATACCTTGTTCCATTGATAGACCTGGTAACTTTCTCATCATCATCTTCTACATCACCTACTCTAATGTTTAGTCTGTAGAACTCTTCAGTGTACTCCTTCACTAACATACATTTTTGCTTCAAATTTTGTAATTTCCTGAACAGATTCAGTTAATAGTCCTTTAGCATGAATTTGGCCTTAAACTTGGCTACCATTCTATCCCAGCTCTTAATCTTAGCTTTTCATTTCCTTCTTCTATCATCCTGTAACTCATCCCACCATAAGGATGAATGTCCTTTCAACCTAGTTACAACTTGCTTGACCATCTTCTCTTCATCTATGTCCTCATAATCAAAATACTTGTCCATTGCATTTATCCAATCAAGAAATTTTTCAACATTCAAGTTCCCCTCATACATTGGAACTTCCATTTTAGGTTTGGATCCTACCTTTGTAACTATCCTTAACAACTGCTCCTCAGTCGTTTCACCTCTTAGGGCTTCCCCTCCTTCACTAGAGCTTGTGTCTTCAGCCTCACTGACATCTCCTATGTCAAGTTCTCTCCTCTAAGTTGCTTCCATGGCTTCCATCCTAGCCTGAACTCTCCTTAGTTCATTCTGCAACTCTGTAACAACAACATTTGTTGGCATACCTATTCTCCTAGAAGTCATGGCTATTGAATACAATACTCAAGAGGCTCTGATACCACTTGATATCTCGATTGAACCAATGTTCAAATCCATTCTTTGTTGTTTACAACCTAACAACCACAAGCTCTATGTTTCTTTATTGTAGTAGTGCTTTGTCTCGGATTTCAATAGGACCAAGGGTTAGAACCTGGTCTAATTCAAAAAAACGAGAAAATTTCAACAGGTAAGGCCCAAGGGATTATTCCCTTGGTATATGACCTAGACTTACAACCTAGCGCTAACTAAATTAGGCGTTAACTTATGGCTTTCCACCATCTCAAATTGATGGATGTGTTCTAATAAAGCGATGAGACGAACGGTCCTTGTGCTCTCACTACCCCAACAAGGTGGGTTGTTAACAACTCAATGAAACACAAATTTACCTCGGAGTGACACATACCCTGATTGATCAACGCTCCTGATAAGTTCATGAATTGGCTTGGTATTGATCTTTATGCACTTACGTGGGAAAAACGGTTATCCACCATTGATTCTCCTCTCGAATCCCAATCCAACGATGTTGGACCAATGTCTTTGATCGATCAACAAGGAACAAAGGTTGTTGATATGATTATGATCAACAATCGATGGATGTTCTCAGTGTCTTATTATATTCCTTGGGTATCGATCGACAATTCTAGTTCTCCCTATTCCCGATCCAACAATTGAGAATTGAAGTTCCTGTAGAATGCAAGTCCCACTGCAATTTTTCATAAGATAAAAATATTTGTTCAATCAAGAAATTGACTCATTCATGGATAATTTACCAAACACAATTTCACACCAGAATTCCTCTAAAAAATGTTCAAAGATTCATAAAAACACCATAGGTGAATTCAATATTGATTTTATTCATTCATTTCCAGAACTCGAGACGAGACTGTCTCAAAGTTCTCTGGGTTTTCTACACACAATCTCACGCTCTCGAACTAACTAATTCATAACAAATTACATAATTTGATATAGCTCAATGAGCTCTTGTATGGATCTAAAAACCAGATCCCAAACAAATCTCAACAAATCCCCAAATCACTCACTCTGTTCTAAAAATCAGGAACATAATCACACCTATCATAACCAAGCTTGATCTAGATGACTTCTAGAGGATCCTCGAACTAATTATTACAATTAAAATAAAACTTTAAGGGAACCAACCCCCTTTAGTAAATAGTTTGACCTTCTTAGGGTTAGAATCATGAATTTCCTTTGATGCCCCTGCATCACAAATGTTAGCAATAATCAAAGTCATGAATCGTGTTTCATGGTATAACCATATGTTGGTTGCAATGAACATCACTTTCTATAGTGTCACTTCAATAGGATGCCTTAGTAATTAAACCCTTTCAAACTTGATTCAATGTGCTACTCATAACTATAACATATGCTCATGAATTCTATGGTTGAGAAACCATGTTTAAGTAATAACTCTTTTTAAAAAGATTATAATGTCACGCACAAGCTAATAAAAAATTATAATAATACTTTTATAAAGTATTAAATCTTGTAGATATAATATGTTTGTTGACAGGTCACTTATTTATTTTCCATGGAACTCAACAACAAGTTTGTATTCTTAGTATGCATTGATCAGACACCATTTTGAAATTGAGGACTAATGTTGTATGTGGTTTGAACAAGTATGAAACTTCTTGAAGAGACCATCAAACTGCTTAATGAAATAACATTCTTTCATCTTTCCATTGCAAGGAAGTCATCAAACATAATAAAATAAACCTTGAACCATTCAACATAATATAACTTTTATGAGTGATGCATCATTTCAAACACAATTTTATGCTAAGGAAAAGCTCGAAAACCAACACTTTTGCATTTTCTCCTTGGGAACCCCACCTATTAGCTATATAATAATTATAATCATAGGCTTCGCAATACTTTAAGAGCATTTTTTTAATAGGTGATGAGATTTTGAGTCAACATCTAGCGAATCCATAGGGAAGTATGCTTATAGAAGGCTTAGAACTCATAATTTTTTGGTTATTGTTTTTTAAGTTGAAAGTCAAGTTTGTTGGTGTCATCTTCTTCTAAGAGATTTTTTAAAGATTTTTTTATATGCTCTTGAAATGATTCACTCATGGAAGGAAGCATGGAAAATAAGAAAAAGGGAAACAATTGAAATCACCAGGTTTAAACAAGACATTTGTAGATATAGTAAAAACTACATAAGTAGTGTTGTGGACCGAAAGTCATTCATAAAACTTTGTTATTTATTTTTTTAGAACATATTAAAGAAAAATTTTGCAAATAACAATCAAACCAACAACTTCGATTGTTCTAGTTTCACTTAGAAACAAAAAAATAAAATTTTAATCTAAAGAAAGATAAAATCAACAAAAATGTGCAAGCAGAAAATCAAAATTTTATATACAGGAAACATTGAAGATAACAAAGTATGTCAGGTTCAACATAGTGTTTCAAATGTGAACCATTTAACATATAAGATAACAATCACCCTTCCATGACTTTAAACATAATAATTATTACCAACAATGGAGGCGATTTTCAAAGGACCCAACCAAAGCTTCTGAAATTTAGTATTCTTACCTCTATTTGCATGAGCAGAATCCCAAAGTAACACTTTTTCATCAGCTGCAAAAGTAGCTAATTTGGATTTCTTCTCAAAATATTTTTGGACAGATTGTTGTCTCTTCTTGAGATTTTTGAGAGCATAGCTCCTTTGTTCCTCGAGAGCCAGCAAAGCATTTATCCTCTAAGCGATGTTTGTAGAGTTTAAGTCCTCAGTCTGCAATGCTAATCTAAGAGAGGTTAAATTAAATTCATAGGAATAATAGCTTCCTAACCATATAATAGTCGGAAAGGGGTGTTGACATTAAGGTTCAACAACGATTATAAATTAATTCTATATTACATCATAGAGTTCATGTGTGTGTATTCTATAGTACAAATGATATCTTGATATAACCATAGGTGACCATAACTATTAAGTCTTAATTAGGTAATTAGATCACATCATATCCATAACCATCTCCATAATATCTCCTTAAATCTCTCATTTCAATCCATGAGATCCTCATCCCTAATATCTCTCCTTATTCTCATCTTTCACTCATGCGTAGACATTAAGCTTGGTCTACTTCATTACATTTGTGCACTCATATAAATTATACATTATTCATATATCACAAGTATGAATTGCTACTTCAAGGGGTATGGATAGTACTAGTTTTAGTGGTGGTTCAATTTGCCCAAAGTGCATATGTGAGTAATGTAAGCCATTGACAAGGTTTGCCATTTATAATCTTCTTTAGAATCTTGATCAGATTTGTATTTGTGGACTTAACTTGCCCATCAGTGATAATTTCTATTGGAAGACCAAAACGAGAGAATATCTTATATTTCAAGAATGTGATTACATGTGCATGCTTGAGTGGTACAGCTTCAGTCCACTTGGTGAAGTAAATTGTTGTTGTTAGAACAAAAATGTGTCCAGCAAAAGATGAAGGATTAATAGGACCAACGAAATCTAATCCCCATTTTGAAAAGGAAAAATTAGGAAGAATTGGTTGTAAATGCATCGAAAAAACTTTTTTTTTCCTACAAACTTTTGAAATTCATCACAAGCCTGTGTAAATTTGTAAGAATCCTTGAAGATTGAAGGCCAGTAATAAACAGTTCTCGATATTTTGAATGCAGTGGCTTTTGCAGCAAAATGACCACCAATATGTATACCTGAATCCGTTTATCCATGATTTTGATTCAATAATTTTTGTGTTGTTTTATTGTCTACACAACGTAACAATAATCCATCGGCAGTTCTGCAGAAAAGGGAAGTACCTAAGATTAAGAGGTTGTAAGACAAACCCTCTTATGTTGATGATTTTCAAGATTATTAGGACATTTTTGAAATTGTAAATAATAAATAATGTCCTTGTACCAAGGATGTTATGCTAAATCAATATGTTCATGTTCAACAAGAAAAAATGCAGACAAAGCATCTTCATCTTTTTAAGAAGAAACACCTAGTTCAAGATGTTGAGCCAGGTGTAAGGCTAGATCTTGTCCCTTGATTGTGTGAGAAGTTGTTATTGTGAAATCATGTTCTTGAATTTTAGCAAGACAATGTGCAAGTTTTCCTAAAAGATCAGTTTGAGAAAGCCAAAACTTAACAGCGGGCAAAGGGACTTTTACCTATGTGTGCTTGCCTAAGATATAATGGTGAAAATTCTCAATAGATTTTACAACAACATATGTATGTTTTTCAATTAAAGTATATTTGAATTCATCGTCTCATAAACTTTGGCTCGTGTAAGCTATGGGTTGGTCATTATTTTGATCATCTTTTTGAAGAAGGATAGCAAATATTGTATCTTCAATAGCATTAGTATAGATAATGAAGTCTTTTTCAAAATTCAATTTTGCCAAAACCGATACAGAACTAATAACTTTCTTGACTTCTACAAAATATTTTTCGGTATCATCATTCCATGAGAATGACTAATCTTGCTTAAGCATATTATGAATCGGCTTAACCATTCTTGCAAAATCGGGAATAAATCTTCTAACAAAATTTATTTTACTCATGAAAGATTGAATATACACCTAGATCTTACTCAATATAATTTACATGAGGTTGCGGAAGACTCTCAATATATGGTGAGATTCGTCTTTCCTTGATAAAAATGATGTTTGTTTCATTTTTAGGGAGGTACATGCGTGATACATCTAAAGAAAAGTATCCACCAGTTAATGTCTGCCAATCTCTTCCTAAAATGATAGAATAATCACTGACTAGCATATCTATGACTTGAATATTACATGTGGTTCTAATCTCTAGATGAGCACACAAGACTGGTGTTATGTCCTTGATTTCACCAATTGTCACTTGTTCTTGACTATTATAAGACAGTGTGCTCTATGAATTCTCATTGGTACGTGAAAGACCCAATTCTTCCATGAAAATATTTGACATGACATTGGGACCTGACCGACCATCAATTAGGCAGCATTGAGCAATTTTATCCATTATCTTTACTTATACATACAAGGGAGGATTTTTAACATAACTCCTAGGGTTATATACATCTACTTTATTTATACATATTTCTTCTTCATTTGACTCTTCATGTAAAATAGCTATGGTAGAGGTTTTACCTTCCATAAATTATTTAGTATGACTTTGCTGCTATGGGACGGTGACCATATCTAGTAAATATGCATCTGCTTTTATTGTAGCTAGATGCTTGAGAATATTGTGTTTAGAAGAAGAATCAGAAGAGGTAGAGACCTCTTGACTTTGTGTGCCCTTGGAAACCTGAGGGTTTGTTTGTTGAGAGAATGAACTTAGGGAAAAAGCAGTCTTAGGAGGAGCACCCTTCCCTTTGTTTGCATATGATTTACTCCTTGTATCTACCATCATAACATCCTCTTTGAGAGCCCAATCTAAGGCAACAATAGTTGTATTAGTTTTTTTGTCAAAGATTCACTCATTTTCTCTCTTTTTTACCTCACAGGTACTTTCATCATGGTTATCATCACAAAAAATGCACAAAACCCTTGAAAGAATAACCATTGGTTAGGTATTAGATTGAAAATTGGTTGGTTAATTTCTAAAATCAGCTTGTGTAGAAGTTTCAGTTGAGGCAGACATAGAAGTCACACCTTTTCTCTCAAAAGAAATCATTTGATTGCTCATGTCTTTTACCAACTGCAAAATAGTTGACATGTCATTTTGTTTAACATAGTCTTCACTTGGAAGACTTGTCCTAGCCAATTGTTCCTCGAATTCCAAGCAAGTTTGTAAAGCAGATCCTAGATTATCAACATTCTTTTCTTCTAGCCTATGTCTATAAGGCGCAAGTAAAGTATTATAGTAATGCATCAAAGTAACTTGATTATGAGGTCTAATAATGTCTGGGATTTTATTATTCAATTTAGTGAAACGTGGATTGAAATATTTGATAGTTTCACCCTTGTTATAAACAAGATTTATGTATTCTTTGATCTTATCTGCTGGACTTTGGGGTTGTCCATATGTCGACTTAAACCAATAAGACAATTCATCCCAAGTAGAGAAAATATTTGGTGGTAATTCAAAGAATTCAGTTGCAGCTTTTCCCTCTAGTGAATTGACAAATAAAAGCATATAAGTATCATTCTCATTTGCCCCTATATTATGAGAAGTATTAGAAAAGGCAATGAGATGTGTGTTGACTGATATAGTGCCATTTTTGGAAAACTTGGGTGCATGGTCTTTGAATTTATGCAAAAGAGCTATAGTTGGATTTAAATTAAGAGGAGAAGACACGTGCCATGCAGTAGCATCTAGATCTTCTTCAAATTTGAATAGACCAAATTGTTTCATTACTTTGGTTGGATTTGTAGTGGATACAACAAGATTATAATGGTTGTACATACTACCTATTAAGGAATATGTTGAATCTTGTGAAGATGTAGAACCACTAGATCTACGAGAATCACCAGATGAAATCATTGTGGGTTTCCTGAGAGGAAAGGAGACAAAAATACCTGTTATTTCTGAAGAAGTATCTGAAAAAGATCTTCTAAGTTTAGACTGAAGATTCTCAACAATTTCTTTCTTCCTTCCTATTTCTAGGAGAAGATCAAATTCAGGTGACTAACCTCTTAAACATCTTGAAAGATGAGAATCAATGGACATAAGACAGTTAGTTATTGTGGAAGTTTGTTTTGAGCTTGCCTCTGAAGAGCTTCTCTTTGATCTTGAATTTCAATGTCTCTAGCTATGGCTTCCCAAGAACATTCAAGCTCTTCTCAAGTACGGGAAGTTTCGAGAATTAAATAAAAAAGACAAGAAGCAATTTTTTTTTTATTAGGAAATATTAAATCAGGTTGTTGTTGGGTAGGCAAAGTCATTAAAATAATACAAATCAGAATATACAAAGAACAAAACTAGAGAGTAAAAAGATTGCTCCCCAATATGGTCGTCAAATAAATGTTGAGGTGAGGAATGGAAAGTCCTCACTCAAGAATTTTTTAATCTCACTAGGGTAAGGCGAGATACATGGGAATGTTACCCTAGGTTTATAGCCTAGGAAAAAATATCAATCAACCCTCAAGAATTATGTTCTTGGACCTGATGTTATTATCAAATAGTGTGTTGTTGCTTAAAAAATGTAAAATGTTTATATGTAAATTGTTGTAGAATAAAACAATGAATGAAATAAAGAATATATACAATCTGAAACAAAGTAACACAAGTCTCAATTCAGAAAAAACCATATTTTTATTAATAATTGCCTCTATGAGTTACATCCAAAACACCTCTTTTCAAACCCCTGTGAGGGTGAGGATCAAGATCAGACTTAGAAGTCTAAGATGGAATTTAATAATCATACAAAGACAATTGGTGCCTGAAAGAAAATGACCAAGGCTGAAATGCACTGGATCAACCAAGCCACAAGCTCATCAAGTCTTAACTCTGCAAAATAATCTTAATCAAAACTGAAAATTAAATCAGAAATTTTAATAAAACTACACATGCTGCCAAAAGAAATGAATGACCATTTGAAGCATGTCAAATATCAACGCTTCCTAGTTCTTTCTTCTTTCCCAACTTTAGAAAGGTCATGTTGTCAACAAGAGGATTTAGCCCTTTAAGGAAATTAGAAAATCAAAGAATGAAATTCAGAAATCTCAATACGGAATAAGAGCAAACCTTATCATAATTGTTTCTCTCTAATTCCTCCTTTTCTTTGTCCTTCTATTCTTCATTTTATTCTCTAAAAGGTAGTTCCTCAAGTAGTTGAACTACTTTTAGTTACTAAAAGTTAAATAATTTTAGTTAATGAAAAGGACAAGTGACTTTATGTTAAGTATAATTAATAAATAATATAATAAGTAAATAGGTGGGTTCCCCCTCTATTGTGAATCCTTTATTTTAATAATTAATTTAGTTTTCCCTCGTCGCTCCATCATGTAATCATCAAATAAAAATCAGCATCATACAACAAACCATAAACATGCATTTCAAACATCATGGCATAAATCACGTGTATCTCCCATAAACAAAACATGATATTTAAAGTTTCAAAAATAAATATCATGGTTCTGCCATCTATTCTCAAAATAGTATCATAGTCAAACACCATAATAAACGTAACCAAAACAGCCCAAGGAATTTCTTTCTAAAAAATTCTTCTCTTTCCCTAATGAAGTCCTCATATTGATACTTCTTTTCTTCCAACTGGGCGACCTCTAGATGCATATCCTCTAAACTTATCTTCCCACTGCCTGTTGATTTCATCTTTGAGTGAGAAAAGGAAGAGGATTTGGCCATGTTGGTAGAAGTAATAAGTTGTTTACCTTTATCAATTTGAGATCCATGTGGTGTAATATTGTGATATTTTGGAGGAGGAGGAGTCATAGACTGATGTGTAGCAATAGTATGAGCTAGTAGTATTGGTTGAATTGGAGGTGAAGGAGAAGATGCATTAGTGGAAGCAGTATGAACTGGTGGAGGAGGGGGGTTAGTGGGCCATTGATTATCTCCAGAAGAAGGATTGGCAG
This sequence comes from Picea engelmannii, assembly GCA_009831015.1. Lineage (NCBI taxonomy): Eukaryota > Viridiplantae > Streptophyta > Pinopsida > Pinales > Pinaceae > Picea > Picea engelmannii. The sequence goes on along the minus strand of ML789887.1, from coordinate 1,148,455 downwards.
GTATATTACCCCATCCATCATTATGAGGTTGTACAAGTGATTCTAGAACATTAACAATACTAGGGTGAGGTCACAAGATAAAATTAGGGGGATATTGGGGAGTTTCAAATGGCCAATTTGGATCATCTACTAGAACTCATTAGAGTTAGAATCAAAGTGAATAGAGAACCTTAGTTTCTTATCTCCCCCGGGCTGCCAAAATGTATTAGGCCCTTTGCCTCTTCTTCTTTTGTTTCCTCCTCTGTTACTACCCCTACTAAAGAAGATCATCTATATTTATCATAGTCAAGTTAGTACATGTATAAGACACAGTGAGATAAAACATCTAAAACAATTTGTCATCATGATTAAATTGGCTCTAACATAACACAACCATGCAACACAAATGAGAAGTCAAGGGGAAAAGTGAAAATAGGAATAGGAATATAACTTTGAAAGCATTCAATCAACAACACCCAAGTTTGAAATCCATACATGTTGATTACTAGTTCCATATAGAACATTGTTCAAATTTAATTTCAAAACATGTCTGCAAGTGTTTATCATAATATCAATCAACAAGAATAATTCTCCAGTCCTTTTACATCTTTTAACTCTACCCTTTTATCATGTTGATTATGTAAGTTGTATATTTTTCTTTGGCATATTATTTAATTATACAGACTGGAATGAAATGGGAAAAAGGAATTTAAAGAAAGGGAATTTGGGAATTGACTTATGTAAAGTGAAATGATGAGGGAAATTAAATCGATATAATAAACATATGACTTCCTTTAATCAACTTGGCAATGCCATCAACCAAATATTGTCTTTATTGACTCTGAATCAATAAAATAAAAACCAACCATTTGTAAAGTGTTTCCAAGCCATATCACATCATTCATATATGTTGTAACAAATTCTTGCCTTTGAACAATCAGGTTGGTCATACATCCATACTGTATTTTTCATATTCATTTCATCTTAATTATATAGACAAGATAAGGATGTAACATGAATTTTTAAATGCATGGGATTTGAGGGAAATTGGTTATGTAGAGTGAAATTAATGAGGATAATGGGTCTATATAACAACCATATGAATTTCAACATTTTCCTTTGATGTCAATAAAATATAAGTCTTTTCATGTATAACAATGAATAACATATCCTCAGTAGCAAATTCAAACTCAAGAAGTCAGAAGAAATGAGGAGTTGGCAGTAGTCTTGCGGGCTGTCAACATGAATACTAGGCACATTCGGTCTATTTGACACCAACTAGAAAGCTTCCCTCAACAACCACACAAGCAACAAGCACCTGCTACATCTGAAGAGTCAAGGGCATCGAACCCTCCCCCCAAGAGGCCACAGTTAGCATAGTCTGCAACAAGACAGGAGGAGGAGCAGTGAACTCATCATGACGCCAATGGCGCAAGAAGAGAAGAGGTGGACACATCTTTACACTTGCACCAATAGATGATGATCAGTAGATCTCTTTTTTTGCTATTTTCCTTTATAGCCATTTATACGTGGCAATTTTGTATAAGATTGTATGGGATGTTTATACTTTCTCACAGTAGGAGGGAAGATCAGTCTCTTTTTTATGATGTTGAAGAAAGACTCTCTGAGTTTTTTGTACTCGTGAAAGATGTGGTTCACATGGCCCTTTTCTAATAAAAAACTATTAACCGTTTCTGTAAAAAAAATAACAATGAATAACATATCCATCGAAACCAATATATGCATGAACTCTTTCATATACCCATATTCCCAAAACATAATCACAAACAAGTATGTCTTCACTCTCAAACCCATGCCATTTCATGCTCGAACTGAAGCTATAATCAAACTAAATTATAGACTGATACACATAAAAGTTTAACACATTAAGAGTTTCAACACCAGAGTACTTTTTATCGAACTTCAATTATTTGAAATTTGTGTCAATATCGTCAACCAATCAATGTTGTCAGACAACAATCGAAATGGAACGAGTAATTCCAATATATATATGCAGCTTGATCAAATCAAGTTGAATCCATAAAATAACTCAACACAAACCATAATGGGTCGAAAACATAGCTCAAATGAAAAAGCACATCTTATTTCAGGTATGTTCATGTGATTGCAACTTATACTTTTCTTTTATTTAGACTTGTTTCAGACAAATTTGGATTGACATTGTTGTCCCAAAAAAAGTTTTTACATCTCAATTCCAATCGAAAAGAAGAGTTTATCACTTGCATAAGAAACCTTCAATCCATAGCTAGGATATAAAATACGAAGTACTCAAGTTCAAACAAAAGGATGAGAGTGTATATGATCCTTGTGACCCAAGTTTGAGCCTGTGAGATTTATTTCAAAACTAGGGTTCGAAACCCATCACCTCTTCTAACACAATAAATTCAGGAGTGAAGCAAAACGTTTTAGAAGAACTAATTGTATGCAAATTTCATAAATCCAAATCAATCACTGAATACGAGTCTCAAAAGAGCCATAACCCACGTTGAAATACTTCAAAAACCCTTAACTTTTATATATGAACAGTACCCTGGGTGGAGCCCAAGTGTGTACAAGTTATTCATACTAAGTGGGTTCAATTTTGTGTTCACCTTTCAAGAGAGAAAACTTTCATATAGGCTCAAAATCAAAACCTTGGACACCTCCAAGTGTAAAAATTGTGTTTGGGTTCAACCCGTATCAGAATGAAGGATGACTTTCATAGCAGAACTTGGTCATGAATCAAACAATATAAAAAACACGACTGTAATTTCATAAAAGGAATGGGTAGTTCTCAAAATGGCCAAAGAAACTAATAAGATAAGGAGAACTCGAGTTCGAGTCTCCAATGCATGCAAACCAGAGATTGCCCAAAATCCTTTTTTCTTTTAAAAACCAATACGGAAAGTGCAAGTATGGAAGATACAAACATAGCTAATATCATCTTTCTATAAACAAAAATATGTTTTTCTTTTTCTTTTAAGAAACGACAAAGAAGGGAGAAAAGAGACATTTGTAGACACAATCATGTTAAACCAAAGCCAAGTATAACCAAATTTAAGACAAATTTACAGTAGAAGATGTAAAACAAATTGTTGGCTCATACCTTGCACAATGACACCTTTTAAACCTTTGTTGAATCGATCATGGAACCATTAAGAGCAAAAACCTCAGTCAGTGGAGCTCGTAGCTCTTTTCTCCACAACCGATAGAGAAAATGACCCAACATCAAGGTAGAAGGGGAGATATAGTGTGCGGGTTTGTGGACTAAATGTCCACGTCCTGATACTTTCAATGCATAGGAAACTCAATCACGTCACCACCCAACAAACATTGCAAAACATGCCAACTCAATGATCATAAAATCCTTCAAGTTATGTGAGCTTCTCTGGAGGCATGTCAAATCACCAACATTAAACCATATACCGTCCAAAACAATGCTACCATTATAACTATATACCACATGTGATATCACTTGATTTGGGTGATACTATATTATATGTGCAATAACCATCAAATGTCAACGATGGCATGTGGGTTGTTTGTAAATGTTAGAAATAATTAAAGTCACGAATCATGTATCATGGTATAACCATATGTTGGTTGCAATGAACATCACTTTCTATAGTGTCACTTCAATATGATGCCTTAATAATGAAACCCAAAAATTTCAAGACTTAATTCAATGCTCTCCTCATAACTATAACATATGCTCATTAATTCTATGGTTGAGAAACCATGTTTAAGTAATAACTCCCTTTCAAAAGATTATAATGGCATGCCCAAGCTAATAAAAACTTATAATAATACTTTTACAAAGTATTAAATCTTGTAGATCTGATATGTTGTTGACAGGTCACTTATTTATTTTACCATGGAACTCAACAACAGGTTTGTATTCTTGGTATGCATTGACCATACACCATTTTGAAATTGAGGACTAACCTTGTATGTGGTTTGAACAAATATGAAACTTCTTGAAGAGACCATCAAACTGCTTAATGAAATAGCATTGTTTCATCTTTCCATTGCAAGGAAGTCATCAAACATCATAAAATAAAACCTTGAGCCATTCAACAAAATATAACTTTTCTAAGTGATGCATCATTTCAAACACAATTGTATGCTAAGGAAAAGCTTGAAAACCAACACTTTTGCAATTTCTCCTTGGGGACCTCACCTATTAGCTATATAATAATTATAATCATAGGCTTCGCAATACTTTAAGAGCGTTATTTTTTAATAGGTGACGAGATTTTGAATCAACAGGTACTAGGAGGATGGTGGATTATATGAGTTGTGAAATATCCCATATGTGAGCATAAGAGTAGCCCTGAGCCGAATAAAGGCCAACATAAGGGTTGGTGGAAGCATGTGTCAAGTGTAAAGATCTGCCTGATGGAGGAAGCGGATGGAGACGAGGTGTCCAAGATAATTATCTTTCATAAGGATTATGATTGAAGGGTTAAATCGACCACAAATTTTTTTGAGTTATGCATTTTCCTAAGGTAGATGTTGAAAGGATAATGCCTCATTGTTTCGTAAATGCCCTTGCTCTAATTGTTTTTCACCCTTGGCTATAGTGTTATCTCTACCATTATGATGATGGAGGATGTGGAAGTATTCAACCGTATGAAATTTCCATTCCTCATTAGAAATTCTTTGGTATATATGATGATGACTAGGTTGTTTGCATTTACTTAGTCTCCTTAATTCTTTGATAATCAACTCGAAGTCACCTATTACTGCAATATCTACTTATGTTTTTGCTCTGATGAGTTTTAATCCCATGAAGACTGCTAGAGCATCTGCTTGATTGTTAGAAGTGTTTCTAAGCCCCCATGCATAGTTTGTTATCTATTTTCCATCGGGGTCATATATGACCCCCCACACACACCCATCGCCCCTTAAAGGTGTTTCAAAGTCTTATCTAATGTTTTGTGGGCTGATTTAAGACATTTCTCAAATCTAGAAATTAAAATGCAGCAATAAAAATCAGAGTTGGTGAAACCCGAAGGCTAGGGTTTAGTTATTAAAGGTGTATTCTTACTCATACCTAGCCTCTATTTGATTTCTAGATTCTTTCTTCATGTTTATCTTATAGATCTAGTTGTGAAATTGATCTCTAAAGTGCTTTCAATTCCTTAGCTTTTACTTAAGGATCTTATTTGTGAATTCTAGTGCTATTGTTGGAAACCTTAAGGGGGATTCACCTTCTATTTTATAAGTTCTTGCATAGCTAATGATTGTACATATTTAGAACTTGTTTCTAACACTTGTTGGGATGTTGTTGCATAGCATATCTTGTGCCCAAGTGGAAACGTCCAAAGGTCTTGCTTTCTAGTCCATAATCTCTCTCTTGGATGGTCTTTTCGTGCTCTAAATCTGAAATTTATGTGTTATTTTATCATAAAATATATTTAGAAGTTGAAAGAAAGCCCTAATCTTATCCTTTCTTGGCATATAATCAAAATGGTAATCACAAGCACATAATGCACCATTGATTTATTCTAATTGGTTTCACTATTTGTGCCCTAAAGTAACTTAAAACTGGTTCTTACCTCTTTAAAGTTTCATTGCTTGAGTGATAGCCATATAAATACAAATCTAAAATTGTTAACATTGTTTATCTTATATATCATATTTTGCACACACATCCACTAGCTCCTGACCCTCCCTTTCAAGTGGATATACTTGTGGTTTATGATATTGTTCCTAGTTATTTATCTTTAAAGCATTTAATCACTCATTAGAATCCTTGTGCATGATATTGTTACTTATATTTTGGGATTCATAAAAGTAAATCATAATATTGCATGGTCATAATTCACTTAAAGAGGTTTACTTTTCACAAATAGAATACCCCCTTGGATTTTTGGATTTGGCCTAAAGTGAAGGGGAAAGTGTATTAAGGTGATAGTGGTGCACTTCACAATTTGTTTCCCTAGTTAGCACTTATGTTGGGAATTTTCATAGGGGTGCTAGTTCAGGCACTAATAGTAGGAATCAAGAAATAATTGGAAGATTACTTGGAAGTATCCATAGAAATTGACTTGCATAAAAAGAAGAAAATGATAGACCAACTTCCACAAGCAACAACCAACAAGCAACAATAGAGATGGACAACAACTTTGAGTGATAAAATCTCTTCCTAGCCAACCCCTCAATCAAAGATTGAGAGCCCTCGATCTTTCAATCACTAATTTCATACCAACTAGCACTCTATACTTCCCTTCAAGACTTTAAGTCTCAAGTATCCATACAACAAAAATCTTTGTAGATACTAGGTGAAAAGTCAACTCCAATAAATGGAACTCCCCCTTGGTTTCTAGCAGCTAGCCTAAAGTGAAGGGGAAAGTGTATTGAGGTGACAGTGATGCACTTCCCAATTTGTTTTCCTAGTTAGCACCTATGTCAGGACTTTTCGCAATGCTGCTAGTTTAGGGGGTAACACTCATAATTAAGAAATATTTGGGGGATTACTCGGAAGTAGTCATTGAAATTGACTCTCAGAAAAAGAATACAACAACAGACCAACTTTCACAAGAAACAATAGAGATGGACAACAATTTTGAGTGACAAAATCTCTTATGAACCAATCCCTGAATCAGAGATTGAGATCCCTGAAGCTCTCAATCACTAAGGTCACACCAACTAGCACTCTATACGTACCTCCAAGACTCCAAGTCTCAATTATCCATACAACAAAAATCTTTTCAGATATAAGGTGGAAATTCAACTCCAACAAATGGAACCCCTTTTAATGCTCGTCTGTCCTCCATATATTCCCCAAATTTAGGCCTAAAATTCATAATAAAATATTATTTTATTGACATACAAACCTCCACATATCATTCTCGTGCAATTACTTTTTCATTGATATTCCCACTAATTTTCTTTTAGTGTGCACCTATTGTTATTGTGCATGTGTGTGGGTGGGTGTGTATTTTTCGGAGAAAGAAAAACTTTCTATTTACAACCTAAAGAGAATATACATATTGTGTTTCGTAGGGACTGTCTTTTAACATTTCAAATACATTCAATGCATGTTGTCCTACCAACCACCTTATCAGATTATATACTTCCTTTACTATTCAAAAAAAAAAATTGCATATCCTTCATTTCCTTCAAAACTTTCCAACGTGACCACTATATACTATAGAGGAAAATTCATTTCCTCAAAAAAATTGTTTTCAAAGAACTCTTGCACTATGAAAGCCCTGTCCTGTAGAGACAATGCCTCTTTGGAGAGTTTGTCATCCATCTCATTTAATTCCCTTAGAATGTGGTTGAAGGAGATCCATTCCAACTTTTCCATAAAAGAGGGATTTTGACACATACGAGCCTGTAAAATACCCACCTGAAGTTGATCCTTACCCTTTTCCCAATCTATCATGACCAGTGAATCACCAAATACCTTAACCTTCCTCATGTTTAACATTTCCACATGAAATAACTAGGCCCATAAAATGGCTAGTTCTGCTTTAGTATTCGATCATGGCCCTGACGTGTATCGAATTTGAAAATAATGAGAGTTGGAGATATATATGACAGCCCTAGCTCCACACCTGGTCGAATAGGCTTTCCCCATCAAAGAAGCCTCAGGGGACCCCTTCCTCCAAAGGAGGCATGACAAGCAAGCGAGTTATTTATTTATTTTTTCTTTGATTTAAATTCCATCGAGAGCTTTCCTATTAAGCCTATTGTTACTTCATATGGGATATGAATATCCTAAGAGACTGATGAGTTTCTTTACCAACAGACAAAGTACATAAAAAAGAGAGGAAGAGATAAATATTATTTATTTACCATATTATCTTGCCATGATTTGAGCCAATCCTCCAATGCCTCGCTTGGAACATGGTTTTCAATTTTGAATTCTTTGGATAGACCTTGCCAAACTTTCTTTGCAAGTGTACATAACATAAAGAGGCATTGTATTGATTTTGAATCAGACCTATAGAGAGGGCATTTGTTGGGGTCATTCCATCCTCTCTTCAATCCATTGTCCCAAGTTAGGATCTTATTCTCCATAACCAACCATAAGAGGATTTTTTCTTTGAGAGGCGTGTTTGATTTCCATGCAAAACTCCACCACCATTTGTCTTCTCGTTACCCATCTAGAAATACATGTCCTCTTCATCCTCCCTCAAAGTGATGAAATTGGACTTGAGCAAATTTAAATATCCTTCCCATTATTCTTCCTTTTCTCCCATGAGTCTAGAAATTCTCCTGACTTCCATAAACTTCTTCCAATTTGATATGAATCCCAATCGTTGCATCCCTTATATAGAAGACACCACAATTGTGAAGATCTCCCACTAGATCTTCTGAAAGTTTGAATCCTTCCCCTAAACCGACCCAAGGGTCCTCTCCTATCCTGATTTTCTTTATGTTCCCTATATTCTAGACCAATCGTGATCCAATAAGAGGAAATTCCTCCACCATGGCCTTCCAACCGATCAAGCTATTGAGCACTAATTTCCTTTCCATTCTGATCCACTCTAAAAAATTCATTCCTTGGATGTATATAAAGGCCATGGCCCTCCCCATAAAAGGTTGTTGTGGATCAACCTCCAAAATATTTTTGTTGCCAATGCTCTACTAAACCAGTAGATTTTTTTGATTCCCCATCCCCATAAATCCTTTGGCATAGCCATCCTATACCATTTTACCGAAGAGATTCCCCCTTTTTCCCTATTTTCCGACCACGAGAAATGGAAACATATTTCCCGGATCTTTGTTAAAATTCCTTTGGGAATTTTTTTCAATTATTGTCCAATACACTAGAATACTACTGAGCACTGATTTCAACAGCATTAGTCTCCCACCTCTCAAAATCCACCTATGCACCCAGAAGGACATCCTTGATTGGATCTTCCTTACCATATATGCCCAATCCTTGAACTGATAATAATTTGGCTTTAACACAAAACTCAGATACTTTAACCCCTCGTCAAAGACTTTCCTTTCAAATGGCATAATTCTTACTAGTTGCTTAGAGAATTCCTCTTGAAGACCATATGCAAGCACTATAGACTTAGACCTGTTGATTTGCATACCTATAAAAATACAAAAGAGATCCAAAATTCCTTGTAAAGCCTAAAATTTTGTTACAGTCCTTGCACCAAAAAGAATAACATCATAAACAAATAATAGATGTGAAATGATCTTTGAGTTGGTTATTTTCATTCTTTTCAGAAGATGAACTCTTTGTGCTTTCTTGATCATCGGACTAAGACTTTCAACAATGATTAAGAAAATAAATGGGGATAGAGGGCATCCCTGGAAAATCCCTCTTGAAGCCCCAAAAAACACAAAAGGAAACTCGTTTATGAGGACAACCAACAATCAGGATTCGATGCATCCCATGATCCAATTGACCATATTTAGATCCATCCCCATTTGGATGAGAGCTAACCTGACAAAGGTCCATCTCACCTTGTTGTACGCTTTCGAGAGGTCAAGTTTCATGATGATAGAAGGAATTTTTTTAGTTTTGATAGAGTGCAGAGATTCTTGAGAAAGGGATACTACATCATGAATTTGTCGTTTAAAGAAGAATCCATACTACTCCTCAAAAATTATCGCACTCAATATAGGTTTGAGACGATTAGCAATGATTTTTGTTATCAGCATGTAGATAAGATTGCAATAGGAAATTGGAAAAAAATATTAAAAAGAAATGGGATCCTACTTCTTGGGAATGAGAGCCAATAAAGTAGAATTTAAAGACCCCAAGACTCTTTTGGAACTATGAGACTCGTGAACTAACTTAATCAATTCAAGCTTGAGAAAATCATAAAAACCAAGGTAGAATTTGACCATAAGACCGTCGGGGCCATAACTTTTTCATTTCTGAAAGGAGGTTAAAGTGTCTAAAAATTCCTTTTCAAAAATCTTAGCAAGCAGGGATTCATTCATGTCAACTGAGAAGGATCGAGGAAAATGATTAATAACATTTAAGATTTTGGGGATGGGACACCCTGTTTATTCCTTAAATAAGTTAACAAAGAAGCTTTTACCTACCTCCAGTATCTCTCCACATGAGGTCACCTTTCGCCCTTCCAAATCCTTGATCTCCCAAACGAAATTGTTTTCCTTCAATAACTTGCAAATTTATGGAAAAACTTTGTATTTTTGTCCCCTTTGCGGATCCAAATTGCCCTGCTTTTTTGCCTACATTTTTATTCTTCCACTACTAACAACTTCTCTTTTTTCCTCATTCAAACCCTAACTTTGGTTTCTTCTTCCTCGGATAAAGACCCTACTTCCCTTTCTATGAGCAAGAGGTCCAATATTTTCCACTTCTCTAATAGAGGCTGCATTTTTTAACCTATGATCCTTGGCCAAGGATGAAGCAAATTTATTAATATTTTGAATATTTTTTGGAAGTTGTTGCATAAAAGAAAAACATTCCTCCTCCACCAGAGGGAACGATGTGTACATTACTAGTTTCGTGTAATCCTCCTCTTTTAGCCAATCTTTGTTAAACTTTAGCGGGGATGGCTCCCTATCTCCAGCTTTGAATACTTCTAAAACAATGGGCATATGATCAGATATCCCTCTTATTTCCACTGTGGATTTAAAACACCAAGGTTTATCAAAGATTCCTTCATAGATCAAGAAATGATCAAATCTTTTGGCGACCAAATCCCTTCCTTTTCTCCCATTGCTCCAGTTTTGCGATAATTTCTTTGGCGCTAAGTCAATGAGCCGATGCTTTTCCATCCAAAGTGTGAAATCATTTTCTTGTGGATCCTGGCGTGGGATTTTTCCCCAAACCTCTTTCAAAGACGTTATGAAATTGAGATCCCCCCCCCCAAGTATGATATCTTCTAAATTTAATTAATCAAACTCACTAAGCTCATCCCAGTATTGGCTTTCGATAGGGGCCATACATATTAATTACTTTAAAGGAACAATTTAACTTGCTATCAAAAACCCAAGCCACTGTAGACGAAGGAAGGGATAGCGTGAAGGTCATTTTTATGTGAGGACTCCATGTTGTTAATAAACCTTCGAAGAGACCTTCTGCATCGATAAAGCAAAAATTCCAACATTTTAACCAACTGCTAAAGAGTTTCACTACTTTAGAACCACAACACATCATTTTCTAAATCAAAATGAGGTTTGGGTTGCTCAAATGAAGCAAACGCTTGAGGGATTGCAATTTTGGAGCACCCCCCACTCCTCTAGAATTGAAAGTGAGCATAATTGAGGGGGATTTCTTGGGCTTTACCCGCTCTAAGGGACCAAACAATGATTTGTTGTTTACCACTCCTGATCTCTTTTATTGCCTGCTTCTAAGCCAACAAAGTATACGACTTCTGCCCAACCTGACCCCCCACTCCTTTATCCATAGCCAAACCCCCAAGAATATCCTCTTTGATCCCTTTCCTAACCTTAGAATGAAGCAAATAGTCTAATTTAAACGAGTACTTTGAGCTAATCTTGGGAGAGGAAGACATTGGTTGAGCGAGAGAGTTAGAATCCTCCCTTAGAGGCTCCAAAACTGCATCATTGGGAATGAAGGGATGAACTGAATCTACCTCCTTGGGATCCCCTTTAGAAAAAGAGATACAAAGGCAAGGATTGGCAGGGGGAATTAGGAGAGGCCAACTTAGAAGGAGGTACAAGGGGATGACGGCTTTGTACTTCAGATATTTCCATTGAACCTTCTAAAGGAAGCAAAATTTTTTTTTCATCAAAATGAGAAATCATACTGGAAATTCCATCTAACGACGACTTTGAAATGTTGACAGTTGGAAAGTTGACCCTTACATGCTTGGAGCCACTTTTTTCCTTTCCTTCCACTTCCGCCACCTTTTTCAACTCTGAATTGACAATTGCTTGTTTCCTTTTCCACACTTTTTCAAATGGAGGAAAGTGTGAAGGGGGGCACCTGCATTAAGCTTGTAGATGCCTGACTTCATGGCATCTAAAACATAAAAATGGAATGCGCTAGTATTCATTTTTTTTACGGTAAGAAAATCCACCCCAAACTAACGTTATCTCATCATGCAGACCTTCCCTTAGGTCCACCTCAATTTGAATCCATGCCCACCTAAGGTCGGGCTTCAAATCCCAGTCTCATTTTGAGCCGATGAACATCCTAATCTTGTTGCCAATTGCCATCAATATAACCTCTTTCCAACAAACAATGGGAAAATTGGGCAGAATTATCCAAACATTTGAGGGTGACTAAACATCACACATCGGGTCGAAGGAGAACAACCTTTCTTTTAAAACCGGACCCAACGGACCCCATACCCATGTCCTGCTAAAGACTTCCATAAGATCTTTGTGATTTTGGAAGATGAAAAAAATCCAACCTCTCACAAGTGTGTAATAAACCAGACAGTATCCCAACAGACTCTGTCAATTATCCTCCAACCAAGACTTCAGGGTTGCAGGAGTGACAAAATTTCCACACAAATGACCCACTGTTGTCCTCCCCTATAGGTTTGGAATATCTCATATCCCCACATCATCACTGACCACCATCCTTCTCTTCTCCTTACGCACCATCCAACACCTCCCCATTTTCACATGCAAACAACTAGGTTTTTCCATCCCTGAAGGTGGCAAAGCCTTTGCACCAACGATTGTTCCTTTCGATGATGAAATAGCTACATGCATTTGAGGCGAAATTGAAAATTCTTTGGATACCACCTTCCCCCTATCCCCTCAAAAGGGTGTGGACTCGAGTTCGAGACCAGTCTCGAAACCCTCCTACCTGTCACATTGTAAGTCGAATCATGCCTTGGATCCATGGCCTCGGGATCACTCATGGGAGGTCGATCCAATGTTTCTAAGCATGATAGATCAACAGCTCATTTCAAACATTGTATCTTGATGAAGTCAGCGTCAGATGAGAAAATGTCATTTGTACCAAGATATTCCTATCTAAAATCCAAAACGTCTCCCATATATATATATATATATATATATATAGTAGTACTATTGTGAAAATGAAGCAGTTACTTGTGTGTCCACCATGAGTAAATCTCACACCTACATTACTAAACAAACTCAATGCCCTATATTATTGCATGCTTTTGATTAAACTTATTTATTGCCTAATATGTAATAAGCACATATAATCATGCATCAAATCAACTCAATCATAGAGTTTACTTCCTCCCTTACATGCCCTCACTTAAATCATACCATCTGTTTCAACTCCATATCATCACCTAATACTTTGGATGGTCTTGCTCGCCATGGCATGGGCCCTGTATTGCAACTAGTTACAATTCACCCATCATGGTGTGGCTACAACATCCATCAAAAGTCCATGTCAGAGTGTTGCGGGAGTGTGAGTATAAATCCATCCATTTGTTCTACTTTTGACATCAGGCTCAATGCCCTCCTCAATCTATGTTGGGTTGTATGGCCCCATGCTTCATCTAGGTGGTCTCAGAATTTGGTAGGTACATTGACCCTAGGCATACTGAAAGGATTGCATAAACTCCCTCTTGCATCTCCAACTAGACATTCAACCTTAGACATCAAAATTCCATCTTCACAACTCCACAGGCATGTATAACCATAGCCCTCTTCTCAAACTTTTGATATCAAAGGAGGTATAGGAAATGTTGGTATAACATTAGTGATTGAATGTGTCCCTGGCCCATAAAGTGTCGCTTATGCAAAAATATTTCCTTCATGGTTATGGGTTCCCACAATATCTCTAGTGAATTATCCCATCAAGCCCATGTAGTAACTCTAATGCCTAGTTCCACCTTTGATCCAGGTGGATATTAGTGGCCACCCACCTATTCCAATTGGCTCCTCTTTTTAGTTTTTAGTGCAACATGTTATTCTGTACTTCTTTGTAATTGTGGGTTCTACACTTCCAGGGTTGTTTGAATCCCTACACATTTTCGAGGTGTATACTGGTGGCCTCCCACCTAATCCAACTGGCTTATCTTGTATGTTTTCATGTCAGCACATCTTGTTGTACTTCCAAGGCTGTTTTGGGGCACTAGACAGTGTTTTTTTGGCTCGCCATAGTCAAACTGTAGACGAAGTCAAAGTTTGATGGTGTATTGTGCAGTTCTCGAAAAGACCTTTCCAACAGGATATCACGCGCCTAAAACGAAGATCGTATGCAAAAGTTACGACCACAAGAAGTTAATGTACTAACTTACCCAAACATGGCCCACATGACTTTTGGCGTTTCATCTCCTAGGGTTAGGTTTTTGGATGTCTAGGGTTTTTGCATTCATGTTTATCATAAAAAGGCCTTCAAAGCCTCATTGTAATCATCTTCTTTCGAATGAGCGTATCCCTCACATCTCTTCTCAGAGATAACGCTGCCACCATTCTAGCGAGTCTTGCACTCTGTATTTTTACAGTCTCTTTACAATTCTTTCATTAATAGAAATCAATTACTGTTGTATTTCTTTGTTTCTTGCAATTTTCATGAGTATTTCATTGTAATATATCTGCTTTCATTTCGTTCCAAAAATAATATGGATCACTAGTATCAGAGCAGGCTACTCTTGATCATTTTTTCAACGCATGTCCCCGACGAGGTTCGTGTATAACCATTTGGGTCTTGAGTTTGTATCTCTTGAGGAAAATCACTCTCGCACGCCCAAGAAACCCTCAATGGTGGCAGAAAAGAAAAACGACGGAGCAAAATATTATATTAACTTGTTGCTTGAGCAAGCTCTCGCGCGACAGAGGGACGAAATGATGGAGAATTTTGCACACATCCTCCAATGCCTACCGATAGCAACATGCGCATCTTCATCAAACAACCATTTTGGATGAACCTCTCCCTTCAAGGTACAAGTTAATTTTGATATTCCCATATTTGAAGGTCAAATAGATGTGGATACCCTAGAAAAATGGTTAAATCTATTAGAAGGTTATTTCTTAGTTTAAAATTTTTCTGACAGGGAAAAGATCACCTTCGCACTCCTCAAGGCTCTCCCCCATGTCAAACATCGGTGGGAAACTTACTGGGAGAAGAGTTCCATAGAGGAATCTGGAATATATGGGTTCGAGCCCACTTGGGAATTTTTTGTGGATGCGGTCAATGAACAGTATTATCTTGTTGATAACTATGAAGACCAATACATGATGTGGACCACACTGCGGCAAGAGAAGAGCCAAATAGTGTCAAATTTTACAAATACTTTCCATACCTCGCACACCAAGCTGGGTATCAAAGACTCTGAGCGACATCTGACTCTAAAATATCGTGGGGCTCTGCATAGGTACATCCAAACTAAAATGGATTTCCTAAACATCTCATCATTAGGAGTTTCCTATTGATATGTTGTCAAAATCAAGCAGAAATTTAGGCACCAAAACAAATGGGAATTCAGGTCTACAAATCTGCTATAACCAAAGCACTGTAAAGATGACCTTATAGGGAGTATGTGACTGATTTGCAAGGTACAATCATTCAAAGAAGTGTTATACATGTGGGGCAATAATTTTTTTATTTGCAAGGCATATCTTTCCACCTTTCACTCCACTTAGACTTGACCTATAGGGGCTTCATTTCCATCCATCTTCATCTCCATCTCAATCCCCCCAAGGTCACCAGGATCACCTCGCTAGATTAACCTAGTTACCCTTGAAGTGTGGGACCTACATCGAGGTGACATTGGGTGTATGATTCCCAAGTTGTAGCACTTGTTCAGTGGTTGGGTCAGGATTTTCCCAACCTACAACTTGTGCTATAACATGCCCTATAATGCCAACATCCATCTCTAGCTCTACCTCCTCGCAGTTTAGGCTCAACTCAATGATGGGTTCCTTCTACTTTCTAGCCTTGTTATAAGCCATGTCAGAATCCTGCAACTCCTCCATATCAATAACGTCAGACATTAATAGTGTTATCTCAAAAAGAAATAAATGTATGTGTGGAAATAGTGAGAAGGGAGTTTAAAAGGCCCTTACCTTCCATTGTTGGTCATTTTCAAGGGGAAACTTTGTTCCTAAGAATGGCATTTTAATGTATCCCCCAAAAACTCATATCATTTACTACGTGTGCCAAGGGATAGTTTCTGTGTACATGGTTCAATATGGAGAAGACAAAAGGAAATTGTTCTTTATAGGGTTTCAATGGGGAAATAAAGATTGACCCCCTTCCTTTATATCTGGGGTACGAAGATATCATATTGTCTAGACTAGACTTGAGACTCTAAAGTTGTAGATATATTGTGTGTCTTTGGTCACATAATGTGGATGAGGGTAGCTTGAAGAGATAGACTTCACACAAGGATCATAGATGCATCAAGTGAGATTGGCCTTTATCCCTTTTTGAAACTACACCGCTAGGCTATTTTAAGTGAGGGGGATAATGGATATTCAAACTTGTCGAGCTACATCCCTTCTTATATTCAACTTGAATCAAGTTGGCATACAACTTGTAAAGGTTATAAAACACAAACTCAAAACATCCATTACTGGAATCCATGGCCGACCAAAATGGCGATATTGCGGATTTTCAGAACTTCCATGGAAAAGTAATGAGCGGAATTGATCTATGGTTGGGAGTTTGAAAATTATTCAAAACCTTAGATGTGTTCAGGTGCATGGGAAGAACATAAAGGGAAATTTTCCATTAGAAGAAGGGGACGATCCACTAGCATTGGGAAAGTATGAAAACTCAATTTGGTTTGTTAGTAAAAGGGGTGGTTTTCCAACATGGGCAGTCATAAGAAAAATTGGTTCGATGAAAGGTATGGGGATTCTCACTCGATCCCTTTATTTGGTCATTTGTAGAATCCTAGGGCAAGTGGAAAGGGGCATTTATTGGTTAAGGTATATTATTTCTTTATTTAAATGAATGGAAGTTTTCAAAGCAAAAGAAATCCACTTGTACTTTGTTGGCAGGAAGTACATACCTGGAGAAAGATGATTGGGGAATTTGGTAAAGATTTGTACAACTCTTGTGGTGGATTCATGGACTTCCATGTGCATGATATCTTCAATAGCTTCAAGATGCCAGAGGAGAGGAAAATGACAAACAAAAGAGGTGAAATGGTAAAGAAATGGGCAAAGGACCTTTTTAAAACCAAAAAAGTGACCATTTTGACTCTTTTAAACTTTTTTAAATGTCATATTGGACGTCAAATCGAAATGTCGCGCATGGGTAAATTTCAATGAGGTGCAATAAAGGCTTAGTGTCACTACTTATGGAAATTTGTCAGGCTTCTGATATTTTACATCTCTAGAAATTTACTCGGTGTGTGACAAAGGGAACTTGTTGTAGAGTTCCAAAATTAGGTAAGTCACGGTGTGTCAAAAGGGAAAGAATTTTCTAGTGTGATATGTCACAAGAAATGAAAACTTTGAAAGGTGTAATATGTCATGATGAAATTCATTTTCCATGTGATGTATTGTGGCCTCAGTCATTTTAACACATCATGATGTATTGCAAGGGAAATATTTTTTGAGTGTAATACATCACAAGAAATAAAAACTTTGAGAGGCATGACACATCAAGGTTTCCAAAAGTTTTCTAAGTCTTCCTATGTTGTGGAGAAACAAGTTTCCATGTGATTTGGTGTGCCACATTGAAAATGAAGTTTGATGTGATATATATCAATGAAGGGAAGTTTCAATGTGATGAGATAAAAGGATTTTTTCATAAGTTTTAAACGGCGCAATAAGGCAAAAAATTGCTAAAAGGTTAAGGCAAGAAACCCAAATCAAATATAAGGCCTATTGAGATCTAAGAAGGGTGTCCAAGACTCATTTCAAGAACAATCTTCTAAGTTATGTGATCAGTTCAATGACAAGTCAGTGAAATATCAAAAGTATAAAAATAGAAACAAGGGGCCCCAATCCATTTTTCCTTCATCATATGACAAGAGAAAAGTGGTATGGGAAATTTTTGCTTCCTCAACAAGTCCTTTTAGACAATTTTGACCATCCACATGTCATCACCCTGTATCTTTTAGAACATAAGTAGGGTTTTTTTTCATATGGATTTTTCAGGCCTTGAATTGATCCTTAATTGTCATGTGTTAGCATCTAGTTTTTTTCCAAGCATGCCCACATGCTTATCAAGGGAAACAAAATTCGTCTTGAAATATCTATATGCTCAAAATATGTATAGGGAAAAATGCAATTTTGGAACACAAAAAAAGAGTGAGGTGTGAATTAAAAACTTCTCAAATTCCATATAGGAGTGACACTTATTCGCACTTATAAGGGATTTTGGGGCTCAAAATGAACTTAATGTAAGAGTTGAAATGTCTCCTAAAAAGTTGTGGTTGTGATAAGTCTCCCAGGGAATTTTAAGGC
Source organism: Picea engelmannii (assembly GCA_009831015.1). NCBI lineage: Eukaryota > Viridiplantae > Streptophyta > Pinopsida > Pinales > Pinaceae > Picea > Picea engelmannii. The sequence continues at coordinate 1,130,197 of ML789887.1, read as the reverse complement.
TTAACAAGATCTTGGAACATAAGTGAAAAAGCCTCCTAAAATGAATAGGACTTTCCCATGTGGTATCCACTACAAATTATTTTTCAAACTATGAAAACCATATCATTAGAACATGAAATGAGCTATGAAGGAACTTCTCCTTTGACCATTTGATGAAATTTTGGCCTCCAAAAGACCATTCTAAGAAACTTAGGACTTGGAAAAAATTTAAAATCCTCTCGTGCAAATCACATGAACAACCCATAGAGAAGGCTTGAAAGCGCTCTTATGCTAAACCAAATTGGATACTTTCTAGTAGCATCACCAAGGGTGACAATCTGTCCTTTGCAAGGCCATAATTATGTCCTTGCGAGTTTATTTTGTCAGGATTTATATCCTTGTGTCCAAAATTATGTTGCAATTTGGGTCATAAAGAATCTTTTTATGTCCAATTTTCAACTCGATTGGTGTCCCACAAGTAAAAAAATTTACTTGCAAAATGACTCTCAAATTAAGTCACTAATTAAATCATAAAAGTTTCATGTGTCTCATCCTAGTGTCATGCGTCCCAATTCTAGTGTTGTACATCCCAATTTTGATGTGGGATTTGAACTTGTGACATCTTGCTTCCTAACCTAGTGGCTTGCCAATTACCCTATTACTACAATTTCTAAGTGTTAGGGTAATTATTATTTTATTATAATGTAAATTAAATAGTTGAAATGGCACATGAACTTCCCTGGGTCATAAATTTTCACTCTAAACTCTAATTAGGCTACATGGTATTTCCTTCAAAATCTCTCAATGAGTTATACAATATGGAAATTATGAAATCGCTTTCCTCATTTTTTGGATAGGCCTAAACACACATAAGAAAATTAAAAAAAGTGACACACATAAGTGATGTGCTTAAGTGATGCACATAAGAGATGTACCATAAGCAATGCACATAAGGGATCCACTCAAGCAACACACATAATCAATGAACCATAAGAAATGCATCGTATGCGATGCACCTTAGTAGTAAACCTAAGTGATTCTCTCAAGTAACGCATCATATTAAGACACACACATAAGTGATGCACCATAAACTAATGACACATAAATGATGCACCATATTCATCACCCATAAGTGATGCACTTAAGATATAGTACACATATGCAATGCATCATAAGCAACACACATTAAGTAGGACACACAAGAGATGCACTTATCTATGCACTCAAGAAATGCACATAAGTGAGGATGCACCGTATTAAGAGACATACATAAAAAATGCACCATTATAACTAGCGACACCAAAAAGATGCACTTAGGTGATGCACCAAACTAGCAGTACATAAATGACACATTTAATGGATGATGCACATAAGTGACACATGACAATGAACACACTTAAGTGACACACGTAATCGACAAAACATAAGTGATGCACATAAGAAACAAATTTAATCGGCGCATTGAGATGCAAAGGGGACACAAAATGATGCTAAAACAGATATAGAAAGATGCAAAAAGCAACACAAAAAGACATGCAGAAAAAGGGTTATGAATCCTAGATATTGTTAACATGCCATTTGAGATGTAAATGAGGTTTGATAGATCCTTATATTGTATTGGTAACTAGAACAATGACCACATGATAAACAAAATACATAATTCATAAGAATTGGTTGCAACAATTATGTAGAAATGGTTTTCCTTGTGTGTTCATTTTTATATTACACATTTGATTTATAACATGTAATGTTCTCATTGCTTTAGATACAAGACATATAACATCACCCTTTCATCACATTTATATAGGTACATTCATTTTTATTTATGCGGGTATATGGGCATCATATTTGCACTAAGGAGGTTGATGATCAACACATCACATTTGTTTGTGCAGTGGAGTCTAGTCATTCTAGCTGCCACAACTTGGACCTAATAGAGGGAAAGATAGGATACATTGAAAAGATAAAGGAGACCATGCAACTACAATTATCATCTTTCCAATGTGTTATTCCTAAGTGCAAGTTGTGGGATACCTTCCATCAAATTCATGTAAAAAAGAAATCATGCCAATAAGATAATATGTATTAACTCTAAAAAAATGGGTTGAAAAGAAGAAGCCTTATGTTTTTCCACAACCCTAAAACCAATTTTTTTTACCCATATGTGTAAGATAGGGATTGGTCATTTGTGCAATAACACAACCCTAGATCAAAACATGTTTTTGACAACAACAATATTATCATGCCAAATGAGAAAGAAAATCAAGATGATAGTGATGATGACTAAAATGTGCATGTTCTATTTTAGCA
>ML789887.1:1081376-1127643 GCA_009831015.1 Picea engelmannii | reverse complement strand
GCTTTGATCCACTTATGTGTGCACGGGTCACGATACCATTTAATATGGTATCTCTGGGTGCAACCACACGTTCGACCACTACCTCAAGGTGTCCCCATGGCTCCAAGTAAAGCCCTCACGAGAATTGAACCTTGCCCAATGGTGAAAAACTCCTCGCTTTCCACCATGTTTTTATATGTTATGATTATACTTCTTTTTATTAAATAGTTGGCATTGGTGAGTGCACCTATTGGCTATTGGAATGATGGCAATTAGAGTGAGTGTGAACTTCCACTTGCTTATTTAACCCTTTTTTTGCTTAACATTTTTCTCCTCGTGATTGGAATTTTCTTTCTTATGTGTATTAATGGTAGGATTATTTTTCCCTCCCATTGCAAACCCATGTGACGGTTAATTGTGGTTGTACGTGCAAGTTTTTCACCCATGGTCTTATTTTAGCCATTCATTTGAAGTTTAGAGTTGTGGTGAGTGAAAATTTCGTAAGTGCTAGTTTTAGATATGAAACTAGGGGTTTAAACTTTTGTTTAGGGTTGTTTTAGATTTTTTGGACAATGCATAGTTTTCTACCCCCAACTTCACCATCAACCTTATTCTTTAACACTTTTTTGGTCCTTTCTATAGATTCAAGGAGATTTTTTTCATATTTACGCCCTCTTATAGGGCAATACACTCATTTTTTGCTCTCTTTTAGCCAAAGATCTACTTTCTTAGGGCAACACTGGTTCTATTCCTTAGACGAATTTCTTAGCAGTGGCATTTATTGATCATTGTTATTATAGGGTTTCAAATTCTTCTTGGCCCCTTTAGTGGGTTCTCTTAAGGTCTTCATTGAGACTTCTCTTTTATGGACCAAATGGATGGCTTCTTTGTTACACATATGGCAATGTTCTTTGCAAATCAGGTTGTACTATATTTAGAGGATGACATTCTTGGTATTAAACCTTATTTGGAGATATTCTTCATAGTCCAAGGATTTGTACTTTTATATTGGATATTTAGTTGGTGACACAAGGCCGACTCCTCAACTTCTAGTGGTGATTGATAGTGAATTGAACAAGCTTGTGGTCATTTGTTTGTGAAGGGAGACCTCTCTTAACACCTTTGTGTAGTTTCCACTCATAGGTTTGCAATATTTGTCCCACTCTACTTTACTAATGATTCTACGAATTATTCTTAGCTTATTATAATGGATCAATTTGATTATGTGGATATCTATCCTTGACACTATTATGTTTGTCCTTATGGGACGTCCTATATGTAGCACACTTTAGTGCCTCCTTCTTTTAGATCTCTTCTAGAGAACTCCTTTTCTTGGTTGTAGAACCCTATTGGTACTGGTACTATGGTGTTTTGGGGAGATTCTATCTTCATATGGCGCATGCTCAACATTATGGTGGGAAGGTGCTATTGATGAGTTGCAAAATTACCATCTTTTAATATCTTATTTTCCTTACTTTTAATCCTTTTTCCTTTCACCCCTAACCCTGTATTAGCCCATTTCAATGCTCATGTGTGGGATCTAGGCTCAAAGTGTCTTCCATTGCATTTCTTAGTACTTCATTGAATTTTGATTAACAATAGGGAGAATTAGTGTATTTCATATTTAATTTTGAATTCATGGCTAATGTGTCAACAAGTTGTTGCAGGATATTGCTTTGAAGTTTGCAAGTTGATATTGGTCGAGGTCCCCTTTCAGGTTCAAAAAGACAAACTGCTTAACTTCTAAATCCAAGCCTCCAATATGTACATTTTATGAATATCTAGCGAAGCTCACAGATAGATGTGAGACGATGGTTCACGTCCAAAGCTATAGAAGTGAATTATTATTATGGAACCACACATAATTTTTATTGTTATGGGACTTCAAATCATTATTGCAAAGGGGGTTCGTGGGACCAACACTAGAATATCCACATTGAAAGAATTTGTGGGAGATCATTCCACTTGGAAATTTATTAATAAAAGATGCCACGAACTCGAAGACCCAATAATCAAGTGAACAACAATTAGAAGGTATGCAAGCATCAACTGAAAGAATTAATGGAAGGTGCCATGAATTTAGTGTTATAGCTATTTGGGGAAGTTCATAAATAATGAGATGTATTGTTTTAAATGATGGAGGGTGGATTTATAGATACCCATATCTGCAAACACATTTTTCCATATATTTAGGAGTTCCAAATTTGTTTGGGAAGCCACAACTCACGTGGATTGGTCCATAGTTTACTGCTACAACTGCAACACAACTAAATTCTCCCTTGATACTTGGAAAAGAGTTACAACAGTTTCTAAAGGAGGAACAACCATAACAGATCCGTTTGTCTTCACTACTCATTTTAGAAGACGATTCCAACAACTTGGGCTTCAATGCGTTTTTAGTAATTCCCCATCAATATTTTTTTGTTTCTATTTCAATCATTTCATGTATAAAAATAGTCATTCACCTTTGCAAAGGGGAGAGGAATCTTAAAGCACAGTCTGAATTATGATGGTGTAAAACAAGCCTCTCTTGAGATCATTATTTAATATAGATTGCAATTTCATTTTTTGTAGTGTGTGTGAATGGATGTTGTTGTAGTATTTTAACTTGTTGTCATGTTCTTGGGAGGGAGCTCAATCCATGAGAGCATGCTGTTATATAGTTGGTAATATCTCATTTCTTGTTTTGTGTGTTTTTTTTATTTATGAAGTTCAATTCAAGTATTTCTAATTTGCGGTGTGATTTACTTCTTTATGAGGCATGGTGTTTTTCCCTTTTTGCAATATCATTTCAATTCCTATATTAGTTTCTATCAAAGTTTTCCAACAACAAGAGATATGATCTCTGGAAATAAGAAGTGCCTAAATCATGCTTGGTGATTCCCTGGTGGCAGCAAGGTTCCCATTCCTGGTGATTTCTTAGTGCTAGAGGGGTTAGCATGATCGATGTTCAAGTACATGATCATTGCCAATAGTGATTGAACTAACTTTGGACTTTTGTAGTGCAATGATGCAATTTCCTTTCAATGTAGAAGCATGATAGACAAACCAATGCAAGTTAAGAATTTGTAGCTCACACATAGAGTGCATGGCATCTCATAAGTATGTAGGAAACCCTAGTTGATAAGATAAAACACATGAGCGTTCCTGGTTAAATAGAAGATATATAGAAACCCTATCATTTTTGGTGCCATTGTCGGGGAGGTGTCAAGGGCACAATAATACTTCTTATATTGGTTTTAGATAGCACATTGTAAGGGGATGAGAAAAGATAATATGTTGACTATCCTCTTTGCAGGGTCTCATACAGAGTGTTATGCATTCATATAGTTGCATGAGTTAAAATTAGAAAGTTTTTTATAGCGTAGTAAGAGCCACCCATAATATTAATCCCTTTTGCAGGAAATTTGTCTAGAGGAGGAAAGCATTGGCGAATGAGGATTCCTCTGGAGAAGGAGCCAAGGGGATGTAGAAGCCTTCAAGCTTGTGTCTATATAGATCAACGAATATGTGGTGATTCTTCAATATTTCCATCAGTAATATGTAGCATTTTGGGTTGATTGAGTTCTTAGTTTCATTATAATCCCATGTTAGTCCACCCATGTTCATGTTGCATGTTGTTTGTACTTATGTTTTTATTCCTTCTCGCTCTTTACTCCTCTCTCGATTCTCCTTCCCTATTTCTTACCCTCTTCTCTTCTTCATTCTTTTCTCTTTATTTTCTTCTTTATGCCACTATCATTCCCTTCCTTATCTTCTTTATGCAGTATCATGGCCTTTCCCCCTCCCTTTATTTTCACTAAGTCATGATCCTTTTTTCTTCAACATTAATTACCTCTGCCCTACACCCAGTCCCTTTGATTTTAGGTATAATGAGAATTTCTCAATGATTTAATGATGATGGTATTCCTCGATCAACTATTCAAGCCATCATCATACAAGAATCACAATTTCATAAACAAAATGTGAAAGTTGTTTCACGGATAATGAGACACTATGTGTTTCACATAGTGGTTATGTCAGAATCTCATTATATCAACCTCATAGTTAATGGGACACTTTGTGTTCCCATTATGGTTATGTTAGGATCCCATTATCATTAAACCACATTTTGAATTTGATGTTTGATTTTATTCTTGCTTTAGGTATTTTTGCATTTTCCATAGGGTCCTGTGAAGGTCATATTGCCCAATTTAGGAACTGGGAATTTACAATTTTTGGTATATGGATGCATTACCTTGAAAATTACACACCTACAAAAATTCACAAAAACCCAGATCACCATTTGGAAGAAACAACTTGTTGATCATACTCTTGTGGCATTTGGGAGCACTGGCCTCATGAAGAATAGGGTTGGGACAATCAATTTTTGGTAGATAAAATGGATAGATTTTAAAAACCTGTTTCTAAGGTGTATTACATCATGAATGTAGTTCATAAACCAACTGGATTTACTTCATTTGGACATCGTATGAGAAAGTTATGCCCTAAATACTAGTTGCATGTCCTAAATGTGCAATGTTGAAACTTTGTTTCCTAGGTTGTTCATGGAATATTTGATCCATCAATTCTTTACATCTGTAAAACTTGTTTATGTTGGAGATACCTACATGAATCTACTTTCATCTCCAATTGGAATCAATTCAGTTGCTCCTAAGCATGTTTGACATATCATCCTAAGGCACTTTCAAAATTTGTTTATACTAGATATAACCCTATGAATCTACTTTAATTTGGTTTTGGAATCACTCCAATTTGACATCAAATGAAGATTTTGTCAGCAAAATACCATCGGGTAGTCTAGGATGACCACCACTCCTTGATAGGTAGAAAATATAGTAGATAAAAGAACAATCGAACTACTAATAACAATTTCTCTACACCGATCCAACTTCCTCACCGTTATTTGGCATTTCTAAATGTTGAGGAAACATAGTAGATCTGTAATCCAAGACCAAACAAAACAAAATGAAACAATGCTCTGTAGATACACCAATGCAACTTCCTCGCCATTATTTAGCACTACTAAACGTTGAGGAAACATAGTAGATCTGCAATCCAATACCAAACAAAACAAAATGAAACATTGCTCTGTAGATACGAACTTTGTTACCAAACTATTTGACAAATAGCTGCGTGGGAAACTGTCAAATTCCCTACTTATGGAACTAACAGACAATGTTGGAATGGAGAAGGAGAATAAATGCTAAATGCATGTCAAAATCCACCTAGATTCACATATTTTTGCATAAAGTTGCAAAGATGCCTCACATGAGGCACGAAAGGTAGTAGGAAGCACATAATTGATCCAAAAAAATTAGCAGAAAAAGATAATTTCTAGCCTACTTATTTCAATGGAAGACATGTGTTAAAAATATGATTGAAGAGGAAGAAACGCCAGCTTCCCGTGAATGGATCCGAAGCTTACCGAATGGGTCTAAATTTGGCAACATTGGAGTGAGTGAAAAGAATCAGGATATTGTTTGTTGCAGACACACTATGCATGCTCGTCCTTAATTGCTCCATCTCTATCTTTGCATACTTTTGACAGGCAACTGCTCAAGTTCCATGCCATGCCATTATTTATTTATTTATTTGTAGAATCTATACCCATAGCCATGAGTATGAGCTTCTAGGTAGAGGAGATGCCACACAACTCATTTCATTAGCTGAATTTCGTGCATCATTGCTTTGTTTATCGAAAAATGAAACATACATGCTTCTTCCCTCACAATATTTTGCCATTACCTATGTATTCCAATTGATGTATCTACAATCCATTGCTTTCCTTTCTATTGCCCTCTAGTGCTTTCCACATGTTTCCATCCTATGTCTTATCGCACAATCTATACTTGCCCAAAGCCTAAAGGCAAGTAGGCTTAGATTGACGTAACACATAGATAACTCTATCACTGTCACCCCAATAGGGTACCTCTTTCCCTTTAGGAGGAGGAAAGCCTCACTCCAAGGGAGATGTCCCATGACCTAGTTGGTTGATGAAGGGAAAAAAGGTACGATGAAAACCCACCCCTCTCTCTAGGTCACTCAACAGAAGAAGTCACTTGGGTAAAGTTTAAAGGGACAAGGGAAAATGAAAGTGGGTTTTACTTGCCCTTTACCAATGAAACATCAAATGTTAGTAGCAACAATTATAATCAATGACTTCTTAAACAAATTATGTGCTGCCAGAACAAGTTATTATACAATAAAGATGAGATTATAGTAGCAACAATGTATCTTGAAAGTTGCAAGTTATGATGACAAGGAAAAGATACAAGGATCTTGCAAACTTGATAATTCTTTGTCACTCACAATTTTCAAGATAAATACAAGTCAATAAATGACTTAAAAGGGGCTGTCAAAGTGTTTATAACAACAACAATTCAATAACTATAACAGTAGCAAACCACTTCAGAAAAAAATACTTTTCTAAGGCAATAACACACACCTTTAACACTTAATGATAACAATTTACCTAGCACAAGTTTCTGGGTAGTTTTGGGCTGATAAGGGTTGCAGAATGTGGTTGTAGCAACAGTTACAATAGCATCAAAGTAATTTATAACAACTTCAGAAATGCACCTTTAGAATAGTAGTAAGGATAGTTTAAAGCCTCAAAGTGATAGTGCTTTGGCTTGTGCAATTTATGGGTTGGTTTACTTAGTTAATAGGATTGATAAAGTCGTTAAGAAGAGGTTGTAACAGTGATATTAACAACAACTTACTTAATGGTTAGTAATCTATACTGGGTTAGTAAATTAGTAGAGCATGAAGTGAAAGAGATTGAGTTGAGTTTTGTCAAGAAGTAAGAGAAGAGGACTAGTGCCTTCAAGGGCAATGGAGTCAAGGAGGGCGACTTTTTCTAAGGCTGCAAATTAATGATGATGCACACAAGTCCAAGAGGGAAACAATATAAGAGAAGTAGTAACTTAAGTCCTAGACTTTGACCTCAAGAGACAAAATGCTAGGGTGTAGGCAATTATAGGCCCTAGCGCCTTGCTCTCCTTAGTCTTTTTATGGAATAAAAGTTATGCAACAATAACCAAGTACAAAACCCTTATAGTGCTAGCAATTTAGGGCTTTAGGGTTTCACTAGTTACTAGATTAATTTAGTGAAAAGCTTGGCAAATAAAAAGTAAGAAAGTAACAACTTAAGTTTCTTACTTCAAGCATTAAATACACCATGCAATTTAATAATCTTGTATGGGCAAATAAAAGCATTCAATAGATGACAAAATGTAGATTTCACTTACTTGCACCAAGAATAATCATGAGAATACCATGCAAGATCACCATAAAACTTCCAAAATTGATCCAAGTTGCAAAAGAACAGCCTTAAACAAGAGTGGTGCCTCACAATTTTAGCCAATAACCATAATAGGGTGAAATTTCAAACTTCTTCTCTCCAATGACAAGTTGTGATGTAAAAATGAGAGTACTTTATGTTTATTTATACAAAATTATGACCCTTAATTCACTTTTAGGTTAAAAACAAGGCTGACCTGGCCAGTTTACCAAAAAAATTCAATTTTGACATAATTAAAATAGTTTGCATCCAGAAACTCCTCCAAGGGTGACGTCATGCCCCTTTAGGGTGACCTTGAGCCCCACATGTGGAACATTGAGCAGGGAAAGTGGAACGCTTGGCCTCCAAAGGCCTAAAATGATGCCCACACGAGCCACCATGGTCACAAATGCCTTCAAAGATGAAACCCTAGCTCTGGCTGACATCTAGGGCTATCATGGTGACGTCCAGGGCCCTCAAGGGATAACGTCCACATGGGAAGAGCAAGGTCCCCTGGGTTTAGGTCTTCCAGGGTGCCTCCAAAGGAAATGTCCTTCTTTTTCTCGGTGCAAGTCTTCAATCTCTTCTTACCCCTGGTTGGGGTTTCAACATCCATATGTGGGCTTTAAGCCCCCATGAAGGTCTGAGCTAATCATTCCCTCATGTGCACCTGTCCACCTGGAAAGGTCCTGCAACAACAACAAGTATGCCCTCCAAGGGTTCATAAGTCACGGGGATCATAACATGTAAATCACATCCAATAATTAAATTACCCAAACATGTGCATCAAACCCCCTTTAACCCAGACAAGTGCTCAAAGACGTTATGCAATTTGACAAGTTAGGTTTGGGGAAGGTCTCAGGGTGTCCTATTGGGCTAATCTCTCTTAAGTTTGGGGTGTTTCCCAGGTGCGATCTAGTTCAAGTCATGTAAGTGTATGAGGTGGCATGGGGTAAATATTTGGGCATGGGGTGGATGTAATAACAGGGAAACATAACTTCTTACTTGTGGGTGCCTTTGTAGAGGGAAAGCTACACCTTGCCATAAATGCAATTGTTTCCTAGCCCATTCATTGCCTTTTGGTCTTAGCTTTATTTCTTTTGCTCTTTTGCTCTTGTGCTTCAAGGGAATAATTTAGGGCCACTATCCTGGCTTGATGACTAGAGGTGACAACATTATCCACAAACATTTCACGGAAATGAGAAGGATGGCTCATGATGAGACCCCTTTCTCTTGGCTATGCCACCAAGAGCCACTACCCTGGTTTGGTGACCAGATAGGTGGTAGTGTCATACCGTTACATGCCCATGATCATAATAGGCCGACTCATGATGAGACCCCCTATCCATCAACTAATACATTGAATGTTTTATCTTATGGGTCCCCCTTTCTTACTGAGAAGCTTTTCACTGCTTTCTCGGGGATCCCTGGGCGAAGCATATCGAAGGTTTCAACATTGGCTTTTAACTCTTGCCAGCTACTTTTACCCTCTGGGCCTTTAGCCCCTTCTTCCCACGAGGTAAGGTACAATCCTTCCTAGTGTAGCCAATCCCAATGCCCAAGCAAGGACAAGGGAGATGAAAGGAATAAAGATGGAAAATGGTAAGTATGGAGGGAACAAATGATGACTTTTCACAGATCCACCCACTAGCAACCCATCCTAAAGGGAAATCAACTCACTAGGGCACCATGTCACCCTTCCAGGTATGAACGAGGAAAATAACATAATTTCCAAGCAAACATCATGAAATGAAGAAGGATTCAATACAACTTATTCAAGTGCTTCAAAAATCAGAGTGTTACATACCATGATACCTAGACTCATTACCTCATGGAGCAAGACTCATTGCTACTTCAGGACCATGATGGTGGGATGGATATTGTTGCTGGTGATAAGTGGACTACACTGAAGAAAAGAGGGGCCCTCCGAGGCCATGCTTTTGGCTCTCGGTATTCCATGTCTAGGACCTGTGGGCCTCGAGACGTGATCTCCTTAGTTATCCCTAGGCTAGGGAATAACAATATGCTTTTAGATGAGTTGCAGGGGCGTATGTAACACATGAACATGACCGTTGTATAATACTACCACGTCTCCAACTCCTCCTTAAATATCCACTTATAGGAGCGCAATGTGATTACGATAAGAAATCTAGAATACGTGTATCTAAATACACCATTGTTATGTCACAAGTTTCGTTCAATAGACCATGAATGGCCATATGACAGACTTTGCATGGTCAAAATGATATTGTATGTGTTATATGATATATATTAGAGATATTTGACGTCTAAACGATTGATTCGATCACTGTTTTGTGGGGATCCTTAATTTTGTGGCTATTTTATGACAATCCCATGCTTGGAGGAAGTACATGGCTCATTGGTAGAGCGATCACCCAATGCACACAACTCATGCAAATGCTAATGATTCTCTTAGGGAATAAGTTAAGCCATAAATGTAATGTGGGTATAGAAAGAAACAATCCATACCCATCTATTTGAAGAATCCTCTCAACATCCAAATTTGAAGAAAAAAAAACAATATAAAATGTAGCAAAGCTTATGCCTTGAGACGTAAGGTTTTCCAAGGTACAAATACTCCCTGTAGTGATACTCTTGGTCGAGACAAGATACTTGTGGAGCTTTTGTAAATACCATTTCACAAAGGACTGTAAATACCATTTCTCAAGCAAGAACTATGGATTTGGTAGATTCGAGGATTTCTTTGAGTTGAAACTATGATGAACCCTTTACAGTTGAATATTTTGACGACCACGATGGCTCAAATGCATGAATAACCACTAAATGTTTTATGAATGAGCTATATGAGAGAGTTCTTGTCATTTCAAGTGATGTGAGTGTCTATGTCTCAAGACATTATAACCAAGGGCTAGTTTGTTTGACTACTCTATAGCATCTACACAATGGTGCATGAGATAAATACAAAAGTAGAGTGGGATTCACTGAGTGATCCAAATCTACCCATTAATATAGGTTGCCGGTAGATGCTTTCTAAGCTGGTGACTATGTTGCTCCATCTATTTGTATGTATTAACTCGGAGTTTCGGTTACATCTCTGAATTGTACATCTTCCCCTAGATGAGCCTATCCCTTATGTATACAATATCTCTGTTATTAGGCCCCTAAGAGATGATACACCAATTTGGTAGGATAATTTTACTTTCCTACCCTTGGAAGTTTTTAGAGAGGAGTTAAACCCTTGCCCGCAACATTAACACTACATAAAGTAGTCGTCATTGTGAACAATAAGAATAATAAACCAATTATCACTTCCTCCGATGCTGCAAGGTGAAAAAGTCACTGCGATTTCCTTGGAATGCCAAACCATTGACCTTATTAAATTCCACCATTTCACCTAAGCAATTCAACGAAAATAACTAAATCATGTATGCGATTATGTAGAAGAAATTACAAAATGGGTGTTATAAGAGCATAGAATATTCATGGTAGCATAACAAATTAGTCGGTACTGCGAGAGATACATGTCCGTCATTAATAAAATGATTTTTTTTCTCAGTTGTTCCGTGAATAACTATAGTTGTGGAGTCTAAGTTGATTTCAAGGAAATAAGTTATAAGGCATTTGTTGACTGATATTATTTCAATATAAAAGACTTGAACCCAATCTATATCTTTTTTCCTTTGACGAAATAATTTCAGTGTAGTTGGCAAGCAAAATGTGTGTATCACTATTTTCTTGTAGTTGGCATATCAAATTTTTGATTGGTGAGTAATAAGCACCCTGCTACAAAGTATTGAATGCTTTACACGCTGGGGTCTGCGCCATTGAATCAAAACTAATGATAGTAGAAGGAATGACCAACAACATCTTAAAAATTAACATGTGAATTCGTAATCGTAACTTTATTGTAAGATTACAAGTTGCACATGCATGGGCTACTTATATATAATGGTTCTCTTGTAGTTTTTCTTTCTCTAATTTCCAAACAACTAGAAGTAAAAATAAACACAAAAGTGAGAAAATAAATTAGGAAACCATAAATAAAAAAATACATCCATAAAACATTTGGAAAACATGATTGAACCTCCAAACATTAGTGGAATATAACAAACCACAATAAAAAAACACTCTACTCTCCTTTAATAAGACTATCACCTTCACCTTGTATTGTGTTGAGCGTTCCCTTCCCTTTTATAACATTATCACCTACACCTTGTATTGTGTATGTAATATATATTACATAATTACATTGTACATGTAATATGTAATAGCGTTCCCTTCCCCAGCATCGGGGTATTATTTGATGGGTTGATTCATACATGATCCCTTTGGGTGTCATGTGTGCAAACTATTATTTCAGTTCCCTGTTTAATAAATGAATAGGTATCGAGGCCTGTGAGTGCATGATAGATCGCAAACAAAACGGAAAACAGAAACAATGCAAAGGGCATGTCGCCTGCGATGTGCAGGCTTGTCCCAGCTGCTTCAAGGGCATTATTCCACGGCCTATGTTTCACAGTCATCTTCCCCTTCACTGCATTTTCCTACCCTCATCCCCGCCTACAAATTTGAGAGATTTATTCACATCATCCCATCATCAATTGCATCGTTGAGATCAGAACCTCAATGGCACCACATGCTGCTCATTGCCACACCTTCTCACCCCCTCCTGGTATTTTTCTTCATCTATTTATTGTTTTTTTATTTGTTTTCATTGTGCAGGAATCTTGCGATGGGTTTTTGTTGAATAATGACATAAACATCTCTATATTATAATGGAGTGCAGATGATCCAGAAGCGGACAAAAACTGCGAAGAAGGTGGTAAAGAGACTGAGTGCTCCGCCCTCCAAGCTGAAGAAGACCAAGATGAAGTCCTATTCGTGGGTACCCTTTGAATTCCTTACTGCTATTTTTTTTTTTAATCTTTCTTTGAAGGAGAAATACCCCATGGTGGGGCTGCACTGCATAACATGGACTTCCTTTGGCATAAGTACCAGGTTCGCAGGGTATCTATACCACCAAATTCACCGGGACTTGCAATTGGCCTCATTCTTTTGACATGCCATTTGGGTTGGGTTTAACACAAAGAAAGGGGCACCTGATGAACGGCTTAATATTCTGTCAACCTCGCTTAATATGCTGTCAACTTCACCATTGGACCAAGGCCCCATTGGCTTACTGCCCATTCATTATTTATACTTATCATCAAAATGAAACAAAACAAACTCCTCCTGTATTTAGGGCCCCCTGTGTGAATCTTGATTTTGTCGGAAATATGTCAAGGGGGATTTCTGATGTTGATTTGGAAGGAGGATTGCAGGTAGGAGCTTCTCAGAGTATGTTGTGCTCTTTTTGTTGCCAGGTCATACAAATTCAGGTTTAGGACTCTTACCAGTGGTCTAATCCGGCGTTGGAGAGCTGGGAAGCGACACAATGCCCATTCCAAGGTACTTTCTTTGCTACCCTCTTTGTCATGGCTTTGGAATCTAGATTTTTACAACTAAAAATTTGGCATTAATTTCAGCAATACTTTGATTTTTTGAATACAAGATGGTAAACATCACATTAACAGAGTTCAAAATCTACATTGAAGCATCTATTATTTTCTCGTAAACTAAATGTTTTCCGAAGATCTAATTTTTCTTTTTCTTTTGTATTTAATGTTTCATGAAATGTGCAATCTGATCAATTATATGAAGTAATATTCTGCAAATGATAATATCAATTTAATTTTTATAGATGTTACAAAATTTAGTAGATTATTTCTTCCATCGGTGAATGAGGTCTCTTATAGATGGTGTTCAGACATCTAATTACCCGTTAAAGGGAACTAGGTCTTTTTCTAATGTTTTTTGTAGTTATTTATAAGCAAAACAATACTCATGTGGTACTGTGTTAGAGGAGAATTCTCCTCAAGGCAGTAACTGTCTCATCATCCTGGTAAATCTGTGGGTCAATGCCTCAACACCTTTAGACTTCTAAAATTTGGTTACTTCTACTCGATTTTACTTTAAGGAAAACACTGAATTTTGAATATCATGTCTACCATTTGTTATCCAGAAATGGCTTATAATTTTTGATTTCTGTTACCACATCCATGGACGACTCTTGGACTTGGAAATTTTGTGTAGGAAAATTTCAGCAACGTAAGAAGTCTTGCCCATGGATTGGATTGGTGAGGAAAACTGATTAGTCCATCTGTCACCTCATGAGATGCGGCCATTTCTTTCCTTGTACCGAGTAAATTTCCTTGATGGAGTTGTGAATATTCATTGAATTCCATAATCTCAATTTTACTATGATATAGACAAAGTAATTGCCAGATGTTGTATTGATATTCTTCATTTTATTAGAGTTTCAGTAAGTTCATTCTCTGATGTATTTGTTTCTTAGCTCTCTTCCGGAAGATATATCTGCTTGCCCTTTGTATGCATTTATGAATTTTTGTTGTCTCTATCCATCTTGTGAAATATATTATATATCCCTTCCTAGAATTGGAATGTGTAGAAACATAGATCCTACCTTTGAACCTGTCAATTGGGTTTAGCTTGGGTGGTTGGGAGGAATATTGTTATCCTCCCCACCAATGTTGAGTTCATGATGAGTACATTGTTGTTGTTAAATTTAGAGCTTGATTTCTTATGCGGATTATTTCTTTATTTTCTTCAACACTTTGATTCCAGTTTAATACATTTCAACAATATAGAATCATAACTGAATAGCAATAATCATGTAGATACGAAAGCATGCACATCAACAACACATATACCATGGGGAAACCCTGTATAGGGAGAAAAACCCCACCAAACGATATTCCTTTATTGCATTAATAATGTAAGATCACTTACAAATATCTACCATGAACATTCTGCTCTTAAAGAGCTTGCCAAGACGACTGAAACTGGACTGAAAAGACCTTGTAGAAGATGAGAGGCTTTGCTGATATAATTTCTGGTTATTGACCAGCACTGTAGAAAAGACTAAGCGCTGCCTGGGTGCTACTTTGATGCCCTTTTATGGACTGATATGCAGCCTTTCTTACCCGGGATATATGCTGCCTTTTCTTGACTAATAAGCTACCCTGTATATGACCGATATGCTGTCCTGTTTAGGACTGATATGCTGTCCTGTTTATGACTGATATGCTGTCCTGTTTAGGATCCTCTATAGGATTGATATGCGCCTCTGATTAGCAGTTGCAATGCTGCCTTTATAGCTTCACCTTTACCCTGCATAGCAATTGTGTAGAAGAGAGGGGGTCGACCTCTGCTTATAAAGGAATGAATAGGAGAAGAGGAGAGGGCTCGAATTAGAGGTAAGAAGACATGCTTGACATAACTCAGCTTCACACTTTAGTTCGAAAATAGAACTAAACTTGAGACTTCAGTTACAACTCACCCTTGACTTGGCATGCATGCGTACTAACTTAGCATGCACATGTCATGCATGCATGTCATGCATGCAACATGCGACAACTTGACAACTTTGACTTTGACCTAGACATGCAACTTTGACTTCTACAACTCGACTCTTTATAAGGCAATTCAAATTTCTCTTCATGGTGGATAATGTTACACATGCCAATGCACTAGATCAATACATTTATATCATTTGCAATATTAGGAATATCGTTTGTTACTAGCTCATAGGAATTTTATATTCAACCTAACTTTTGCTAGATGCCTTGACTTTTGCTCATGGCCCACAAGGCTTGACTAGGCTCACAAAGGTTGTACGTTCCTCCTAACTTTTGCATTAGACTTACATAGCATCTCGTTTGTCCTGACTTTTGGTTTGACTCACAGAGGTTGCATGTTCCCCTTGGCTTTTGTCAATACCTCACAAGACTGGTTGATTCTCCAAATCTCCCTGGCTAGCCTGAGGGTGGTCCATATGGCTTGTCATTGGAGACTGACTGTCGATGCTGCCAAATTTAACAGTTGTAATGGCTTCGAGTCCTGTTGTTAATTGGCCTTGTGCCCTGCAGATTATAGGGTTTACCCTAGGTACCATCCTTAAAATGAGGAGAAGTACTCGGGGGTTTTCCCCAGGCTTTGTAACCTGGAAAAAAAAAGGATCCTACTTTTGACCCTGACAATGCCATTGTTTGCTTAAAGCTTTGAGAAGTTACCTTTATTTAAATGTTGCAAAAATGGCTGTCTGCGACCATTCTGGTTTTAACCATCCCTTAGCATTTCAACGGATTTGTTCAAGTTTGTGTGATCCTTGAATCATATTACAATTTATCTTTTACAAAGCATCTACCATTTTAATTGCCTTCCTCTTGACATTATCATCAGTGCAGAATACTCTTGTTTTTAAGTCATAGGGCACTTAAGACTATCATGATCTTCCTGGTCTATGAATTTGGTACCACCCATAACATGCATTTCTTATCTATATGACATATATGGCATTTTTTGCTCATATATTGGTGACATTTTACAATGTTTATCTCTTAACACCTTGCTTTCATAAACGATATCCTTTCCTTGCTTTATGAAAGTTGCCCAAATTGCCGTTCGAGATGTTTCCACAACCACTTAGAAGTTAGAACCATTTTTTAATCAACAAGCATCACTATGGATGACATTATCTGTCTTGAACCTCTGCAAATTGCTATGTAATTAATTTATTAATTGAAACAATTGTTTCTTTAACATATGAATGAGTGGTGGCCCAATGGGCAGTTGATGAGTGGTCAGGATATATGTTGAATTTCAATTTTTAGATCTAATAATTATTTCCTTATGAATTTTATGCCACTCTTATGATAGAATAATTACACACTGAAAATCTTAACCAAAATAACATTGCAGCGGAAACAACATAATCATAGAAATATAGCCATGCATAGTAGACACAAGATTTTATCTTGGGAAACCCAAACTTGGGAGAAAACCCAACAACTTTTCTTAAGAAGAATTCAAGCCAATAAGTACATCACCATCAATGAAGAAACCCTAGCACAATTTCACCCTAGCACAAGGAAGAACCCTCAAGAAATAGCGAACCATTAAGAGATAGCGAACCCTCCAAAAATAGCGAACCATCAAGAGATAGCGAACCCTCCAAAAATAGCAAACCTCTGACAACTGGCAACTGGCAACTGCAACTGGCTAATGCGCACTTGATGAGAAGAGCTGTGAGACGATGAAAATGAAATGATCAAGCCTCTTATTTATATAGATTGAGTTACCTTCAATTTCCTTGTGGGACCGACTTGTCCTTTTGTCTTCAATATTTCATTTAATGCTTTTCGGGGTTCCTTCAATGGTTTGTCTTGTCTTCTTGGTATTTCTTCTTTACTAGAAAAGTTGTCCATGAACCTTGTTGATGTATCATCTCCTCACATGCACCTCTAATTAATATAGGGCTCTAATGTTGAGTAGATTCACCGAGAAACCCCTCATCACAAGGGGTCTCTTGAGCCTACATCTTCAACATTAGACTAGACTTGTAAACAAGTCAAACCTGCCCTATAAAAAATAGATCACTCCATCCTCGAGCAGGCAATGTGAGAGCATCTCGAGTCTTTATCAATCCTCGTCAAATCAACATAACTATTAGGAGAAAGACTACCCCTGGGCCATTCACCACTAGCCAAATTAGCATGGCCCCGTGAGTGAATGTATCATTCTCCCTTGGTCAAATCAGCATGGCCAATCTGGGAGAACGTCTTCTCAATGTTGCTAACTGGAGAAACATCAGCATCGTGGGCCATTCACCACTAGCCAAATCAGCATGGCCCCGTGAGTGAATGTATAATTCTCCCTTGGTTAAATCAACATGACCAATCTGGGAGAATGTCTACCCGATGACGCTAACATCAACACTCCCTCTCAGCGAGGGAGACATTCGGTATCACGCCAAGCTTGTCTTTGAAGTATACAAACTTTGCCTTAGACAAGGGCTTGGTGAGAATGTCTGCAATTTGCTCATCTGTGGATATATACTGGAGCCTTACTGCTCCCTTCTGCAGCATGTCTCGGATGAAGTGATATTTGATCTCAATGCGCTTCGACCTGTAATGAAATACTAGATTTTCCGAAAGCTTGACACAACTTTGATTATCGCAATGTATCAAGGTCGTCTCTAGCTCCTGATCAAATAGTCCTGCAAAAAGCTTCCAAAGCCATACTGCTTCGCAACTTGCGACACTGGCCGCGATATACTCCGCTTGTGCCGTACCAAGTGCTACAAAAGTCTGCTTCCTGCTAAACAAGTATATCATAGCTGATCCTAAGCCAAAGCAACACCTCGATGTGCTCTTTCTGTCCACTGCACTCCTTGCCCGTCAAAATCAGTATATCCTTGCAGCCTCACTTCACCACCTGAGACATATCTCAGACCATATCTATTGATGTTTTGGTAGCTGTGGGAGGTAGTTTCCTCCTGGACAACCTTTCTTAGAAGAGAAGAAGATTCCATAAGTCAAAGGAAGACCATCGAACAAAAGGAAGAACACCCTGGAAGAGAAGTCGACTCACAGGAAAAGAATAAAGCGAATTAGAACCTCTAGGAAGAGAAGTCGGCCCACAGGAAAAGATAAAAGGGAAATAGAATTTCCCAGAGAAGAAGTCGGCCCTAGCTAAAGTGACTTGAAGACTATAAATAGGGAGACATCTTTCTCATTTGGACAACTCTCACTCAAGAAGAAGGCGCAAGTTTGAGGCAAGGAAGGAAGACGCAACTCTGCAGCAACTGGAGTTCTTGGTTATTCTTGGTGGTGGTTTCTCTTGTGTGCTGTCTCTGGGAAGAGGTGTGCTATCTTATATGGTGGTGCTGCTGCAACTATTTGGTGCGTTAGCCCTGTATTAGTGTTTCTTCATTATTTGTTGCTCTTGAGAGCTTGTTCATGGGTGGATTATATTATTGGACAAAATCTATCTAAGAAAGGTTGGCTGGGTTTTTCCCCGGGTTTAGGGTTTTCCCAGGATAACTCTCTGTGTCTTCTTGTGCTTGTTTATGTTGCTCATATTTTCAGTACATGGTATATGATTGTTAATGTAACAGAAGAACTAAATACACTGGTTAATCTATTTCTCTGAAAATTAAGAAAATCTGACATGGTATCAAGGTTGATTATCTTCAAGACAGTCTAACAACTAGAAGGAAAGATGTAGAGATTTGCAACTGCACAATTCTTTTGTCAAGCTTGTTGAGCACTTGTTCGAAGTGGTTGGGACTAATTCCACTTCAAAGCAACTCGCCTAACCCTAGCGCACTCACTGCAATACAAAGATTGCAGTTTGGTGAAGTTTGGAATTTTGGGATTTTTCATTCCAAGGATTTCTACCAACGAAAATAATTACCAGTATGAGAGTTGAAGATAGACTGGATGGAGCAGACAACTTCAGATCGTGGAAGCATAGGGTACTCCTCATTCTGGAAGAGAATGAGTTACTGGATCATGTCAAGCAAGTCCTCCTAGAACCAAAAGAAGAAGACACCAAAGCAAAATTCAAGAAGAATGAGATCAAGGCCAAGAGGGTCTTGACAGACTCAATCAGGACCACTTGATACCTAACGTATCGGAATTGAAGACACCAAAGGAAGTGTTTGATGCCATAACCAGACTATATGAAAGCAAGAACACCAACAAGAAGCTAACCCTAAGGCATCAACTCAGAAACGTGATGATGAACAAGTCATAAACAATCTCCAACTACTTCATGAGAATTTCACAGATCAAGGACTAGCTAGTAGCTATTGGAGACTCAGTGGACGATGCAGAGCTTGTGACCACTGCACTCAATGGATTTCTTTCTTTTTGGGACTCATTTGTTCAAGGAATTTGTGCAAGAAGTAAATTTCCCAAGTTTGACAAGTTGTGGACAAACTGTACTCAAGAAGAATACAGATTGATATCCAAATCGCAAAAGACAAATGATGAAGAAAACCAAGCTCTTGCCGCTCGTGTAAAGAAAAGGAAAGGAGTCATACTAGTTCGAAGAAAACTAGAAGATCACGCCATAAGAAGGATGTATCTAAAATCAGATGTTACACTTGTAAGAAATTGGGACATTATGCCTATCAATGTCCTCATTGGAAAGGAAAAAGGAAACATCATGCACATGCATCAGAGATGGAAGAGCCCACATCTTAGAAGAAGGCAAAGGAATCAAAGGATGAAGAATATGTATTTGTCTTAGCCCTCATAGGTACTATCACTCAAGGAAGTGATATTTGGCTTGTGGATAGTGGTGCATCCAAGCACATGACTGGGTTCAGAAGTTCCCTCACGAAATTGACAGAGAAGAGTTCGTCTCTTCAGGTGGAGCTTGGGGATGATTCGACATGCAGTCAAAGGAGTAGGAGAAGCCTCCTACCAGCTTGATTCAAGTAACTCTATCTCAATTAAAGATGCATTGTTTTTACAAGGCTTGAAAAAGAATCTTCTTTCTATTTCTGCTTTAGAAAATAAAGGTTTCAGGGTAGCTTTTGTGGATGGCCAAGTTCTTCTATGGCCCAAGAGTTCAAGCATAAACTCTACTATCGTGATTGGTGCTCAAGAGGGAGGATTGTACAAATTGAAAGGACACCAAGACAAGCCCTTGTAAACAATAGTACTAGCTCCAGTGAGATATGGCATTAAAGGCTTGCTCACCTAAATTATAGAGCACTACCTGTTCTGAGCAAGATGGTTACAGGTCTACCAGATATGCAGGTAGAACATGATGGAGTTTGCAAATGATGCGCACTTGGCAAGTATGCCAAGGGAAGCTTTTCAAGCAGTGACAATAGATCCAAGGGGATCTTGGACATCATACATTCAGATGTATGCAGACAAATGACGGTACCCTCTCTAGGTAATTTTTTGTACTACGTCATTTTCATTGATGATTACTCACGTAAGACATGGATCTATTTCTTGAAAACGAAAGATGAAGTTTTCAATAAGTTTTAAGAATTTAAGGCTTTAGTGGAAAATATCTCTTGAAGAAAGATTAAGATCTTGAGGTCAGATAATGGAGGTGAATACACCTCAAATGAGCTTAAAGACTTTTGCAAAGAAGCAGGGATTAGGAGGGACTTGACAACTCCCAACAACCCCCAATAGAATGGGGTTGCAGAGAGAAAGAACAGATCTATTGTAGAAGCAACTAAAGCGATGATCCATGACCAGGACTTACCCATGCATTTGTGGGCAGAAGCATCCAGTACAACCATGTATGTCCAGAATAGAAGTCCTCATAAGATATTGGGAACAAGACACCAGAAGAAGTATTCATTGGAAAGAAGCCAGAAGTCAACCACTTGAGGATATTCGATTGTCTAGTGTATATACATGTTCCCAAGGAAAAGAGAACAAAGTTGGAGCCTTCAGGAAAGAAGGGCACCTTCGTTGGATATAGTGAGACTTCGAAGGCCTATAGGTTATACATTCCCAGACAGAGACAGATTGAAATTAGCTGGGATGTGACATTTGATGAAGATGAAGCCTTCATAAAATCTAGGGAGTCTCACATGGATGAGGACCGAGAGGAGCAGGATGAAGAAAACTGAGGTACTATTAGGCTGCCAACTAAGGTCTGTCTTTGACCTTGAGATTGGCTCTAAGTTTCAATCTCCAAAACTGTCCTTTGCTGCGTTTTAGGACAACAAACAGTTTTGTAACTTTCTGCCCATGGTTTTTGTGGTTAAGTGTTCTTTGAGGTGCCCTTGCAAGTGTTTTCGTAACCCAAAGTTAGCACATGCAATATAACTCAAAACAAGTAACACTCCTCTACTCTTTACACCACAAATAAGATGATCTACACTCTAAGCATGCATGAAAATAGGACACATGTATTTTTGGTCAACATGACCCTGGATAAAACCCCCCCGGGGAAAACCAATTTGGAATGGAAGTATATATAAGTGGTGGCTAAAGCATGAGATAGAACAAGAAATACAATATGATGGAACCTGTATACAAAGCAAGCTCCTCTCAAGACTTGCCAAAGGAACCAAGAAGAAATGTGCCCAAGCTTAGTGCGCCTCTTCCCTTGTTGCTCTATCCCACTCAAGTGATTCACCCTTGACCTCGGTTGCTCTGAAGAAGAAACCCTTGCACACAAATGTGCTCTTGTGTGCTACCTCTCCACTGAAACAAACAGATCTGCAATCCCTCAAGTCTAGCTCCTCCTTGCTAGGTGTGCGCCCTCCTCCAAGCAAGTATGAACACCACTAAATAATAGAGTCCCAAGTTCCCATAGCTCCTCCATGAATAGAAGCGTCCAAGATGCCCTCTTCCAATGCCTCCAACCTCATCCTCATGGTCCCTCTCAAACTCTCCAAGTGAGCAAATGAATGAATGAGCCTCCCTTGGCCCCTTGCGCCCTCCTTGAGCAATCCATAAGGAAACCTAAATGGGGATGGCTAGGATCATCCCAAGCCATCCCTAATCAATGGTTGAGATCATCCCACTATAATCTCAACTCAAAACCCACTTTGGGTTAAGTTCCCTAAGTTCACTTTATGTCTCCTAATTCACCCACAAAGTGAATTAATAATCACTTTAGGCTAAAATGATCATTTCACTTTTGACTTAAATCTCTTAAGTCAAAATGAAATTAGACATAAAGTACAAGGTACAAAGGTACCAACATCTCCCTCTTGTGGTTAGAGGCTCAAAACCACAAGGGAATCACTTCCCGAGGTGCACTAAAACTCAACACAGGAGGCTCCAACGGATGTAGTTATGGTTGACTCTACTTCAGAGGAATACATCCTAGAAGATAAGATTGAGACAATAGAGCTAGAGAGACCTGTAGATCCACCCAAAGAAGCCACAGGTACCAGAAAGAGACCAGCTTGGCTCTAGAACACTTTGTAGGAAGTTGAAGGACATGCAGCTCCCAAAGGCTCATTTAGAGAGAGCAAGAGACCACACAAGTTTTCCAGCTACGTGGCACTGGTGAGTAAAATCATTGATTCAAAACCTTCCACTTTTGAGGAAGCTGCTAAGCAACAAGTATGGAAGGATGCCATGATGGAGGAGTACCAGTCCACCATGAAGAATGATGTGTGGGAAGTGGTTCCAAGACTAGATGGGAAGTCAATAGTGACTTCCAAGTGGATCTACAAGATCAATCATGCTGCAATGGCAGTAGAGAGAAGTACAAAGCGAGATTTGTGGCTAGAGGGTTCTCCCAGAAAGAGGGAGAAGATTACGGTGAAACATTTGCCCCAGTAGCAAATTACACTTCCATCAGATCAATTATTGCTATTGCTTCCGTTATGGGATGGAAATTACACCAAATGGATGTTAAGACTGCTCTCTTGAATGGTGTAATTGAAGAAGTGTACATAGAGCAACCACAAGGTTTTGTGATCCATGGGAAGGAGTCCCATGTTTGCAAATTGAAGAAGGCTTTGTATGGGCTTAAGCAAACACCCAGGGCATGGTATGCCAGAATAGATAGTTATCTTATGAGCTTGGGGTTTACTAAGAGTGATGCAGATCCCAACCTTTACTCTTAGTAGTAAAAATTTTCGTTTTGCGGGAAATTTATTATTTCACTAAAACATTAAAAAAACCTTATCAAACCTAGCCGCAACTTCCATATGACTCAATAGACATGACCTAGCATGAACTCATATACATTTAGACACTAGACATTGGTTACACCATGCCAAGGCCTAACCACCGACACATACTCCAGCTTTGGAGTCAGTCTCTAAGTGAAAAAACTTAAAAATTATTAATCGCCCACTAAGCAAGGCAAAAAATAATAAACAAGTGAAAAAAAACACTCTAGAGTACATGCTCGTACCCAGGTCTCAGGTGGCCAATAGTCTTTTACAATATTTCATGCTCAAGTATTTATTACAATGCCCCTGGAGGGATGGAAATGCGGAAAAAGTGATCTTTTGAAAGACCTGTTGAACTTGTGAACTCTGACTTTTGAGCATCTGTCTGCTCAGTCTTTGGCGGCTCATCTTCAAATTCAGCTAGTGCAACTCGGTGGATAACAGGTCCTATATGTGGACGACTTGTTTCTTACAGGGGATGAGAAGCTTATAGATGGGTGCAAGAGGAAGCTCACTTTAGAGTTCGAAATGAAGGATTTGGGTCCAATGCACTATTTCTTGGGGTTGGAGGTGTGGCAGAGGCCAGATGAGATTTTCCTTAGCCAAGGAAAATATATAGTTGAGATCCTGCAGAGATTCGGGATGATGGATTGCAAGTCCATGGCCACACCTATGGTTATGAATCTGAAGCTCCTGAGCAATTCATCCTCAGATTTGGTTGATCCCACGATGTACAAACAATTGATCGGATCCTTGATGTACTTGGTTAATACCAGGCCCGATATATGCTTTGCGGTGAACACCTTGAGTTAGTACATTTGATAGCAGCAAAGCATGTGTTGAGGTATCTGCATGGTACGGTTGGATATGGGCTTAGATATGCCTCAGATGGTGAAGTAAAGCTGCAAGGTTATGTAGACTTTGATTGGGCGGGGAGTGCAGTGGATTGGAAAAGCACATCAGGATGTTGCTTCAGTTTGGGATCAAGTATGATCTCATGGTTTAGCAGAAAACAGACATTAGTGGCACTCAGTACAACATAGGCAGAGTATACTCTAGCCAATGTTGCAAGCTGTGAAGCAGTGTGGCTTTTGAAAGTTGCTTGCAGGGTTATTTGATCTAGAGTTGGAGCCAACTTTGATATATTGTGATAATCAAAGTTTTGTGAAGCTTTTAGAGAATCATGTCTTCCATGACAAGTCAAAGCATATATAGATCAAATACCATTACATCCAAGACATGGTGCAGAGAGGAGCTATGGAACTCCGGTACATATCCACAAATGAGCATATAGTGGACATTCTCACCAAGCCTCTATCTAGAGTGAAGTATGAGTACTTAAAAGACAAGCTTGGCGTGATGCAAAATGTCTACTCTCGTTGAGAGGGAGGTGTGATGTTTCTCCTCTAGCAAGCTTCCCTTTGGACAAGGGCTTCCCAGATCAGTCATGCAGAGTGATTGAGGGAGTGATATAGTAGTCCTGCTCAGTGGATGGGTGTGAATGGGACTACCAAGAGAGGAGAAACATCATAGCATAGTCGTGGAGACTATTGTAGTAGCTTCGTGCTACTAGATTCGTAATCGTGAGACTATGATTGGACTGCATGCTAGTAGCTTTACATCTACTAGATGATTGTAGATTATGACCATGGTTGATGGCATGGTAGTAGCTGTGTGCTACTAATTGATCGCTGCATATTCATAGAGACTATTGGACTGCATGGTAGTAGCTTTGCAACTACTAGTTGATTGCAGATCATGACTATGGTTGATGGCATGGTAGTAGCCGTGTGCTACTAGTTGATTGCTGCATAGTCATGGAGACTACTGGATAGCATGGTAGGAGCTTGGTGCTACTAGTTGATTGCTACGTGTAGTAGCTTTGTGATATTAGTTGATTGCTGGACAACATGGTAGTAGCTTTGTGCTACTAGTTGAAGACTATAGATAGGGAGACATCTTGCTCATTTGGACAACTCTCACTCACTCAAGAAGAAGGCACAAATCTGAGGTAAGGAAGGAAGACACAACTCTGCAACAACTGGAGTTCTTGGCTATTCTTGGCGGTAGTTTCTCTTGTGTGCTCTCTTTGGGAAGAGGTTCGATATCTTGCATGGTAATGTTGTTGCAGCTATTTGGTGCGCTAGCCCTATATTAGGGTTTCTTCATTATTTGTTGCTCTTGAGAGCTTGTTCATGGTTGGATTATATTATCGGACGAAATCTATCTAAGAAAGGTTGGATGGGTTTTTCCCTGGGTTTGTGGTTTTCCCAGGATAACTCTCTGTCTTCTTGTGCTTGTTTATGCTGCTCATATTTTCAATACATGGTATATGATTCTTAATGTAAAAGAAGATCTAAATACACTGGTTAATCTATTGCTATGAAAATTAAGAAAATCTAACAATATCCAACTATACCACGCAAGTACCTCAACACATGCTTTGCTGCGACATGCCTCGAATCAACCATAAACTGGCTTAGGGTGCTCACTACAAAGCAAATATCTGGCCTGGTGTTAACTAGGTACATCAAGGAGACAATCAACTGCCTCTACATAGTGGGATCCACCAAATCTAAATCTAAAGCGGAATCACTCAGCTTCTTCAGATTTATCATCATAGGTATAGCCACGGACTTGCAGTCCATCATACCGAATCTGCTCAAGGTCTCAACTGTGTACTTCCCTTGTCCAAGGAAGATCTCACCTGGTCTCCGCCACACCTCCAATCCCAAGAAATAATGCATCAAGCCAAGATCCTTCATTTCGAACTCTGAGGCTAACTCCCTCTTGCACCCAACAATGAGTCTCTCTGCCTCCATAAGGAACAAATCATCAACATACAACACCAAGAGAAACAGATCACCATCGACAACCTTGTAGTAAAGGTTGGGATCTACATCACTCTTGGTGAAGCCCAAACTCATCAAGTATCCATCAATTTTAGAGTACCATGCCATGGGTGCCTACTTGAGTCCATACAAAGCCTTCTTTAATCTCCAAACATGAGACTCCTTCCCATGTATCACAAAGCCCTGAGGTTGCTCTATGTACACTTCTTCCTCAATCACACCGTTGACGAACATGGTCTTCACATCCATCTGATGTAATCTCCAACCCATAACTGAAGCAAGAGAAATAATAGTCCCGATGGAAGTGTACCTAGCGACCGGACCAAAAGTCTCCTTAGAGTACACTCCCTCTTTCTGAGAGAATCCTCTCACCATAAACCTTGCTTTGTAATTCTTGATGCTGGCATCTGCTACATGCTTGATCTTATAGATCCACTTGGAAGTCACCATTGACTTCCTCTCTGGTTTCAGAACTATCTCCCACACATCATTCTTCATGATGGACTAATACTCTTCCATCATGGCATCCTTCCAAACCTGTTGGCCTGCTGCCTCCTCATAATTGGAAGGTTCAAAATCAATGCCATGTAACTCGAGAACCTTTGAGGTCGTTTACTCTCCCTGAAAGTACCACTGGGAGCTGCATGCCTCTTTGCATCCCGCAAAGTGTCACGAAGCCATGCTGGTCTCTTCCTGGTTTGTAATACCCCAAGGTCGAGCCCCTCTGAAATGTAATGATGTTTGTAGGCTGGTGAGCCAAGTAATTATAAGCTGGTAGGCTTATGTGTTTATTAGGCCGAAGAGCCTAGATGCTAAGGTCAGTGGGCCTGATTTTTGTATATGTAATTATGCAGATTATTAATAAAATACATCGCTGCGTGCAGACCAACCATGGAGAAAGAGTTATGGGGGACTAAGCTCCACTTGGTAGGGAAAGGAATGGGGCTGAGAGGCTAGGAAAGAGGGGCTAAGCTTAACCCAAGGGAATATTATAATGTATTCCTGAAAAGTACTAAAGTTGGGAAAATAAACCCAGTTATCCTAAGTTTCTTTGAGGAGAGGAACAGACTCCAAGTGGAGAGGAGCTTGCTCTTGGAGAGCCAAGTGTCACCCAGGACGCATGCGGATTTATATGGGAAGTTCCACCTTTGTTGGGGGGTTCACGAAGCATTCTAGCCACCTTCCTGAGGAGTTCGCTCTCACCATTGTAGCTCTCTCACGATTCTGCAGGCTGACCATTCTCACCATTTTCCTTGCTCGCTCTGTACATTCTGACCAGTCTAGCCATTTAGTTTCCCACGAGTTCATCCTCAGCATGCTGGCCATCCCTTGTGCAGTTCACGCACACACTGAACAAGTATGCGGCCATAGTCATTTCCGCCTTTGTGAACCTCTGTAAATCGCTGAGTCGTCCCCTTACCTTACTCGATTTTTGGTGGTTGTGGATTGAAGAGGCGAGTTGTCGGGCCTGTGGTTGAAGAAGTAGGTTGTCAGGCTTGTGAGCAACTTTCTCCAGGTGAGAGAGTTTGCTGGGAAGTGATTTCTCCTGGAGGGAGTCCAGTTCCAGCTACAGAGCTCTGAGAATTCTTGATTCGGCCTATTGTTGAAGCCTTGGAAGGGAATTGGAGCAGCCGATGGATTGTTGAACAGTGAAGGTGCATATTCCTGGGGTGGGACAGGCATGTGGGGAACGAGAGTCCGTGAGCAGTGGGCGTAAGTAGGCTCCTTGGAGAGAATCCTTTCAGTTGCACAGTGCAGTTTCCCGTAGCCTCAGCCTAGGTCTAGGATTCCTTTGCCCTGGGTGGAGTTTAGTCCCAGCTTGGGGGTGACCCTCTGCTGAGCATGATGAGCAGCATGGTCTAAGGCTGGGAGGTTCGTGGAAGGTCTGCATGCAGTTGGTGGTCATCTATTGAAAGATAAGTACCAAATCTCTCTGTTGATTGTATATTGTGTAACTGTACATGTGTTATAAATGATGAGTAATACCTGGATATATCGTATATGCTGTATGTGTAGGCTTACAATTATTTTCGCATTGATCTGTGTATGGTTAGAATATGCCGTCTGTAAGCATATGTTGTCTGTATGTTTTAATGATTATTTCCGCATGAATAAGTGGCATGAACAGAATGCTGTATCTGTTAATTTGCATTAGATATGCATGCATATAAATTCGTAAATTGGTATCAGAGCTTAAAGGTTATTCGGTGGCATGGCATGGCCTGTTGGTTTAGGGCTGGGGATGTCACGAATTGGTATCGGAGCTAAGAGATATGTCCAAGAAGTGGCGTTGCCCGGCTTGGTGGTGGCTGGGGACGTTACAAAATGGCATTAGAGCTAGGAAAAGATAAGGTTGTTGGGTAGCATTGCATGGCAGAGGTGGATGGCCGGGGACCTTACATGGTTACTGCAACATCATCCTGCTAAGGGTTGTAAGGAACTATCAACTCCCTCTTGATCCCTTCTTCCTTGCAGAAATCACTGAAGTCATTGGAAGTATTCTCTCCTCCATTATTTGTCCTTAAAACCTTGATCTTCTTCCCTGTCAAGTTCTTTGTCTGAGCCTTGAAATCCTGGAACTTGCTGAAGACTTCATCCTTTGTCTTCATGAAGTAGATCCATGTCTATTGGGAGAAATCATCAATGAATGTCACATAGTACAAGAAACCACCCAAGGATGATACTGTCATCTGTTCGTATGAGTGCACTAGATCCAAGATCTCTTTGGATCTACTATCACTGCTTGGATAAGGTCCCTTGGTATTCTTGCCAAGTGTACACCCTCAGCTCTACTTGGAGCTCTAGAATACATGTAACCATTCTTCTTAATATTGGCAAAGCCTTGTAATGTAGGTGAGCAAATCTCCGATGCCATAATTGACATAAACTGATATTGTCATGTGCCAATGCTTGGGATGGTTGTCCTGATAATCTGTACAGTCCTCCCTCTCGAACACTATTCACTCCTGCTGAGTCTATGCTCGAGCCCTTAGGCCATACAAGAACCTGACCATCCACAAATGCAACTTTGTAACCTCTATCCTYCAATGCTGAGATAGAGAGGATGTTCTTCCTTAATCAACAACACTGTTGTCCAATGTCTACTCCTTAGACTTGTTGTCTCCTCAAGGTGTAAGACAGGATTGCARCCTTACTAGGCATGCTTCATCAAGGTCCTTGCCCAAATAAGGAAGAAATCACATAAATCTGAGGCTTAATGGCCTCTCYTCATGGCTGGAAAATGTCATCTCAGACCTCTTATTCCTCCACGGTAACCTGTCTGGAACAAGAGCCAAAACAAAAGACAAGAACAACACTTTTCTAGTGTTGTGATCAATCATTTTTCCACGGTAACTTGCCTGGAACAAGAGYCAAAACAAAAGACACGAACAACACTTTTCTAGTGATGTGACCAATCATTCCTCCACAATAACCTGCCCGGAACAAGAGTCATCTTGACAAGAAGAAGTTAGAAATCTGAATCAGAAAGTTCAACAACCCGAAAAACGTCAACAACCCTGAAACCCTAAAATTTCAACTTTGACAGAATGTCAATCTGAGAGATGCAGTAGATGTGCTAGGGCTAGGCGAGTTGATCTATAGCAAAATAAGTCCTAGCGTTATCCAATAAATGCCCAACAACCTTCAGAGAAAGTCCCGTTCAACGGTAGATCTGAGACTGTGCAGCGACAAATCTTAACAAAGCTCTGATTCTATGTTGAATTTTCAATTTTCAGATCTGATAATTATTTCCTTATGAATTTTATGCCACTGTTATCATAGAATAATTACACACTGAAAATCTCAACCAAAATAAAACTGTAGCTAAAACAACAGAATCATAGAAAGATAGCCATGCACAGTAGACACAAGATTTTATCCTGGGAAATCCAAACTTAGGAGAAAACCCAACAACTTTTCTCAAGAAGAATTCAAGCCAATAAGTACATCACCATCAATGAAGAAACCCTAGCACAATTTCGCCCTAGCATGTGGAAGAACCCTCAAGAAATAGCGAATCATCAAGAGATAGTGAACCCTCCAAAAATAATGAGAAGAGCTGTGAGATGATGAAAATGAAATGATCAAGCCTCTTATTTATATAGATCGAGTCACCTTCAATTTCCTTGTGGGGTTGACTTGTCCTTTTGTCTTCAATATTTCATTTAATGCTTTCCGGGGTTTCTTCAATGGTTTGCCTTGTCTTCTTGGCATTTCTTTTTTACTAGAAAAGTTGTCCATGAGCCTTGTTGATGTATCATCTCCTCACATGCACGTCTAATTAATATAGGGCTCTAATGTTGAGTAGATTCACCAAGAAGCCCCTCATCACAAGGGGTCTCTTGAGCCTACATATTCAACATTATACTAGACTTGTAAGCAAGTCAAACCTGCCCTATAAAAAATAGATCACTCCATCCTGGAGCAGGCAATGTGAGAGCATCTTGAGTCTTCATCACTCCTTGTCAAATCAACATGACTACTAGGAGAAAGACTACACCTGGGCCATTCACCACTATCCAGATTCCAAATCAGCATGGCCCCGTGAGTGAATCTATCATTTTCCCTTGGTCAAATCAGCATGACCAATCTAGGAGAATGTCTACCCGATGCTGCTAACTGGACAAACATCAACATCTTGGGCCATTCACCACTAGCCAAATCAGCATGGCCCCATGAGCGAATGTATCATCCTCCCTTGGTCAAATCAGCATGACCAATCTGGGAGAATGTCTGCCTGATGCTGCTAACATCAACAATATAGCCACCCTCACCTTGTGATTTGAACACAAAAAGACAATGTGAACACTCACATACAAGAATAGAACAATCCTAGAGAAACAACATGCAAGTAGAGAGGAGATTGCCACAGCGTACACATATCTACACTCTATATTGTATTAGCTATCAATAAATGTAAAAAACTGTTGGACAATGATCATATTTGACCAAATCTTCTAGGGTTACAATAATATATACATAGTTTTTGTCAACGGGGGTTTGGTTGGTTGGAAAAGTGGAGGTGTTGCTATCTCCTCATTGAGGTTCAAATCCCTGCAGAGACATGTTTGCTCCTCGTGGGCTGTCTTGCTTGTCCAACCAAGCCGTTTTTCTGGGGCCAGGTGCAGGTCACGGGTAACTTTGGTGGAAAGGATACCCCTTAGTTGCGGTTGCTTAGCTGAAAGATAGCTTCTGTGAACTGTGAAATGTATCAACTTATTGTAATAAATTCTCATATTGGAAAAGGTGCTGCTTGCACATGTTGACCAAAAACATCCATAAAAAAAAATACATATTTAGGTGAGTGATCAAATTTGATCAAATTACTTGTGATTTATTTACAATGAGATAGGAAAATACAAAAGATAAAATGTAAATTACAATTATAATACATAGTCGATTAAGTCCAATAGGAACTTAGGGACTAAGTCTCATCTCTGGTGTTATCATAATTGACAGAGTGAAAACGACTCAGCTGGTTTTAACTGGTTTTTGCGCAAAATCCAGCTGAGCTGATGGATGATTCTGTTGGTTCAGACCGAAACTGGGTGATCGACCCAGTCAACAATGACTGGGTCGATCACAAAACGCTTGTTGGGCTTCCTTCTTGTATGTCCGTTTTTTTCTGAGGAAATGTATTCGTGGAAAACCCTCCCAATACTTCTCCATGATCCATGGATGGTAAGCGGGGTAAACAGTCGGCCCTGATTAGGGGGCCTTGCCCTGGGGGAATCAAGAGAGTCGAACCTGTGACCAACAACAAGCATGATAAATTCATGTCTGGCTCTAGACCAATTGAGCTAACCATTGGGGCTTCTTGTAGGTCTGGTTAGCCTAAAATATAAATAAAAAGAAAAAAAAGTAATTAAAAAAACCCAGCCCCCCCCAAAAAACTTTAAACCCCCTGCCCGTCCCATGTTTTTACATTTCTCCCTGTGAGCATCCAAAGAACTTGGAGCTGTAACATTCACCTGAGTTTGGTGGAGTGAATTTGAGGCTAATTCAGAGCAGAGTTAAGGTCGATTTCAGCGGGGAATTGATCTGCATCTGTTGTCTACCCTTTTGCTATGTGATTTGTTGGCGAAATCTTCTGCCCATTTGAAGGGAAGTCAAATCCTCATTCTGAATGAGTTTAATTAGCTGATTTTTTGTTTAAAAATCAAGACAACATCATATTTTTATTTGCGGCTATTTCTTTTTGTTACTGTTTAGGACATTCCCATGGCTCCGAGAAGGGATGTGGATCTCGTATTGAACCACTGCAAGGACTAGGGTTGAGGGTGTCAAAAATCAGACCATGATAAGCAGATTCTGCACTCAGGAATTTAACCTAAATTCTACATTTGCTTAAAACTGAAAACACGAATCAAAATAACAGCTATAGAGTACGTTAATCTACAAACACATACTGCTGATAACATGGACAGCAAACATGCAGATCTGAACTCTCAAACAACATCTGTCTTCTACTAACTGTTATGAATAAAATTACAATGCAAAGACTCAAATCTCTAACTCCCTAACCAACCCAGTGGTGCATCCTTCATCTCTTTTGTATAATAAGAGATTAGAAAAGATACAATGTATCTAGACTTATGCATGAAGTGTTCCCAATTGACAGAGTCAAACCCTAACCTTAATCAATACAGCCAGTGCACCCTCCTGTATGAACAACAGTGCCATAGTTTGTGCGCTCCAACTGGAGGATGACTGTGGCATGTAGGCATGGACACTCCTTGGGATCTGCGCCCTCACTAGGCTTCTGATGCAAGTGCTCTAACTATCTAGGGATCTGTGTCCTTCTCTAAGAATAGATCATGCATGTGTTCTGAACTGAACTGAAAGCTGCACTGAAATAGAAGCTGAACTGAACTGGAACTTTTTAAATCTGGAACAGCAGTTAACTGAAGGTGGCAAAACTGGAAATAAACTAAAATTGGCATTGTTAGAAATTTAAGGGCAAACTAGAAACAGAAGCATCCTTTAAATTTTATTTACTACTGTAGTTTTGGATCAGCAATATATTCACAAATTCTGCTGTAAATCGATAACAGAAATAATACAATGGATCTGAACATTACCTTAGCAAAAACAAAGAACAGATTTACCTGATGAGCTTGCTGTTGTCCTCTTTTCAGTGTGCTCAGAAAAAGCTTTAAGGATCATTGATCAAACCCTCGGGTAGATCTTATCACGATCTTGTGAACAAATTTGCCAAGAAGAATCTTTAGGGAAAAAAACAGAAAACTGACCAGCATACCAATCATCAAGTAAGTGACTGAAATAAGGACACCACAGTCCAAACTAAAGGCTGAAAAAGGATGCCACTAACAGCCTTCACAATTCTGTCCAAGAATGTGAAATTGCTACAACAAAAAGACTGAAATAAAATAGCAGTTAAGTGGCTGCCACATCCAACCCAGATTAGGGTACTTAGGCTGTAAGGTAGGGCAGCCTACAGGTGGCATCTGCAAAGAGAAAAGGATAGCATACACAATTGGCAGCAACAACATACACAGGTGGCACTAGCAGCAATGAGGGCGGAACCAGAAAGAAGAGAAGGGCGGCAGCAACAGATGAGGAAACCCTCGGTGGCTACCCAAAGCAACAACACTGAACAAAAGGAGGGCCTCACCACTTCTAAAAAACCAGAACAAGGGAGCTGCAGGCCTTATACCAGCTAGAGAGTGATCAAGGAGGGAGCCACACCAAAATTCCAGCAAGAGAGAGGATCCAAGGAGAGGGTGGCACCTTATACCAGCTAGAGAAAGCAACCAAGGAGAGGGCCGCAACCTATTCCAACAAGAACTGTCCAAGGAGGCCGCACACTAAACCAGCAAGAACAATCCAAGCAGGCCGCACCCTAAACCAGCAAGAACAAACAAGGAGGCCGCAGCAAATTTCAGACCAAGAGCTTTGAAGGAAGAGGAATGAATAATGAGTGAGAGAGTGAGGGGAGAGGTATCTTATTTATAGTTTAGGTGGGTAGTCTAGGGTTTACAAATTAGCCCTAATTTTAGGGTTAAATTAAAACCCAACAAATTAAATAATTAATATTTTAATCATAAAATATTAATTAGAAAGTCAACAAGTCAAGGTGGCTAGCAAAGACCCAAACCACATAAACAAAAGGGAGGACATGGCTCAAACAAAAATAAAGGGGGGGTTCTTCTTTAATGGCAGAATGTCCACAAAGGTCCCATGATATAATTTATAAGCTTTTATCATCCCAGCATAAGAGAAAGGGCAATGATATGATCATGTCCTTCTTCTTAACTGCTCCTAGGTCTCATGGACCATCCCAGGAGAGAAGAATATCACACATCATCTCGGCTTGGTACTTAACCAAGAATTGCCTGGTCCCAGACTAGGATACTCCAGAACGTGTCTGGGGGCCCTAGATCACCACTAGGGTCTTATCCACCAAGGTACACAACCAAATATCAATCCAAGCACCGATCAAGGATTCACTGGACCACATCCAGGGGCCCTTGAACACATCTAGAGACTTATATTATCAAACTGCTTGGTCCTTGACCAAGAACCCCAACAATACACTGGGGGCCCTCACTAGGGTCTTTTGCCATGGCTCTAACTGCTTGGTCCCAGACCAAGAACCCCAGGAATGTATTGGGGGCCCCAGATCTCAGCTAGGGTCTTTGCCATCCTCTCGGAGAATGGCTCTTGCAGCTACTTAATTTTAACAGGCATGCATGTGATCTCTACTTAGCTACATAACTGTGCCTCCCTTACTTTCTGCTGCGCACAATAACCTAGGCAAACTGCTGCTGTATGTAACTGCATTAAATGCAACATGTATGTGCCCTCTACTACCCTACACAACTGTGCCTCCATCACACTCTGTTGCACACAAGAACCTAGGCAAATTGCTGATGTATGTATCTGCATTAAATGTGCTCTTCCACCTGCTGCTGCATGGACTTGCTGCTGAACTGTGTGTGCTCTGGTGCCATGGAGAAAACTTTCTGGGCTAAACCAGGTGAAATCTAACAGAGGGTACTTACAATGCAACCATTGTGGGAAAGAAATCGGGGGGATATACACAAGATGAAATGCCACTTAGGGCATGTTGTAGGGGATTATAAAAGTTACCTAAAGGTGCATGGCTGGGGTTACTATGTCTCTCTCTAAATTTTCTTGAATGGCTTCCAACTGCTTTTGATTGTCCATTACTTCTGCTGTCGGGGGGTAGCATTTTTCCTTTGCCTAGAGCTTGAGAGCAACCTTAGTTGCGTTAAGTTTTTGCTCCCAAATAAAGACTGGGGAGCCCGAGATCCATTGACTCCAAGTACAAGAGACTAGGGGAAAGAAGGCCTGATCTTCCATCCACAAAGGGTTAAGTCGAAAAGGAATGGGGCCCAGATTTTCTTCCTTTGAGAAGCACAGGGAAATGGGGCGATCATTCGAGCTTGCCCAGGGGAGCATATGAGAGACAATCGTCCCAAGGTTTGCTAGAAAAGGTTTATGGATTAGGAAACGATCTAATTGTACTGCAATGTGTCCCGATCCTGTTCTTCTATTGTTCCAAGTGAACTTGCCCTTACTCGGCTGGATATCAATCAGATCCAGGTGGGTAATAAGATCTTCCATCTTTTCTCTGAATGGATCTCGAACAATGGGGTCCCCTTTTTTCTCGTTTTGGTGAAGGGTGGTGTTAAAGTCTCCAACAATAATACAATTTTGGCTAAATCCTAACTCACTTAGCTCTAATAATGAATCCCAACATTCTAATTTTTCTCTGTAATTATTTGGCATGTAGACATTAATCAAATGAATTAAGTTACCTGTGGGCAGATGCGAGAGCCTGACCATGACCCAGTGCGTTGATTCAAAACTCTTTTCCAGCTGATAGAGAGCAGGGTTCCACAGGGTGCAAAGACCCCCCGAGGCCCCCCTTGTAGTAACCGCTACACCTTTACCTGTTTTCCAGATCTGACTTATCTCTTGAAGGATGACAATGTCCCTCATTTTTGTCTCTTGGATTAGAAGGATTTGAGGTTTCTCCACCCTGATGAGTTTTCCCATTGCTTCTCTTTTTTCTTTACTCCCTAAACCTCTGCAATTTTAGGAGACCAGTTTCATTACTTACCTGTTGGTTTATTTGTACCCCCTTTTGGGTGCTAAGAACTACCTTGGGCCGCCCCTTTTGATGGCTGAGAACTTCCTTGAGTACGACCACCCTTTGCATCTTTTTGAAGGATCCATCTAAAGTTGTTTGAATTCCAAACTCCTTATCTTGATCAACTTCTTCCTCCCTCCTATTTTTATTTGATCTGCATCCCACTTTCTTGACTGTTGTACTCTGGGAAGTTTTTCTCTCAGACTCGTCCCTAGAGTCCTCTTGACTCCCTTCCTCAAGAATTACCGGGATTCCAGACTTAGGCCTTGTGACGATTTGGATGGGAGCAGGATCACCTTTTCTGGGGGAGGAGATGGACTGTCTTTTTGGAGGGGGCTCCCTTTCCTCAACGTCATTCTTGGAAGTGTCTTCTGCTCCTATAAAATTTTCTTGAGATTCCCTGATTTCTGCTTCTAAGTTCACCATGGCTTCATACTTGTTCTTACTGCTTTCCGCCCCACGACCTCCCCCAACAACATAACTAGGGGAGTTAGAGGAGCTAGGGATCATTGCAGGGTTGACTCCTTGAGTTTTTTCTGGCTGTTGCACGATTTGCTTACCTGGTGCCTTTTTTCGTTTTGGTTGTTGCCACTGTTCCTTTCCCCCTTTAGTATGTAGACCAGGCTTTACCTTTGTGTATTATTTTGCAAAGTGCCTATATTTGTGACATGCTTTACACTTGAACAGAAGTTGCTCATAGTCCATGTAGATTTTTGAGGAACAACGAGGGCTGCCCAATAGGCCTGTCTTATGACCTCTTGTTGGGCTCTAAGTTCAGTTATGCAAATCTGTTTACTTCTGCCAAGAAATCTGCCTCAACTGATGGTTATATGCTCTTTTAAGGTGCCCTTGCAAGTAGTTTTATTAACTGAATGTTAGTACATGCAAACCTCAAAACATATAGCACTCCCCTAGGATCTTAACAAGCTCCTACTGCAGATTTAAACTCTAAGCATACATGAAATTTGAACACAAGTGTTTTTGGTCAACATGACCCTAGATAAACCCCCCCCGGGAAAACCAGTTTAGAATGAAAGTGTATATATGTGATGTCTCAAGCATGGAATGCAAAAAGTAAATAAATACAATGGAACCTATACAAGTAGCA
This sequence comes from Picea engelmannii, assembly GCA_009831015.1. NCBI lineage: Eukaryota > Viridiplantae > Streptophyta > Pinopsida > Pinales > Pinaceae > Picea > Picea engelmannii. The sequence continues at coordinate 1,090,776 of ML789887.1, read as the reverse complement.
AGCTCCTCTCAAGCTTTGCTAGAAGGTTCCAAGAAGAATGCACCCTCTCTCCTTTTTTGCCTCTTCCACTGAACTGATGCGCCCTTGATCCTCCCTTGGCCAATGAAGAAACCCTTGCACACAAACAAGCAGTTGTATGCTGCCTCAACACCGAACCTCTCAGATCTGCAATAACCTAAGTAATGATAGTTCCTGCTAAGCTTGCGCCCTCCTCCAAGAGTGTGCCCTCCACCAAGCAAGAACTCTGATCACAAAATAATGAGGGTCTAAGCCTCCTTGTGCCCTCCATGAATGTAGGCGCCCAAGCTTTCCTCACACAATGCTTCCATTCTCCTCTCAATGCTCCTCTCCAAACTCTCCAAGTGAACAAATGAGTGAATGAGACTCCAAGTGCCCTATGCGCCCCTCTTGAACCATCCATAAGGAAACCTAGAGATGGAAGGCCTAGATCACTCCTAGCCATCTCTAATCAATGGGTGAGATCATTCCAAAATAATCTCACTAAGAAACCCATTTTGGGTTAAGTTTCCTAAGTTCACTTTATGTCCCTCAATTCACCCACTTAGTGAATTAATTGTCACTTTTTCCTTAAGTGACAAATTCCACCTTTTTGACTTAGGATAAAGTCAATGTGGAATTAGACATAAAGTACAAGGTACATAGGCACAAATATTTCCCTCTTGTGGTTAGAGACTCACAACCACAAGGGGACCACTTCCCAAGGTACACCGAAATTCAACAGTTGAATATATGTCCACTTGTCCAGGGTCAATTGGATGGCTTCCGATAGACCCTTTTCTAGATCCACTTCCACACAGATTTGTACACAGGCCAAAATCCCTTCTCATGGTTTAGCACGATCAATATATTTGCTCAATGTATTTCCTATGCTTCGAATAGTTTCATCTTTCCAACAATGCAAGGGAAGGAATGGAAAGTGGACCCATATCGAAATTGCTGAAGGGATGTCGTTTTCGGGGCTGAAATCTGAAGTTCATTTTTTAAGATACATACCCCTAGAACCCATAAAAAGGGACCGCTTCTAAAGATGAGATCTCGATCCGCCTTGCTTTCAAACATAAACACAAAAAAAACCCTTACCACAAAAGGAAGAAGACATTTGCCTCTGGATAAAGGGTTTCCAATTTTTATCCATCCATTGAGCCATATCTTGCGGAGACGGCCATAACCTCGTGAACTAACCTATCAACTTGTTTTCAACAAGACGCAAAGTGAAATTTCTGGAGGTCGTCTGGTGGACAAGGATCTCAACGATTTTCTTAACGAATCTGGAATGAGGGGGTTTTGTAGCAAACTTACTATAGGAAGCCACCAGAGATTGAAAGGCTGCGATGTCAGGGGGAGTCGACAGAGGTGGTGGGGGCATATCCCCCCCTCCTCAAATCGAAGTCATGCTTTGAGCGACCACAGACGAAGATATGGAAACAAACCGTAGCAGAGCTCTCAAATCTTATCAATATTCTTGCTAGGCAAGATGTTGGAGGAGAAACACTGCACTATATTTTGGATTTCGTGTACTGCGCATTGCTTAGACCTTATGTTTGAGGATGTAAATAAACTTGACCAGGTGAAGAGGGTTGTGAATCAAGCCAAAACCATGACCAAAGTCATCTACAATCATACATGGCTCCTAAATATTAGGAGTAAAAGCATAGGGGGAAGGGAGCTTATTCAATTAGCTATCACTCAAGTTGCAACTAACTTTCTTATGTTGCAATCTTTTATTTGCTAGAAAAACATCTCAAGGAAGATGTTTTCTGGTGATGAAATGGGTTGCATCTCCATGCAGTTGTGAATCAAGCCAAAACCACGACCAAAGTCATCTACAATCACACATGGCTCCTAAATCTTAGGAGTAAAAGCATAGGGGGAAGGGAGCTTATTCAACTAGCTATCACTCAAGTTGCAACTAACTTTCTTATGTTACAATATTTTATTTGCGAGAACATCTCAAGGAAGATGTTTTGTGGTGTTGAAATGGGTTGCATCTCAATGTAGCCTCAAGAATGAAAGGAAAAGGATCACTCTCCTAAATTATGACATTGCTTTTCAGAATAAGGAAGAAGAGATCATCAAGGCCACTTAACCTCTTGTTAAAGTCTTGTGGATGGTGGGTGGTGATAAACCTGCAATGGACTATATTTGTGAGGTCGTGAATCAAACCAAAGAGGCAATAAAGACAACCTACCAGGATAAAAATCATAAGTATCATCTTATTTGGAGAATTATTGATGAAAGATGGAACAAGCAGTGCCATTGGCCTCAACATGTAATTGGACATTTCTTAAACCCAAAGTATTATTATTTAAAAACCTTTTTAGTAGAGGGGGAGGTCAAAGATGGATTGTATAACTATATAGTGTGCATGGTCCCCAATAAGAAAGACCATGATAACACACACAAGATTTTGAATCACAGTGAAAGTGTTGGTACTTCTTGTAGAGAAATGGTTGGTTCAACAAAGAGACAAAAGCCAAATAGGGAAGCAACTTTAATGTTTTTAAGTTTATATAGTTCATTATTCTAGTCTAGAATAAAAAAGTCTAAATCTGAGATGTATAATTTATCACTGACTCATTACTTTTTACTTTGTTTTATTGCAACTCATTGGTAGAACCAATTTGGTTCCCATTGCTTCGAGTTGCAAAGGTTTGAAATTTAGACCCTTAGCCAAACATGTAACGCTTCTAGTTGTGAGCATAATTGGAGTGTCTTTGAGGGCATTTACTTGAATAAGAGAAACCATTTGGAATGACAATGATTAAATGATTTGGTCTTTGTGTAGTACAATTTTTTGTTGAGGTGTCAATAGTTGAGCAACAAATTTGTTGTAGATCCCATAGTCATGGAGGATATTGATCCCTCCTCGGAATGGGTCATGGAGGGTTAGTCAACGATGTTTCCAAAGGATACTTCAACTAGATGGACTTGAAGTTGCTTCTACCACCAAAGGTGGGTAGCATTGGTGTTGGTCTTAGACCTCCAACGACATCTACTCAAGAAGAGGGTACCCATACAACACACCATGAGGATGATTGAGAGGATTCAACATATACTATTGTGGACGATTTGCATTCTTGATGATTTCGATGAGTCATGAGATTCATGACATAGTATGCTATGTAATCATTTGATTATAGTATGATGATTTTTGGACTCTAGAGGCTTCCATTTAGAGACTCAAAGTTTATGTATTTACAAATGAAGTTTTTCCCTTCTACACCCTTGCAATATAAGTCAACAAAGTTTGCATGTTTGGTGTGTAATGGTTTGGATTTACATTGATGTACTTCAATGTGTATTTTACTTATTACAATTTGAATAGTTCATGTATTTTTATCAATTGAGTTATTTGTCAGTTTGAGCTAATTCCAATGCGATTTCAAGCCAAGTTTTAATTTTTGGGCAAACCAATCTCGGACCGGGTTTAAGCATGATAACATTGCTCACCACCTTGGAGCTAATTCTAGATATTAGAAATTTGATGGAGCTACAAAAGATAACCTTGACAAAGTTAGATCCAGTCCATTATTTAGAGACAATAAAGGGAATCTTATTCTATCTTATGACTTTAGTATTGGATTGGTTTCCAATAACGAGGTCAAATTATTTGCACTTGCCACAAGTCTTTATCTTTACAGCTTGAAAGTAACCAATTTAATGGTCTTAGGGGATTCCAATCTGGTAATTGATAGGGTGAAGAGTAAATCTAAGGTAATCAAAATGGCAATTGTAAGACTTTTTAGATGAATATCAAGAGTTAGCTAAGGCCTTTATTGCCATTGGGTTTAAACCACATTAGGAAAGCTTTGAATGAGTTTGTTGATAAGATGGTAGACCTCGAGGTAAATGTGGAAACTATAAAAATTAATAGAAGGATACATCAGGAAGGATCTCAATATTCAAATTTAAAACTTACTTTTTCAATTAATGAAGATGAGGGATGGCATATTTGATAAAAGAAGTGACGACTTTAGGGAAGTATGAAGACACTCGAAAGCATAAAACTAGACAAAAGGAGCCATAGATGATGGTTGAGAATGAAGACATTGTCTTGGAGGTGGAGAGAAGGCCTAGCAAGGGGCATGTAAAAGGCTACAACTCAACACCTTATGTAGACTCGGAAGACTTGGGACACTCCAAAGCTATACACAACATTCACAAATATGCTACGAGGAAAAATGAATTCTTGTCGATATTGGGAGAGAATAACATTATTTTAATGATGTATGGTTCATTAACTTAGAGATACCATCAAAATGTGGGTGGAAGTCATAGACATGGCCATTAAGTACCACATGTAGCACAAAATTTTATTGAAGCAAGCCTAGACTATGGAAGGAAATTGGCACTTACATAACATTCGATTAAAGTTGGACAAATTAGAGAACACTTGGGCCATGATCCTTGCTTTCAAGGGGATAAAGGATAAGTTTAGATTGATAAGGTAAAACTTTTTGCACCTTCTCCTTTGATTGGGGGACAAAAGGCTTAGTTATCATTGGAGAAATTTTGCATGTAATTATTTTCAAATGTTCAATAGTTGGTTTAATTGTTTTTCTAACCAGTTAAGAATGGAATCTATCCCATGATGTAGTGTTGGATTTATTAGTAAATAGTTTGTTCTATAAAGAAGAAAATGGGTCTATCCCATGATGTAGTGTTGGATTTATTAGTAAATAGTTTGTTCTATAAAGAAGAAAATGGGTAAGTGTCCGTTGAATTTTGAAACACTAATAGTTTTGGTAGATCTACTACCCAAGACAAATTAGCTAGGCTCAGATAACTAGGAGATATCATAAAGGGGCACAATTTTTGGTCGCATTGACACAACAATATTTTTTTCAAGGGGATTGAATCTAGGTCTTTTCGAAGAAGCTCACTTGATTTACCACTTTTTTTCTCCTTGGAGAAAATCATAATCTTATATTTCAGGGTGAAAAAAGTTATATTCTTAAAGAGCATTATAGGACATGATTTACCACTTGACCACAACCTGCTAAAAATAATTTAATAAATTATGCCTTTACTTGAATATTTCCTTCCAGTGTTTCATTTTCTTGTTTTTTCTCTATCCTTTTTAACATTTAATTTTCTATTTATGATGATCCTTTTTTACTTTTCTTTCATATGCTAAACATGTTTTATATTATAGTGCATTTTATTTAGAATTCTAGTCAGAGATGGCCAACCAATTTTTATCATCTTTCTATACATCAATTTATGCATAGTTTCGAACTGGATAAGCTAGGATAATAAGGCTTATGGATAAGTATGGACCAATTAGCTGAGTAAGTTCAAATTATATACAAAATTCTACCTTCACTAATTGTTCACATGTAGGGTAATTCCATCTTCAATAATTCCTTTGTCACTTCTCATGTGTCCTAAAGTCCTGTATCTAATTTGTTGTGCTTAGCATACTCCTTAGAGGACCTATGGTGGTATCATGCTTGTTTCTAATGTTCTCATAGCACTGCCCAAAGGTCGCAAACCTCGTTTCTCATCTCATTGGCTAGGCCAACCACATTCTTCCTTGTGCCCAACATTCTAGGGCCCTTCATCTCCCTTTTCAAGGATAAACACAAGGGGTTGATACTTTGACATTACTCCTATCATTCACTTTGCTTCTACTAAAACTCTATGAAACAATTGAATTGCATACTTCAAGTAAAAGCTACATAGCTCAAGCCAAAAAGCAAATTTTTGCATTGCAACTTATTGGCTTAACTGTTCCCATCAATCACAATACCCCCAAAATGTGATAGATTGTCACTATTCAAATCAAACATTAAGATATTTTTAGAATTAAAAATCTCAAGATAGGATCTTGAAAAGATATTCCACCCTTTTGTAAAATGGTAGCTCAAGTGCTAAGGTCTCACTCATTGTGACATACATGCATGCTTAAATCTTATGATGTTTTCCATGGTTTGAGATCAAAATTTTGATAGATTAGAATGGAATTGTTATGTTTGACAATGTATCCATATCCTTACTTCATGCATACTAGGGAATAATGCTGCAATATTCTCTACCTTTACCCTCTACCCAACCTTACTTCTATGAATTGTCCATCTTAAGATGGAAAAGAGAGTGATTCTTTGCATTGTTGTTATCTTGCTGCACTGTTATGCCATTTCCAGTACAAATTGCCATTACTCTTTTGCTGTCAAGTTCTTTTGTTAAGTTTTCATGCATTGCTTATGGTTGGTGTTCTCATTTGATTAAGAGATTTTGATATATTGAGTATTGAGAAAGTTGTATGTTGGAAGCCTCAATGTTGTAATGGTTGTTTAAAGGGTGCATATTGCTTCTTATCTAGTTCGGGCTAGCAAGGAGGGCATTGACCTTACCTTTATTAGGTCATGGCCAACAAGGAGACCCTGATCTATTCAGAGCCAACATAGCAGTTTTAGCTATAAGCATGAGCTCCATCCTTGCAAAAGTCTTAAGTGGTCATGTTTTGTGCCTTATATTGGTAGAGGCAATAGGGTCACATAAGCTTGTATATTGTTCTACTTGATCTAGTGGGGGATAGCAAGGACTAGTTTGGGGTGTTAGAAATAAAGAGATGTGCTCGTTTTTCCATAGACAATATAGCAATATTGTCACCTAACCATAGGCACAAAGGCCACCCCCAAGCACCTTAACCTTGATAGACAGAATAATTCCGGAAGCAGAACAATAACCAACCAAGGTAGTGCACCTTTCTCCAAGGGTAGCGCACCAAGCAAGAATAACCAAAGATCAAGAAGAGAGTCCAAACCATAACCAAGAGAAAGTCCAACCAAAAGCCAAAATTCCAGTTGCAGCAATTGCAGCTGCATACCCTCTCCAAACTTGCACACCACTAGTCTTATGCAGTTGTGAGAGTAAGAGTGACAAATGAGCTCTAGCACCCTCTAATTTATAGTGCTCTTTGTCACCTGTCCAGGATGACTTCTTCTTTTAGAGGTTAACACTTAAAGATTAATTCTTTTATTGAGTTGACATGTCTTCTAGGGTTTCTGCATATCTGTTTAGGGTTTCTCTTTCTTCTCGGAATATTCTAGTCTCGTCAAAGGTTACACTTAGAGGTTAATACCTCCCGTGGCTACCATAATATCTGTTAGAAATAATAGGTGTGCTCGTTTCACCATAGACAATATAACAATATTGTCACCCAACCATAGGCCGAAGCCACCCTCGAGCACCTTAACCTTGACAGAGAATAATTCTGGAAGCAAACCTTAGGCCTAATAGCCAATCAATGTAGCGTACCTCTCTCCAGAGCTAGCACACAAGGCAGAAAGTCCAAACCATAACCAAGAGAAAGTCCAAGCCTAAACCGAAAATACAAGTTGCAGTAGTTGCAGCTGCAACTACTCTCCAAACTTGCGCACTTACTAAATTTCTCTAGTGCGCACTAAATTTCTACAATTGCGAGCTATATCTGTCAAATGAGCTCTGGTGTCCTGTATTTATACTGCTCCTTAGCTGTCTGGGTTGACTTCTCATTCTGGAGGCTAAAAACTCAATATTAAATATTTTCTTTAGCCGAGTTATCTTCTAGGGTTATGTCCAATGCTTTAGGGTTTCTTCTTTCTTCCTAGAATATTCTTTTCTTGTCAGGGTTACACATGGAGGTTAATACCTCCCGTAGCTACCATAATATCAACACTCCCTCCTAGCTAGGGAGGTATTGAAAGCAATGGTCTTGAACAAACATACCATTCAACCGGTAGCATCATCATAGCCATATAGGCTATCTCATGATTAGATCACGAGCACCATCATCACTATCAGTATCATATGATAGCATCAACTGCTTCATTTCTCGAAGCCATACTCCATTTGAGTAATCATGCATGATGCTGAATAAGTCACTCACTCCACAGAGTGATACAAGAACCATTCTTCTATTCTGGGCATATGTCCTAGGAGAATAACTATTCCAACAGATGCTGGAAGCCACACCATGGGCTACAAGGACTATTCTTCTAATCCAGACATACGTTCTAGAAGAATAAATTTCTTGGACCATTTTCCGCCTGGAGAATGTCTGTCCATCAGTACACTGACTATCCATCTAGCTGATAATCATTTTCAACACTACTGATAGTCTACATGGCAATCAGAACAATGTCATTCAATAGAACACAATTGTGTCTATCCATAGTAGTACACAACTACTATCCAGTGGTACACAACCACACCAAGTAGCACACAACTACTTAATCAATGACACATAGTCACAACTAGTGGAACACATCCACCACAATAGCATACATCTACTGTCCAGAGACATACAGTCTCCATAGCAATCATATCATCTGATATCAACCTGCATAAAACAATATCATGATATAAACTGAGTCATCTGGGCCATTCTTCCACTCACATCTATGAGATCTGGAAGAGCATCTGCCCTCAGAATGTAAAACATCAACTATGGGCTATCTGGACTATTCTTCTCAAGCATAGAAGAATAACTATCCTTGATTTCTGAGCCTGGACCATTCACCTAACTAGGCCATTCCTCCGACACTAGTCATAGTGCAACCTGGAGAGGATGAGTCTGTCCTAGGGAATGCCTGTCCCTGATTGCTAAACCTGGACCATTCACCTAATTAGGCCATTCCTCCGGCACTAATCATAGTGCACCCTGGATAGAACGAGTCTGCCCTAGGGAATGACTGTCCGGATCATTTCTTAATGGAAATGACTGTCTTGCACCAACCTCCAAAACAGACCATTCTTCGAAACTGCTCACAACTGTGAACTTCGAAAGAATGACTGCCCGGCGAGGCGGACCATTCTACTTGACCACTGTTATCGCACAGTTTGTAGTTTGGAAAGTAGATGGATGAAAGGATACCAAACTGGCGTAACTGAACCAATCCCACCCACTGTCACCTTGATGGGAAGGTTCTTTCTGTTTAGGGAGGTAAGACCCAGGGGAGACGTCCTCGGTGACCTGGGGTTTTGAGAAGGCAAAAGGCTTAAGAGCTAAAAGATAATTTCCCCCTCACAAGTCACCACCTGATCAGAAAGTATGGCTTATAGCCAATAAAGATAACCAGAAGTATAACCAAGAAGTATCCCTGCCCGAGAACAAAGCAACAATGAAACTACATGTGCAAGCTTGCTTGTTGGTTAGTACTTCATATAATCAATGACTTTCTTATAATAAGCAATTGATAAACAATATTATTGATGAAGCAAATCAAAGTTGTACAATAGCAATGATTACAATATCAGTTCACAATAAATGCTAATGGCATTCAATGTAACAATATCAACACTTTAGAAACAACGCCTTAGCTAACCATTCAATTGCTTTAAAGATGAAATAAATGCTGCATATAGATGTTTATAGCACAAGGAGATGACGACA
>ML789887.1:1053753-1078214 GCA_009831015.1 Picea engelmannii | reverse complement strand
TTAGAAACAAAGGAATCAAATGCACATATTCAAAGGTTTTGAGGATCAGAGTGACACATACCATGATACCCGGACTCATTACCTCATGGAGTAAGAACCATCTCTGATGCAGGACCAAGCCGAAGGTGATGGATGCTGCTGCTGCTGCGGAAAAGGTGAAGGCGATGAAAGGGAGAAAAGATGGACTCTCCAGGGCCATGCTCAAGTCGATCCGTCTCTTGGTACTCCATGTCTAAGACCTGTGGGCCTCAAGACATAATCTCCTAGTTATCCCTGAAAGTGGGGGATAACAACCACTACTCATAGTGACTACCAAGAATGACTGTCCTAGACCATTCCCCCACACTGGCCACAAGGGAATCACTGTCTATGGTACATCAACAATCTATCGAACCATTTTCATTACGAAAATGCCTGTCGAATCTGGACCATTTTTTGAATTGGAAAATGCCTGTCCGTCAGAACTCTCAAACCACTTTTCGAACTGGAAAGGAACTGCTCATCCTGGACCATTTTTCGAACCGAAAAATGTGAAATATCCCTGATCCAGCTGATTTGGATATCTGTTGCTGAACTACAACTTTGGTTATTGAATCTGATACTCTGGGGGTTTCTGAATGTGTTCTGAATGTGTTTGAGTTACTGTTTGAGATGCTTGGTGATTTTTGCATGTGTGTTCCAGTTTATTATGTGTTTTAGCAGTATAAGACAATGCATGCGAAATAAGGACAACACAGCTCACTGATATATATATATAATGCTGGAAAAGCAGGAAATACAATAATACTGGAAGAAGATATGATAATCGTCAGTTAGATCTCATGGATCGTCACTGGAATACAAAATAACAGATAAGAAATACCCGTGACCAGAAGAATGGGTGCTGGTCTGTGCATGACGGATGGATCGGCAAAAAACAGTTTGGCAGCTCACGGTAACTGCTATAGAATCCGGAAAACTTGCCCTGATGGAGATACTCGTTGGAATGAGCTGGAAACTGTCTCAAAAGATGCGCCCTGGCCTCTAGACTGATCCCGATGACTGTCATACTAAAGATCCGACCTCTGGAGCTTCAGATCTCACCCCATGGGGGTTTGTGCACCTCCCGGGCTCAATGAGTGTGCTCTAGTGATTCCACCGGCGGAATCTGACGATGTTTAGCTCAAAACGATTGTCCTGGTCTCCTTTGTAATAGATTGGAAGGGATTCCTCAGATCTGCCCCAGAATGTCCCTTGGAACCCCAAATGTGATTCCTTTGGAGCCGTGCCCTAAATGATTGTTTTCCAGTTTTAAGAAGATTCCACCGTCCGAAACTAATGACAGATGGCTCAATAGGTGCGCCTTGGCAAGCTCTCTAATGGGTCAGAAGGAATCGACCAAATCTGAACTGTCACAAGCGACCGCACAAACCCTCTCTCAAACACTTTCGCCCTCACTGGCTGAGTTGCGCAATCACTGAACTGGACACTGTAATGCACGGTGAAATACCTGGATGGTATTTCCAATAGGCTAGGGTGTGTTTCTCAACAACGAACCAATCAATGGTGGTGGTTTCCTCCAGAAATCTACAAAACAACAAGGGGGTCGATTTCCTCCTCTGCAAATATCTCAACATCAAATCATAACATAATTCCGAATTAGGTTGCTTTACCCTTCCTTTATAGTTTCCCGAAACACTAATTCGTTGTTGACCTTTTCCCTCCAAGTGACTTTTACTTTATTTTATTATTCCTTGATTAAATCACTTAATTAATTAATTAATTAACCATTTTACCTCTAAAAAGTGATTTATCCATCCTTATGGTTTCTTCGGCCACTGAAAGTCACTTATGATCATCTTATTCTGTAACGCTCTTCCTCTCGATTCCGATGAGCTATTACACTAAGAGGTTTTTCCAAGTAATATGCCCATTATGACCTTCTTAGTGAATTTAATTAAGATATGACCCAAAATAACTCAAAATTATGGAAATCGTCGGAATGCAACGAAACCAAAGCCAAGCTGTGCGGAATGGATCCTGATGATGAACGATGCAAGTCGGGCCGAATAAAACCCCCCAATATCTCCCGAACTCTCTGTCACCCCTATTTGGCTACTCGGGTAGGCATAACACTCTGAAATGTTGTAATGTTATAACTTATAATGTCCCAAAATGGGGACATTACAATCCTCCCTGTTGGAATATTGCTTGTCCTCAAGCAATAACTGAATCCAACTACATATGATACCGAGGTCCCATATCCACCTGTGTGACACAAGGTAGACTCCCCTTAAGATTTGGTCTCTCCAAGTGCTCATCACGCATGAAACCCACATGCTCCCAATGAGTAGAATGATCAATGGCCAAAGAATCTCAGTCAACTCCCTGAGCAACCACTCTACTCGAAACTCAACTCCATCAAACCCTGAACTACCAAGCACTCCAATCCTTGGATTCCATATCAGAATGTGAGCTGCAATGGCCCGTGAAATATAGTCCTGTAACATATCAATACCATGAGTCTCCTGCCAATAACACACGGTCTCAACTCGAAATGAGTCTGTCCTCCAAGACCGTACCAACCCCAACACGACCTCCACCAACTGGACATGCTGCTGCCATAGTGAGGTACTACAAGACCTCAACGAATCACCAACAAGTGACGTGCTCCCCCCAATACTAAAGCTCACTGGAAAGCCAAAGTGGCTTCCCCCTGCAAAGATCCACTCTCCATCAGTCAATGAAATGCCCAGCCCTGTAATCCCATGGTCCCATGCTAGCCTCTGACAGGGACCACCAYGCAGACGCTGCACCACTCTGATCATGACTGTCTGCTCAAAGTATACATACTGGATCCCCCACTCCTGGATCCTCATGCTGAAATACCTGTGCAAACTGGGTYTGCTGTCAAGAAGCTGAACTTGTAAAGGTATCTCTGTGGAATCAACATCTGCCCAACCACYTCCATACTCAGTCATGAGTATCAATAGGGAGAACCTGTCAAGCCACGTAGAACAAGTCCCTGCAAGCCCTCTCAAAACCATCCAAGAGTGAAGTATGTTGCTCTCTGGCGCAACCTGGGCCATCATAAGATGAAACAACCCACTAACCAAATGGACTCCCGGATCCCATGGCAAAATTGGAAGTTCATCACTTCCAATCCCCACTAATTGCTCACGTGTCATACTGATAACTGTCGGAAGACCTCCATCCTCATCCTAATGAGAATCTGAATCTGTCACCCGCTGAGATATTTGCTATCCCATGGCCTAAGATGCTCACCATCACGCCCAAGGTCTCAACTGTCTGTCTCTGATGATCCACCCCTATCCTGCTGTATGCAATAAAGACACTCCTGTCAGGTGGTCTCGACCTACCAACTCTCCATGTCCCCTGCCACTGTTTATCTCCCCCTATGTTGCTGTCAATGATGAAAGCATCGGGAAAAGCTAACAGAAACATCTGTAACCGACTGTAGCACTGGAAAGTATCATATGCTTTGGTCAATCCCTAGGATTGGACCAAAAGCTCATCCACTAGCACCCATGGTGAATAATCGCCTAAACTCCAACTATCGGGTACAACAATAGATAACTCCACAAACTGCTTGTCAATCACTCTCCCTCCATCATCACTCATATAGCTACTGCTACTGTGAAGGTGATCTCCCCTATGTGCTGCTGCAAGGGAGAGGAATCTCCATGCTCCACTAAGTGTGTCTCCTTCCTGCAACCCAATGTGTCCCCCTGAATCCCACTGTGCATCTCTCTCATCATCATATGTCCAAGGTGTACTGTCGGATCAACCTCTGTGTGGATATCAACCAATCCTGGAACACAAATGAAAGTGTCATCGTCACTGCCCTTGGCTCTAGAATCCTAATGTGTATGTGTATGACCGACTGTCTCATAACTACCCATGAATTGTGGCCCTTGTGACACCCGAACATCCTCCAGCAATGTAATTGAGGAACATAACTGACTCTCTGCCGAGATAGATATAGTGTATCTCTGACCAGTGTCCTCAAGGAGCTCATCTAATCTGGACTCTGATTCTTGAAGGGTTGTCTGTGTGCCTTCTAAGAATCCTCGTGTGTTCACCAACTCATGAGTGAGTTGGTCCACCTCCAACTCCTGCTCCCTCAGGGCCCTGCGATACATCTCGCCAAGCTCTAATAGGTAATCTCTGTCCATTAACAACTGCTGGTAGTCGACCCTCATGATAGTTACTCTTTCCCTGAGAGTATGAAAGTCATCCATGGAAAATCCCCCATCTGAACTATCATGTGCCATCGATGCCCTCCAACAATAATCTGCCACCAATGCGTGTGTATCATCCATGCATCTAGTGGCTGCCATGATCATGGCCTCACTGACTCTCAATTGTCTCGTCCAGTGTTGTGACTCCTGATCACAGTCCCGCTGAGGTTCTACCTCATGCTCCTCACTGCTAGTGTCAACAATGGAATCCCCAACAACACACTCCTCAAAAGATCAGGCACTGAACTGCCCACTGTCCACTATGCTACTGATTCCACCATCACCAACTGCTACCCCCATCTGAATCGCACTGTATCTTGTATGGGCAACTGTATCCTCCTATGCGCTCACTCTGCTAATGTCATCTGCACATGGATCCCATACGGATGTGTCTAGACATGAGATATGGTCATCCCGGCCCATGTAGAGTGCACCCTCATCACTGTGGACTGGTCCTGGAAGTGAGTATCCTATCAAACTGTCAGTCTCCACAACCTGATCTAACAATGGAATCTCCAACCCTCTCCCCATACCTATGTCACAGGGTTCGGCGAACCTGAACCTTGAGGTTCGAAGTTCGGCGAACGTCAAAACAAGGTTTAGGTTCGGATGAAGTTTGAGTTAGGTTTGATTCAAGTTCACTCGGTTCGATTCAACCAATGAAATGTGCCCTCAAACAAACATACATCCATCAAATGTGTCTCCAGGCTCCCACGGGCTACAACTAATGGCACACATAGTGATTTTATTATATTACAGCCAAGTGCACTTGTAATCCTTTTATTATATTATATTATATATATATATATATATATATATATATATATATTTTAAATGTATATAATCGAACCTCATCCGAACCTCATCCAAAAATTCGAACCCGAATCGAACCTAATCCTTGCCGAACCCAAACTCGAACCCGAACCATGTGACATAGCCCCATACTGGTAGGTATGTGTAAGGTCAATTGTCTCCAAGTCATGTCTCTCCTCTTGGGTTTGGAGATCCATGTCCCTGGTGTACAATCCTCACACAAGGCTCCTCCACCATATCATGAATGCCACTGATATCCTTATGTGTCGTGGCTTTCATAGGTGCCTGAGAAAATAAAGAATGTGTCACTGTCATCATCCTCCATACATGACTTCTTGGAAGCCATGTTTATACCCAAGGGTTGGTCATCCAGCCACCTAATCTCATCAAGTCCAAGTGCCCACACATATGAATCCTCACACGTGTCATCACTATGCTGAAATGTTGAAGTCTCAACACTGCCTGGTAGGGAAGATGAAGAACATGCGTTATCATCCTGTCCATTCAACTGCCCTTCAGATGCGTAGGAGTCACTAGCCTCATCTGACTGCTCTAAATAGGCATCTGTGGTTGCATTCTCATGCACCTCCTCATCCTCACTGTCATAGTGTACCTCAACAATGTGCACCTTCCCCTTCTTGTCCCCTGATAGTTGGGGTTCATACCACTCAGGATGTTTGATGGTGCAAAAATCCTTGAATGACATGTTTGCATGAAATTCCATACCAAGCTCCTGATATTGTCTCAAATAATTTGCAAACTCCTCATCATGTCTTTTTTGTCTTGTTTGTTGCCTCTTTGAACCACTAGCTCCATTAATCTCTGTATTGTTTTGAAAGCTTGCCATACCTGTCGCAACTGTTGTCGCCCCTGTGCAAGCATATTACGAATATTCCTCACGCTATCCTCCATATCTGATCTGAACTTTTCTCTCTACTACTACATCTGGAGGTATAAGTGCAAGTTATCACTGCTGAATTTTAGTGGACATAATCTGACATAACTCCTCACTGATTTTTCCCATAGGCTGGCAGGAAAACCAGGTCTAATACCACTGAAATATCCCTGATCCAGCTGATCTGGATATCTACTGCTGAACTACGGTTTTGGTTATTGAATCTGATACTCTGGGGGTTTCCGAATGCGTTTGAGTTACTGTTTGACATGCTTGGTGATTTTTGCATGTGTGTTCCATTTTATTATGTGTTTTAGCAGTATAAGACAATGCATGCGAAATAAGGACAACACAACTCACCGATCTATATATATATATAATGTTGGAACAACAGGAAATACAATAATACTGGAAGCAGATATGATAATCGTTCGTTAGATCTCATGGATCGTCACTGGAATAGAAAATAACAGATAAGAAATTCCCGTGACCAGAAGAATGGGTGCTGGTCTGCCCATGCACGGATGGATCGACAAAAAGCAGCCTGGCAGCTCACGGTGACTGCTGTAGAATTTGGAAAACTCGCCCTGATGGCGATACCCATCGAAATGAGCTGGAAACTGTCTCAAAAGATGCACCCTGGCCTCTAGACTGATCCCGATGACTGTCGGACTGAAGATTTGACCTCTGGAGCTTTGGATCTCACCCCATGGGGGTTTGTGCACCTCCTGGGCTCAATGAGTGCGCCCTAGTGATTCCACTGGCGGAATCTGATGATGTATAGCCCAAAACGATCGTCTTGGTCTCCTTTGTAATGGGTCAGAAGGGATTCCTCAGATCTGCCCTGGAATGTCCCCTGGAACCTCAAATGTGCTTCCTCTGGAGCTGTGCCCTAAATGACTGTTTTCCGCTTTTCGAAAGATTCCAACGTCGGAAACCGACGACAGATGGCTCAATAGGTGCGCCCTGGCAAGCTCTCTAATGGGTCGGAAGGAATCGACCAAATCTGAGTTGTCACAAGCGGCTGCACAAACCCTCTCTCAAACACTTGCGCCCTCACTAGCTGAGGTGCGCAATCACTAAACTGGACACTGTAATGCATAGTGAAATACCTGGATGGTATCTCTGATAGGCTAGGGTGTGTCTCTCAACACCAAAACCAATCAATGGTGGTGGTTTCCTCCAGAAATCCACAAAACAAGGGGGTCGATTTCCTCCTCCTCTGCAAATATCTCAACATCAAATCATAACATAATTCTGAATTAGGTTGCTTTACCCTTCCTTTATAGCTTCTTGAAACCCTAATTCATTGTTGACCTTTTCCCTCCAAGTGACTTTTACTTTATTTTATTATTCCTTGATTAAATCACTTAATTAATTAATTAATTAACCATTTTACCTCTAAAAAGTGATTTATCCATCCTTATGGCTTCTTTGGCCACTGAAAGTAACTTCTCATCATCTTATCCTGTAATGCTCTTCCTCCCGATTCCGATGAACTATTACACTAAGAGGTTTCTCCAAGTAATATGCCCATTATGACCTTCTTAGTGAATTTAATTAAGATATGACCCAAAATAACTCAAAATTACGGAAATCGTCGGAATGCAGCAAAACCAAAGCCAAGCTGTGCGGAATGGATCCTGATGATGAACGATGCAAGTCGGGCCCAATAAAACCCCTCAATATCTCCCGAACTCTTTGTCACCCCTATCTGGCTACTTGGGTAGGCATAACACTCTGAAATGTTGTAATGTTATAATGTCCCAAAATGGGGACATTACAAAATGACTGTCCATAAATCAATAACACATCAGTGCTCCCTCCCAACCTAGGAGTAATCTCTTCCTTTTTCATTAAGGAAGTCGTCTCCACGAGCCCTAACTTGTTTTTTAAGTACGCAACTTTTTCATCTTGGACAGAGGCTTTACCAAAATATCTGCTATCTACTTATCTGTGGAGATATATTGGATAACCACTTTTCTTTTCTGGACTTCATACGGAGAATGTAATGCTTGATCTCAATGTACTTCGGTCTGTCATGGAACACTAGGTTTCTCTGAAGGCTTCATATAGCTCTGATCATTACAATATATCGTGGTTGAATTTAACATTTCTGTTTCCTGCTAGCTCATGACATCGTGGCAAGGCTCAAACTGAAACACATCCAAGTAGCACTTCTTCTGTCATCATGAGAGTTTGCCATGGATTACCAATCCATCATCCCAGACTTCTGAGTAATTATTCTGATATACTATCTCTGTCATAGAAAGTTTTCATCACGCTTCTGCTGTATATGAGATACTCTGCATCAAGTTGTTTGAATCCATAAAAGGTCTTCTTATATTTGCATACATGGGTCTCTTTTTGGTATAAGCTTCTTTCTTACTTGCTTTATTGGGAAGAACAGTCTTTTACATGTAAATTCCAATCCATGGATACTACAAGAGGTATATCTGGAACAAGGTCTTGTCATAGTCTTCTCCCTCCTTCTGGAAGAACCTCTGAATCTTGTAATACTTTCATTCATAAGTCTTTTTCATATTTTCTATACACTGTTCTTTATCATAACTTCCATTTCTTCTGCTCGATTGTTTCTTAGTGGGTTTAAACCAAGCTGGTAGTCTTGTGATTCTCGGTATAATAGCTGGTTGTTCTTGCTTTTCTTTCTTTCCTGGAATCTCCATGTTCTTTCTTATGTCTCTCTTTAGCTCTTGGGTCCATGGGGTCTTCTATATGCCCTGAAGATTCCAACTTCTTCCTTTCATCATAGGATCATGGATGTAGATGGACAACTAAGGATACTTTAAGGCTTCTTTTCGAAGAAGACTTCTTCTAGAGTCAAACTGAACACATGCTGCTTATCATAGCTACTACTTTTAATTGGAACATGGACAGATACTTCATAATTCTCAATGGATCATATCATTTAGGATTAACTCCTTCCTAATCCTTGCTTCACGCATGAATGCATGCCTTCTTTTGGAATTATATAATCAACTCCCTCCATCTAAGAGAGTCCACGCTTCCGTCTGCATCCTTATTGCCTTCTGCAAAGTGTCACAAGTCTTTTTCTAATTTCCTCTTGATTGCTGACTTCTTTCTGTTTTGACTTCTTCTGGGTTTCTTCAAGTTTGATTTTGATTTCGACTTATCTTGTAGTTGTTACTTATGTAATAGCTTCCACAGGAATTGTTACCAAGGATTGTCAATGTACTTCATCTTTTCATGTGTATTGCTTGACTTGTAGTCATCGTGATAACAATCCTTATCTTGTTATTTTTCCATAGGTATTGTTTCACTTGGACATCTTATCTTCTAAGAAATAGATATGTAAGATATGTACATAAACTATATAAACATGGTATGTACAGGAACTATGAAGAATATTGTTACCTTGTCTTAGAAGAAGAAGTCTGTTTTATCCGGCTTGGCCTTCTTTGAGGGTTCCCTTTCTTCGACAACTGATGCTTCGTGTGTTTCCTTCCCTTTCTTTAACTCAGGACAATGACTCTTGTAGTGACCATATTTTCAATAGTTGAAGCATTGTATTTTTGACACATCTTTCTCTTGATTTGGTTTCTTCCTTGAGTCAACCTTCTTCTTATTCCTCAATTTCCTGAACTTTGTTGTGTAGGCTTGATTATCATCTCTCCTTTGGAATTTCTCTTTTGCGCTAATCCTTGATTCTTCTTGTGCACAACAAGTCCAAAGCTCTTCAAATGTGGGATACTCCTTTCTCATGTTCATGCTTGCGGCAAATGCATCCCATGTCTTGGGAAGGCCATTGAGTACTATATTTACTAGTTCCTTCTCTGAAATGATTTCGTCAATAGCTTGTAGTTGATTTCTTAACTGAGAGATTCTCACAAGGTATGATGTTATGCTGTTATCATCATTCATTTTCATGTCACATAGTTCATTCCTTAGACTCGTTACTTGTCCAATGTTTTTGATTGAGAAGAGGTTAGTTAGGGCATCGTACATCTTCTTAGATGAGTCAAGATGAGAGATGTAGGGTATCAAGTGGTCTTTTACAGAGTCCACTATGATACTCATGGCATTGATGTCACTGTCCTTGAACTTCTCCATGATTGCAACGTTCTGAGGTTCCTTCTCTTTTCCTTCTTCAAACTGTGGTTCCACGATCTTTCCTTTCATGATATCCAACACTTTATTCTTGGCAAGGATGAGGTCAATCCCTGTCTTCCATGCTCTGAAGTTAGAAGCCCCTTCTAACTTGTTTTCTGACTTCATAGAGTAAGTCATGACCGCTTTGACTGGGTCAACCTTTGATTTTGACCAAAAACTCAAACTTGATGTCTTAGCTTGCTAAGAGTACCAAGAGGTGCGCTAGGTTAAGGCGCACTAGGCTATCTAGAAATTAGGTCAATCTCTTCACTTAAGGTGCCTCAACAAGAGGGTTAGGGTTTCGTTGTTGCAGCAAAAACTTTGACTGCAACTGCAATTGTAACTGTGCAAATTCTCCCAATCTATCTTCCAACGATTAGACTGTCCGAAGATAGTGTGGGCCCATAACCTGTTAGAAATAATAGGTGTGATCGTTTCACCATAGACAATATAACAATATTGTCACCCAACCATAGGTCGAAGCCACCCTCGAGCACCTTAACCTTGACAGAGAATAATTTCGGAAGCAATCCCTAGGCCTAATAGCCAATCAATGTAGCGTACCTCTCTCCAGAGCTAGCACACAAGGCACAAAGTCCAAACCATAACCAAGAGAAAGTCCAAGTCTAAACCGAAAATACAAGTTGCAATCGCTGCAGCTGCAGCTACTCTCTAGACTTGCGCACTTACTAAATTTCTGTAGTGCGCACTCTTAAATTTCTGCAGTTGCGGCTGTATCTGTCAAATGAGCTCCGACGTCCTGTATTTATACTGCTCCTCCTTAGCTGTTTGGGCCGACTTCTCATTCTGGAGGCTAAAAACTCAATATTAAATATTTCCTTTAGCCGACTTGTCTTCTAGGGTTATGTCCAATGCTTTAGGGTTTCTTCTTGCTTCTCGAAATATTCTTTTCTTGTCAGGGTTACATGTTGAGGTTAATACCTCCCGCAGCTACCATAATATCAAAAATATCAACATGGGGTTGTCAATGCTTTCCCTCAAATTGATCAAGCCCATAAGGGTGACTACTGGATTCCTATTGTAATACCTTAATTTGGTTGGGGCTAGAAATGACATAAACTATTGCATTATATGTCGAGACTTCTTTCTCTTATCATCTCCTTAGCCGAGGGTGGCATTTTTTTGGTAATGCCTATGTCTAGGTTGTGAATTTGTCCTTTATCGATTTGCGCTATAAGATATGAAATGGATAAAAAGTGGACTAGGTTGCTTATTCCTGTATTTTGTAATGTCAATTAAAATTTTGATTAATAATAGTGTTTTCATTTTCAACTTTAGTGTCTTAATCTACTAGCTTGCTTATATGTGAGATAATCTTTTCCACTTCTCCAATTTTTGTTGACCCATAGCTTGGCCCTCTTTCTAATAAGTAGGTTATGTAAAGACAAGGTATTGCCCCCCTCCGTAAGAGAGTGAGCAAAGTAGAGCCCCTGAGATAGTAATTATATTAGGGATGTATTAGATTGTCTCAACTATGAAATCCTAGTATCTGGCTAAGTTTCCCCTTTGCATCACACTTAACCAATTAGAACACCCTTGGAAGATTGTTGGGAGCACACAAGCAAGGTGGTGTTGAATCGTGCACCATTTCAAGAGTCATAAGAACCATCATTGGGAAGGCTATCAACATTGTTGCACAAGACAAATAAATGCATCATTGACACCCAAACTAGATTGACACCACATTTGACGATTGAGCCCCCATGCAAGCTAGTCCAATGAGTTGAAGTTTGCAATTGAGATGTGTTATTAGGGTTGGTTGACCTAGAATCCAACACTTGGAACTTGAGTCATTGTAATTCCCTAATAAAAGCCAACAAAGAAAGATTAAATAGCAAAGTCTGCATACTTGTCCACCATCAACACCCTCAAGATGAGAGCTTCAATCCCAAACCCCTCCACAACATTAATAGTTCATTCCTTAGGATATTGAAAGTTGGATTTGATATTGGGATCCAATTGAAGGAAATTGAGAACAAAAGCCCCAATAATATACTCCCTTTGAAAGACAAGTGTCGACTATGTTATTGGGGGATGATGCTATTGAGATTTGGAGGCAAGGACTGAGTATCTTGACACCCAAGAAAGGGGATCACATTGGTAAGGGAGAGTCTCTTTGTAACTCTCAAGTTTCAAGATAAGATTGTAGCAAGACATTCTTGATGAATTGAGGAAAGTATGTTGGAATGGCCATTATGAACATGTTAGAGTGCTTGACATAAAGAGTAAAATTGAGCAATCTAATTCCAAGCTAATAGATTGGTCATGAATAAGAGGAGCCTTATAATTGTTGGAATTGAGTTGCATCCTCACGGGGTAAACAATCTTTTGATTGCTTGGCAGGGGGATCGACTCTAGAAACAAAGAGCAAAAAGAAAATACATTTCTATATTGTTACCAAGCAAAAGGAAGGAGAAAATTTCAATGACCCCCATCAAGTGATAGTGTTGAGTATGTTACATAAATCTCTATGGATTTACACGACTTTTCATGATCCACCTAACACATCTACTTGATATTAATCATCTTTGTCAAGGCTATGTTGCTTGAAGGCATACACAAAGACAATTTGACCTATTCTCCCTCCACCCTTGACTTTCATTTCACATGTCGGCTTCTGTGATTGGTTCATTCTTATGTGTGTTTTAATGGCTCCACGATGGGATGAGATATTTGTCATCATGGGAGTGATAGGTGGAATCTTATCTCCATATGTTTCTTTAAACAAACATTCTTTAGTTGTCCTATGACTATGACATCGATTAAGTTCCCAACCCAACAATATCTTTGGTGAGTTCCTCTTAGCCACAATTTTCCTTTCGTTTGGCCTTTTGTTGGCCAAGTCTTTCTTATATATTCCATTCATAATTTATTTAGTTTGGATTTGGTTCATTCTCAAAACTATCCCTTGATTTGCTAGTAGGGCTACCAAATTATTTTCTCTTCTTGTTATATGAATAAACTCTAGTTCATCAAATTTGCAAGTAAGATTCTTGTCTTTTTTGAAGAAATTGTTAATTTTTGAGTTGTTATTCATCCATCTTCCTTTTACTAGCTTGATACTTGAAATAAATTTCCCCTTTAATCTTTTTGATTTTAAGAGTTAAGTACAACTTAAGCTCCATGATCAGGGCTTGAAATTCTGACTTGTTGTTGAAGGTTTGTTCGATAGTAGGCTAAAGGTTAAATCTTTGTTATCTTGTTTTTTCCGTAGAATCTTTGTAATCTTGTGTTACTTCTACTTTAGTGGAATTCAGGTCTTCTCAATTCAATTGATTCAATGTCCTTTATATTATGGACCCTCAAATGGGAACTACCTTTTTTTGAGGTAATTTCCTCATAACACTTCTTGTCTCATCCATATCTGTTGACTTAAGGTTTGTCTTTTAATGTCATGTGACATATAGATGGTTTTCTAGATATTAGGTCTAATAATGTATTTTATCTAGTGAATTTACATTCAACTATCAAGTTAATTAAGCTTCATACTCTTCTAAGGCTTCTGGTTAATATTGGGTTGTATTATTAATACTATGATTAGTTGATGGTTAGGACATGGTCCAAACCTAGCATACTCGTTCCAAACGAGTAGGCGAAGTAGTAGGACAAATCTCTAGTGCAAGACATGTAGGTATATCGTTTGTGCTTTGCCACTGAATTGATTTGAGTACCTTTTGAGGGACAACCAAGAGTCCTTTAGAAGAATTCCTAGTTAGGACCAAGACCTTACCTATATGAGTAGAGCTCAGGACCAGGACCTTACTTGTGTGAGTAGAGCTATCTCATGCAAGACCTTTCAGTTAGGACCAAACCCTCTAATTCGGGTAAGATCAAGGATTTACTTGCTTGAGCAAAGCTTAGGACCAATAGCCTACATGAGCTCGATGTGTGAGATTGTGAATAGACAATACAATAGCAAACACAACAATAACCAATGACACCATAAACACTAGATGTCTTGCTTAAATTGTGCAGTTAGTTTTATTTGATACATTACAATGTACATGAGCAAGTGAGACCATGAGAGTGGAGGCACTTTGTGGGCCATAGTCTTGAGAAGGGTCACGATGCCAAGTCTTTTATAATGGGCTAAAGAGACAATAAGAGTATGTTTTCCAAGTACAAAGCTAAGAAGCCGAGATACTATTGTTACAATTCTTTTATTTATATAGAGAATTAGCTACATTTAATTATGTCAAGTGTCATCTTCTTGTTGGTCTAGTGATTGTCTCTTCATCTTCCCAATCAGATAATAGATTCTAAGTTGGTTGGATATTAATTGTTGGATGCTGTCTCAAGTGGAAGAGTCGCTAAGGGTGTTGACTCATTAGGTGTTCAATGTTGAGTGCCACTTGGTTGGATGTTCAATTGATTGGATGTGCTAGGTTGGGGTTTTCCATTGGAAGGTGGTGATTCCGAAGCGTTGGTTGATATTGAATTGAATGTTTGGCAATAAATGTGACAACAACAACAACAACAACAACAACAATAATAATTTTAAGGTCACAACCAAGCCAGACACTAAATTGGTGTATGAGATCCCCTTGTTTGTGGGACAAGGAACCCCCTCCGCATAGCGATTTGAATGCTAAAGTCTACGGAGGTATACATACCCTAGCCTCCTCTGGATTTGAACTTGTGACCTCTGAGGAGGAAACACATGTTCTTAACCATTAGGCTCACTCAGGCTGTATATATATGTATACGTATGTGTATGTATGTATGTATAGCCTTCGACTAATGGGTTGCCACCTGTGCACTGCATGTTGACATTTGTTTTTATGGGAGTTGTCCAATTGGTTGTGAGAGTTTCATCCTCTGAATTTTGCAACAAAATTGATATGTTTGTGACTTAGCAACGTGTGAAATAAGGATATCTTTGGTTGAGCTACGTTTGAATCAATCTTCTTAGTTTTGAAAGGTTGGATCTCCCACTGCATATACATTTTGTTAGACAACATTGAGAAACCAGATTTACGGAAAAGAACCAAATACTTCGGGTTATGGTAGATTGCATGTCATAGAAGCAGTTCCAAAAATGATCGTAAATCTTCAAACTGGGTTAGGATCTAGGGTTATAATTTATATCTTTATTGCTTGAGCATAATGATACCCAATATTATAAATAATGCAAATTTGCTTCGTCCATTCACTCTAGTCTTCATGGCCCTTGATGCCGGGTTAGTATTATTGAGCATTATCATCTATATGATGGAAAAGGGGACAAAAGAAGAGGAAATGAGACAAAAAGGGATTAGAGTGTTAAATGTGATGGGAGAGGGATTTAAAAAGATTTGAAATGAGGGATATGTGAGGCATGGGTATGTCTCGAAACAAGTGAGACAATTGTATGGGAGACATTAATTCTTCATCTGTCCCATTAAATGCAGAGTGCCTTCATTTGAGAAATGGCACAAAATATGGACACATCTTCATATAATACACCACAAATTTTGAGCAATGTGTCTAGCTAGTGTGATAGACATGGGCTTGCCATTGTATATGTGGTTTTCAGAGGTGGCAATAGGCCCATTGTCACGTAATATAATCTCATCGAGGATGAAATTCCCGAATTTAGTCATGTAATGATTGGGTCCATGTGTAGCGCAACCTAATGTTCAACTCACAATGGGTGGGATCCACCAAATTTGGTTCCTTTGGGGTGTTTAGTCCAAGTGAATGTTATCAAAACCGAAAACCTGATCGGACTAGTTGACCCCAAAAATTCGAAACCGGACCGGACCAGAAAAAAACCGGACAAAAAAATCGGTTGACCAAAAACTACATAAAATATTTAAAATTTGAAAAAAACATATATATTCATGTGCATCAATACGAATCCAAACCATTTATACACAAATATGCAAAGATTCTCATTTATATAGCAAGTAAGAGTGCATATAACCAAAATAGCACCGAGTGCAATACATATCTGAAGTTCTGAACAAACATACATCAATAAAGAGGCTCTAAATGCCCTCTACAGTCCAAAAAGAAGCATAGTATACTGTATGAAACTAGAATCTAGATACTATCATACAACTGTACTAATCATCATAATCCTCATCAGAATCCACATTCTCCTCATCCTCTTCATCCTCAACATGAATAGACTGGGACCCTACATGGGGATCGTGGATTTCGCTTGATTCCCCTAGCCCGGAAGGTATTTGTACCTCTGGTTGTGGAAGTGGGTCCAAGTCAACCATAAATTATTTTTTTTCATTAAAAAAATTTGAAATCCAGCCTCTATTATGCGTTATATGTGTTCCGTACGGAACTGACCGATTCACTGTTTTTGGCTGGTTCGGTACGGAACCGGCCGGTTCACTGTTTTTGGCCGGTTCGGTACGGAACTGACCAAAAACGGTTTGGTACTATCGGTCTGATTGTTTTTGGCTTGGAGGCCGGTCCGGTCGGCCGGTTTTGCCGAACCGAGCCAGTTCTGATAACACTGGTCCAAGTGTTAACTCATGTGAAGCTCTCAAAGTCCCAACCCAAATGGGCTGGAAAGAGGATATGAGGTTTTGAACTCCCTGAATTGAGCATGAAAATGATTAAGTGTCACATTTTGGGGGGGTCAGGGAAATGTTACCTCAAAAGTGCTCCTAATACTTTGAACTCATGAGAATATGTAAGTGTTGAACTCGACAGAGTTTAGAAGTTGTGTATCCACGAAGATGAGGTTCAAGGCTTCGAACACTTTGAACTTCGTCAAAATTACTAAGTACTAGGACCACTTCGAGGCCCAAAGAAAGTTATTCAATAGACGAGGGTACTGAATCCTATGAATCACTAGAAAATAGCGAAGTATTGTGAAATAAATCAAGGGTTGGAGAACACTAATATTGTAATTCTATCAATCTTGCTTTCACTCTTCCTTTGATCATAATGAGTGAGACCTTCATGAAAGCATATGATATAATAAGAGTGATGATTCCCATAATAAAGTACAACTTCTAAGGAATCATTTAGAAATTTTGAAGTATCCCCAAAATCGGGGAACAACTGGCTCCACGGAGAGAAATATCCCCCATATGAGGTGTGGAGAGCCTATATTTCCATCCAAGGGTGAATGAGTCACAATCAAACCAAAACTTGATTGTACATGATATGTTATAGAGAAAATCCTTCCCCATTAAGTAACCACAAAAACAACCGTGATGAACTCAACTTGTATACAAAGTCACTATGTTATGTCTAGGCAAATATTTAAGCAATCATAGAAACACAGAATGAATTCTTATTATAACATACACAATTTGACACGATATTTTGAGCAAAATATCAATTTTGAATTTTCATTAAATGAATGAGCCTATACAACATTATATGCATAGCATGAAGCTTTACAACACAGATACCATCCACTAATTACTATGTAACCACTACCAACACCAAACCGATTACAATCTTAGGGAGGTGAATAAATAATATGTTGCAGGAATCAGAAGCCTTCTGTCCGTTCATATCTAAGATTACATAATTGTACCAGTGTCAAGAAGATAAAGAGACAAAGAAGATGACAATGATCTGTTATGACTGTTAACTTTTGCTAATGGTTGGTTGAGCTGTCATCCACGTCAAGGATTGCGTGTATTTGCGGTGAGGTACACCAGTGTAACGCTACAAATCTGAACACAATTGAACCCTGGGGTAACGTGGTCGGTGTCATCCTTCGGAGTTGACCCTTGGAAAAATTCCCAAGGGAGTTCGAATGACCTTTCAGGAAAAACACTCCAGTCACTGATACTCTTCTCACTTCCGAGTCAGTGTGTGCTAATTCAAAAGGCTATCCCTATTTAGATTCTTCAAATCTGCAAATTGATCTTCAAAACTCAGCAAAGAAATCTGCGTAAAATATAACCATTAAATCCGATTTTTATATGATTGGTGCCAAATCCAAATGGGTGATGGAGAAAGGTGGAAAGAAGAAAATCAACAAGGTGATCTTGAATCTAAGCTTGCTAATTAGAAAACCCTAATATATGAATCAACCAAGCAGAGAGACCATTCTGCTTTGAATGAAATTTCAAGAATCAAGACTCTTCATAAACCAAACAAACTTTCTTCCATTAATCAGAGATGTCAAAGTACATAGTTATGATTCAACTTTGAATAAGTCTTCCACAAGGAACTGGGGGGACTTAGCTGAAGGGTCACTCTCATGACTTTGTTGACCTATGAAAGAGGCTTAAGAGCAACCCAGTAAACTCATGAACCCAGTAAACTCATGTTTAGACAAGAAGAGAAGATGACTTGGATGCTGAAGAAGAATGAAGGATAATGGGCACTGATAGCTTGCACTGCGCACTGATAGCTTGCACTGCTTCCTCACTCTCCCTTTTATCTTTGAAGATCTACTTCAAAGTTAGCTTTGCTCCATATTTGATATGCTTTTCAAAAATAGATTACTTGCTTTTCCCAAAATATCAAACTCGAAAAATATCAGCACTTTGCTTTTCCCAAAGTATCAATCCTCATCCCAATAAAAACAACATGCCTTTTCAAAAATATTCGTAGTGCTTTTCTAAAAATAGGAAGGTTGTTTTTCTAAAATTACCAAAAGCACCCTCTCCAAAATTTGCAACATGCCTTTTTGAAAATAGCCACCTTCATAACTAGCAACCTGATTTTCTAAAAATAATCATTCCCATAATTAGCATATTCTAAAAATAATAGCATCCTCGTCCATAAATAACAGCATCCAAAGATTGGAACTTCTAGGAATAGCAGTCTGTTTTTCTAAAAATAGCCATGCCCACAAATAAAACTCGTAAAAATAGGAACTTCTAAAACTAGAAGTGTGTAAAAATAAAAATATCCTCGTGCAAGTGCTTGGCACCACCTTTAAACCACATTGTTGGATATCACGTATTAGGTACTAGTTAAGTGATAACAGTGGCTGCGACTCGGGGACAATATGCCCTTACGTGATGCTGAGAATAAAACTTTGTAATGAATAAGCTGTAGAAGGAGCATGATTGAACTGAAAGGACCGTTCACTGACCATACTTAAAGAAATCAGACTTTGATTATTGATTAAATCATGTATACAAATCAGATTTGACTTCTTGTTTGACTCAACAACTCTGATTACAGAACTTGTGTCAAGATGACACTTATTCATTTGAAAGCAAACACATTGAAAACACAACTCAAATACTCAGAAAAGATTAACTAACAACTAAATGAAACAACTTAACTATGGTTCAATCCACACCAAACCAAGAACAATTAGACTGACCCAAACCCTACACCTTATTGAAAGACACGACTGAACAACATACTTGAACAAACAATGAAGATTGTCATGTAATCAATTGATTCTTTGAAAATAATCATCATAATTGACTTCTAGTGTAACCAATCATTCCGTGGATCCACTCTATGTGATGTCTTCATGCACTCACAACCAAAGCAGGAAAGCATGCTACTGTCTAGAACTCATAGCATGATTAATTACAAATTAGAAAGAAGGCAAAACATCCAAAGCCCCTTTTGTGTTCACGTTTAGAATAAATTCTCCATGTATCGCTCAATCGGGTCAACACAATTCCTAGAATCAAGGCAAAGATTAATCATTAGACTCAAAAATAGTTGTTTAAATAAAAACCGATGGAAAAACCATTACCAAACCAGTAGGTCTCTTGTTGTTCGGGAATAACATTAACAGCGGCTGCTATCACCTCCTCGCTGTGGAAAAGATCATGCTCTCCCTGAACCAAAGGCTGCGCTTCACACTACAATGGTATGTCAGTTTCAAATCTGAACAATGGATGAGGAAGGTCTGTGTTTGAGGCTATAAACTCTGTGCTTCATCAGATGCATATTATGTTGAATTTTTGATGTTTAGCTCATGCACATGTGGTCTATTTCATTTAGCATGTACTTGAACCATAAACAATGCAGCAATACCACACATAAGTGCTGCAATAACCAAGATCACAAGAAGAATAACCATGCACAAGAACACAAGAGTTTATCCTGGGAAAACCCTTCTCAACCAAGGGAAAAACCCAACAATCCTTTGCTATACTGCCAAGAGAAGATCCACCATCCACCACCAAACCTAGCACACAATAGGGTGCTGCTATGACTGAGAAACCTAGCTCCTAGAGAACTGCGAATTGCAGTCCTCATAATTTCAGACCTCCAATTTCAGACCATGTGTTGAGTTAGTGTGTAAGAGATGATCGACAATGGGGATCTATCTCTTATTTATACAATATTTAACTCAACCAAAAGACATGACACTTGGCACAATAGGGCCGACCTATACAACTTAATAATATAATTAATAATTCACAATATTAATTATCTTTACATGGTGGGGCCGACTTGTACCCTTTACAACATAATTAGGGTTACAAGTAAATCTTACTCTCAGACAATATAGCAAGGATCTCTCTCATCCTCTAGTGCTCAACCACTAGGGACACGTCCACCTGTGCTCATCCACAAGGACGTCACACTCAACAAATCACTCAACTGAGTCCACAGGAGTACCATCTGGAGCACCATCTCAAGCCGACTCAACTAAGTCCATAGGAGTACAAGGCAGGAGACCATCTCAAGCCGACTCAACTCAGTCCAGAGGAGTACAAGGCAGGAGACCATCTCAAGTCATCTCAACTCAGTCCAGAGGAGTAGACAARAGACCACACGTCATCACAACTCAGTCCAAAGTCTGACGCACACCCATCACATGGGCACACCCAACACTTGGGATCTCTCTTATGGATGTCTCAACTCAGTCTAGAGGAGAATGATCTGGAGGATGTCTCATGAAGCTGCAATCAACAACACTCCCTCTTAGCTAGGAAGGCATTCTCCACCAGGCCAAGTCTCTCACGAAAGTACTTGAACTTCGTCCTGGCAAGCGGTTTTGTGAAGACATCTGCAACCTGCTCATGTGTAGAAAGTTACTGCACGTGTACTGCTTTCCTCTGCACCATTTCTCTGATATAATGGTATTTGATCTCAATGTGTTTCGATTTATCGTGAAACACATGATTCTTTGAGAGCTTCACACAACTCTGGTTATTGCAATGGATAACGGTGGAATCCATCTCAT
Organism: Picea engelmannii; assembly: GCA_009831015.1. Taxonomy (NCBI): domain Eukaryota; kingdom Viridiplantae; phylum Streptophyta; class Pinopsida; order Pinales; family Pinaceae; genus Picea; species Picea engelmannii. Next base: position 1,057,036 of record ML789887.1, on the reverse strand, counting down.
GACCAAATAAATCTGCAAGGAGCTTGTGAAGCCACACTGCTTCGCAGACTGCCACACATAATGCTATGTACTCTGCTTCTGCGGTACTCAAGGCCACAAAGCTTTGTTTCCTATTGCACTGGGAAACCACGGCAGATCCCAAGGTAAAACAACAACCGGATGTGCTCTTTCGGTCCACTGTGCTCCCTGTTCAGTCTGCATCGACATATGCCTACAATCGCATGTCTACACTGGAGGCATATCTCATGCCATATCCAACTGTGCCTCGTAGATATCTCAACATATGCTTCGCTGCTATCCAGTGAGTCTGTCTCGGCTGACTTATAAACTGACTGAGTACATTCACTGCATAGCATATATCAGGTCAGGTGTTAACCAGATACATCAATGATCCAATCAACTGTTGGTAAAGATGTGGATCAATCTTGCCTGAATCAGTAGAAGCCTCGTTCATTTTCTTCAGATCCATCACCATCGGTGTAGGCATGGACTTGCAGTCTGTCATACCGAATTTCTTCAATATCTCCACTGTATATTTTCCTCGACTCAGGAAAATCTCATCAGTCCTCTGCCATACTTCTAGCCTTAAGAAGCAGTGCATCATACCTAGGTCCTTCATCTCGAATTCAATGCATGCTTGCATTCAACAATAAGACTTTCCGAACCGGTGAGGAATAAATCATCAACGTACAGGACCAAAATTAGGCACTCGTCACCAACAATATGGTAGTATAGGTTGGGATCAACAACACTCTTGCTGAAGCCCAAACTCATCAAGTATCCATCAATGTTCTCGCACCAAGCATGAGGTGCCTGCTTTAGTCCATACAGGTCTTTCTTCAATCTGCACACATGAGACTCCTTCTCATGTATCACGAATCCATCTGGTTGCTCGATGTGAACTTCTTCCTTAATCTCACCATTGAGAAAGGCTTTCTTTACATCCATCTGATGCAGTCTCCAACCCATGGATGCAACTAGGGCAATAATCGTACGGATGGAAGTATATCGGGCAACATGAGCAAATGTCTCCTCATGATCAATTCCCTCCACCTGAGAGAATCCTCTAGCCACAAATCTCGCTTTATACTTCTTGACACTTCCATCAGCTGCATGTTTGGTCTTATAGATCCAATTGGAAGTCTCTACAGACTTCCCTTCTGGTCTCGGAACAATATCTCACACATCATTCTTCATGATGGACTGATACTCTTCTGTCATGGCATCTTGCCAAACTTGCTGACCTGCTGCTTCTCCATGACAAGAAGTCTCAATATCAATGATGTGGCTCATAGCTGAAATGTAGCTCAAAAATCTCTGTGGTCTCTTGCTCTCTCGGAATTGTGCCTCGAGGAGCTGCATGTCCCTCTAGTCTATCGAGCCCAGGCAGGCCTTTTATGGCCTACTACAATATCTTTGGGAACATCTGCTGGAGCTATGGGATCAACTGGATCAGTAACTGTCTTCCTCTGAACTCTTGAAGGGGGAGAAGGTACTGTCTCTTCCTTCATCTCAAACAATTTGACTCCCTCTGAAGTCGGAAGGATAAACAGATGTCTTGGAGGAAATTGTGACATCATCCTTTTCGTGTGTTGCTATAGTGGAGACATCCCATGTCTTCTCAGGTCCTCTATTGCCTCTACAGTACTTTGCTGGCCTTTCGTACTAGGATAATAACCAAGATGACCTCCCATAGGGATAACAATCAAAATGGCCTCCTGTACTAGCATAATAACCAACCAAGAAAAAATGGACTCCCGTACCAGGGATAATGGTCCAAGTCATGAGGGCTCCCATACTAGGGATAATACCCTTCATTATCAAAATGCAAGCTACGACAGAGTAATGATGAAATCAATTAAGGAAAGTAGTACAAGACTTACCTTAGTCTGCAATCATGCTCAACCTTGCTTTTGGTCTTCCCGAGAAGGCTGAGGTAGAGAAGAACTCCTTGTCGTTCTTGCTTGCATTCCTTGACTTCTTTTGAGGTGGCTAATGTTGCTTTCCTCTCTTCTCGCATAGTGACAAGGGCTTGAAACCTTGCACATCACTAGCTGCAAGTCTAGTCTCCTCACTAGAGCTTGAATAGGATGCACTTATAGCACACACTAAAAGGTCACCCCAAGGATTACTCTTTAACCAAATTTCATAATTTTTACCTCAAAATAAAAAGTCTTCAAACTCAGATCTGCCTTTAATCACTTCTTGTAGTTGCAGATTTACCACACAAACTGCTTCAGAATTTGTTATGAGACTGCTTCAGGACAGGCTTCAATATTTGATAATTTGACAAATGGATGACACATCCATTTCTTCATCATTTTCTGATTCTCTGGAAATGAATTAGTACTTGAGACTATTCTTTTCCTTTCAAATGAAACAAGGTACATCTTCTCTATCCGTCTATGATTGCTATGTCAGGTCAATATCTTTTATAAACACAATCTTCATTCCTTGACAATATCCCTTATTACTGAATGCTAGTTATGACTCCACATTCACAATGTTCATGTCTCTTAACCAATCATACTACTTCCAGCAGATGGCTTTTATACTCAGCCTGCATACCTGTCACTTCTGCCTTTTTGGATGGCTGTACATGTAGGTAGAATAGGCCTTAGAACAGACCTTAAACTCTGCCTTATCATTTTCCAGAAATAACCTTAGGACAGGCCTAAACTCTGTCATAAAACTGTCTTTAAATCTGATATAAAATTTTGTCTGGAATTGTACCTTAAATCAGTACTTCAACACAGGCCTGAAGCTCGGCCTTATCCTCAGAATTTTTTTTCAGAAAAACTCTTATTCTCTGCCTCAGATGTGTTTCAACAGGTCCGCAATTTTTGTTTTTGGTCCGAGGTTAAGGCCTGAAACTCGGCCTTAAGTCTGTTGTTTAAGGGTTGCTGTTAGGCACCTTCTACGGCAGCCTAGAGGGGGCTCTTTAATCTGCGGTTTTCCTTCAAGACCCTAAACAGGGCTCGGCCTAGGCTAATAGGCCTGCGCAGTGCGGCGAGCTCTAACTTTTATTACAGGGGTTCGACCCCTTTCTTATACCAGTGGCAAGTGTTCTAACAGCCTTTAACTGTCCACAACTGCCTTCTTTGACTGTGCAAATGATCTTCAAGAACTGTTTTGATACCATTGAATTTTTGATGTTTAGCTCATGCACATGTGGTTTATTTCATTTAGCATGTACTTGAACCATAAACAATGCAGCAATACCATACATAAGTGCTGCAATAACCAAGATCACAAGAAGAATAACCATGCACAAGAACACAAG
>ML789887.1:985793-1017529 GCA_009831015.1 Picea engelmannii | reverse complement strand
ACGATTCCATTTCAGAGGGAGTTGAGTAAACCACTCTGTTTTGCTGACGTATTGTATGTTCCCGGTCTTACCAAGAACCTCATTTCATTTTTGACCCTGGAGGATAAAGGGTTTGAGGTGACCTTCCGTGGAGGAAAGGTGTGCATTAGACCTTCATAGTTAGTCTGCCTTCCTCAACGAGGTTATTGAGAAGAAGTATATATTGAGCAGCCTGAAGGTTTTTAGGTTGGATATAGGGAAACAAATATTTGCAGGTTGAGATGAGCCTTTTATGGGCTCAAGTAGGCACCTCGGGCGTGGTACTTGAGGATTGACAATGATTTGAGAGAGATGGGATTCTAGCGGAGTGAGGCTGATCCAAACCTCTATTTTATAGCAGGTGAGGTGCCTCTTTTACTGGAGATGAGAAGCTAATTACAGACTGCAAGGATAACCTTGCAGGGAAGTTTGAGATGAAATACCTTGGGTTGATGCATTACTTCCTTGGTCTGAAAGTTTGGAAGACAGATGGGATCTTCTTCTTAGGGAAGGGGAAGTATACAATAAATATCTTGCACAGGTTCAAGATGACATATTGTAGGCCCATGTCCACGCCTCTAGTGGTGACCTCGGGGAAGATAGATACATCTAGTTTTGAGACAATAGACCCCACCATCTATTGTCAGCTTATTGGATCGCTCATGTATCTGGTCAACACTTGGCTTGAGATTAGCTTTGCAGTTAACTCTTTGAATGAGTTCATGGTGGACCCTCAAAGAGTGCATTGGATAGTTGCGAAGCATGTGCTTCGCTACTTGAGAGGTACAATGGAGTACGATTTATTGTATGAGCACAGTGGTGGAGTGAGATTGGTAGGATTTACAGATGTTGATTGAGCAGGATGTGTAGAGGACAGAAAGAGCACTTCAGGGTGTTGCTTCAACATAGGATCAAGTATTATATCCTGGTTCAATAGGAAGAATAGATCAGTGGCATTATACCTTCGTAGTGAGATTGCTTTCCTCAACGAGGTTATTGAGGAAGAAGTATATATTGAGCAACCTGAAGGTTTTTAGGTTGGATACATGGAAACAAATATTTGCAGGTTGAGATGAGCCTTTTATGGGCTCAAGCAGGCACCTTGGGTGTGGTACTCGAGGATCAACAATGATTTGAGAGAGATGGGATTCCAACGGAGTGAGGTTGATCCAAACCTCTATTTTCTAGCAGGTGAGGTGCCTCTTTTACTAGAGATGAGAAGCTAATTACAGACTGCGAGGATAACCTTGCAGGGAAGTTTGAGATGAAATACTTTGGGTTGATGCATTACTTCCTTGGTCTGAAAGTTTGGAAGACAGATGGGATCTTCTTCTTAGGGCAGGGGAAGTATACAGTAAATATCTTGTGCAGGTTCAAGATGACATATTGTAGGCCCATGTCCACGCCTCTAGTGGTGAACTCGAGGAAGATAGATACATCTAGTTCCGAGACAATATACCCCACCATCTATTGTCAGCTTATTGGATCGCTCATGTATCTGGTCAACACTTGGCCGGATGTTAGCTTTGTAGTTAACTCTTTGAGTGAGTTCATAGTGGACCCTCAGAGAGTGCATTGGATAGTTGCGAAGCATGTGCTTTGCTACTTGAGAAGTACAATGGAGTACGAGTTATTGTATGAGCACAGTGGTGGAGTGAGATTGGCAGGATTTACAGGTGTTGATTGAGCAAGATGTGTAGAGGACATAAATAACACTCAGGGTGTTGCTTCAACATAGGATCGAGTATTATATCCTGGTTCAATAGGAAGAATAGATCAGTGGCATTAGACCTTCGTAGTGAGACTGCCTTCCTCAACGAGGTTATTGAAGAAGAAGTATATATTGAGTAGCCTGAAGGTTTTTAGGTTGGATATAGGGAAACAAATATTTGCAGGTTGAGACGAGCCTTTTATGGGCTCAAGAAGGCACCTTGGGTGTGGTACTCGAGGATCGACAATGATTTGAGAGAGATGGGATTCCAACAGAGTGAGGCTGATCCAAAACTCTATTTTCTAGCAGGTGAGGTGCCTCTTTTACTAGAGATGAGAAGCTAATTACAGACTGCAAGGATAACCTTGTAGGGAAGTTTGAGATGAAATACCTTGGGTTGATGCATTACTTCCTTGGTCTGAAAGTTTGGAAGACAGATGTGATCTTCTTCTTAGGGCAGGGGAAGTATACAGTAAATATCTTGCGCAAGTTCAAGATGACATATTGTAGGCCCATGTCCACTCCTCTAGTGGTGAACTCGAGGAAGATAGAAACATCTAGTTCCGAGACAATAGACCCCACCATCTATTGTCAGCTTATTGGATCGCTCATGTATCTAGTCAACACTTGGCCGGATATTAGCTTTGCAGTTAACTTTTTGAGTGAGTTCATGGTGGACCCTCAGAGAGTGCATTGGATAGTTGCGAAGCATGTGCTTCACTACTTGAGAGGTACAATGGAGTACGAGTTATTGTATGAGCACAGTGGTGGAGTGAGATTGGCAGGATTTACAGATGTTGATTGAGCAGGATGTGTAGAGGACAGAAAGAGCACTTCATGGTGTTGCTTCAACATAGGATCGAGTATTATATCCTGGTTCAATAGGAAGAATAGATCAGTGGCATTAGTTGTCAAGGGTTGTGAACTTTGTTATTTTTTGATTAAGCAAGGTCAATATCTAAGGTCTTGATCCCTAGCCTTTTCACATGTATGTGACCACAATCATTTGAGCCTGGAGATGAGAATATCTTCACTTTAGCTAGCATAGAACACTAGTGCACACATGCACCAATTCATCGAATCCACTAACCCTTTGTTTGCAAATACACAAGATCAAAATGTAAGCAAATACGAAGGTGGGCTAGCCAATACAAGCCATCAAATCATCATTAGAACAACCATGCAATGTTACTACTACTCAACATAACCAAGAAACATTTACCATTGTTAATGCATTAATGCTTACAATCTGTTCGTGGATGACTTGTATCAAAATGTAAGGAAAAATTAAGGAGCATCAAACCATAATAGCTAGTCAATTGCTGCCAATACAATTATGCATCATTACCATTGCTTATGAATTTTTTTCACACGTACTTTTAGGTATCCTCTACCAAATCAAAATGAAGCCGCAACTGTAATAAATCACCAATATGAGCAACATGTCGCAAGAATAACATCATCATCGACATGAAACCATTATGACCATAATAACCATGTGAAAAATATGGATAAACTATAGTAAACACAAACCTCCATCATAAAAAACATGATTGTCATGAACAAATACATCCTTATTACTCCAGTGCACACTAGTAAAAAATCAACCTATTTCGATTTTCTAGATGAAACATCACTTTCAAACTAGCCCAAGTCACCTAATATGGAGTCTAGGCATTGAATCTCCATTGAATGATGCCTTTCGTAATGATTTACAAGGCTGAGAACTAATCATTCTCAACCAAAACCTTCCCATCATGTAAAAACACAGGGGACCATCAAAGAGAGTGGTCATTAAGGACAACCTAGATATAAGAGCCTGGCCTTTCCACCTGAGGCAGGGATGGCTTGCCTCCTAGGCCTTCAATATACTTTTCTCAAGAAAGGTTCCTTTCAAATTCACATGGATAGAGTAACAACAAGAGTTTGTAAGTTAAGATTCGTCCTTTACTAAAGGAGGTCCAAAGCATATGCAATTTTCTCAAAGGAATTTTCTAGGCTTTCTAATGCCCAAATGACCCACTTTGCACAAAGAGCTTGAGCTTGTGGGAAAGTTTGATTGTCCCCATACCTCCTCAATATCTAAGGGTGCAATACGAGTTCTAAGTTACTTGATGAAAGCCTTTGTCTCCATCTATGTTTACCTAGGGAAATTTTTGAAGGGATTTTACCAAAATTTTGTAGCATTAATCAAAGGCAACTTAGAAGGTGAGTTGTAAACACGAGTGGCTACTAGGACCTTAATGAATATTTTAGATTTGGAATCCAAGGGCATGGGATTAGTCAAGTGGTTTTCTATATTCTTTTGGGTAGGTTTAATAACCACATCTTACAACTCCTTAGGGGAAGGGGATGCCAACGAACTTAATTTTTTTTCCCAGTTGGATCTAGATCCATATCCACCAACTAGCTAGGAATGTCCCTCTGCCTTTGTCTATATAAAATTGTGTTTTGGCATTGGATCTCAGAATTCGAGGCCTCACAACATATATGGAGGCAATCCATTGTGTTCTTTATTGAGCTTTGGTCCTCTACTGTAGTAAATAAAGAATCACGAAGAAAATGTCGATTAGCTAGTTGTCCAATGCCTTGCTTCGAGGGGGGAATTCCTTTGATCAAAACCTAACACATATTGTGATAGCCAGGGCCTCTCCTACAATAACATAAATGGTTGAGTCCAGAAGGAATCCTTGACGAATGGCCCTAAACAACATGAATTCCTCGAACTTATCCTTATTAATGGACATGCACGTTGAAGTGTTTGAGATGAGTGCCTTAACCAATGATTTAAAACTTAAACTCGAATTTGAAATTGACCGAGGTTCAACTCAAATCAACTCAGGCTTAGCTCGTAATCGACCTCACTTCATTTTTATGACTTGATATGCTATTGTAATTTATATTTCAGATTCAGAGTTAATGTTGAAATTTCATTGGAAATAAATTTGGGGAACCTCAAGTTTTGAGGTGAAATTTTTGAATTTATTTTAAGATCAAAGTTTACCAATTTTCCACACTTGGGCCATATGTGGGTCTGAATATGTTCTCTTTCTCAGTTCTCTCATATATGTATCACTTCATTCTATCAAGGTTAGAGATGCACAAAGTTATCAAACCAACAAATTGGATCTTGTTGCATTGTATCAAGAGAGAGGCCCCAACAAGTGTAGTGAAATAAAGATGCTAGGTAGATACACACTAGTTGGGTCTATAGGCCCTTGTTCATGGTATATATGGTTCTCCACCCAGTGGTCCAACCATTCTTAAAGGTGCTCCATTCAAGAATGGCATATTGCAGAGTGTAAGGTACTAGGGATGCTTGTAAAGGCCATAAAATCCCCAAAAATAGTGTCCAGAATGGAGAATAATGCCTCCATCATGGCTTTAGATCACGTTTTTGATGTTCTTGTAGTGTATTGAAAGTTCCATTTAGATGAGGGTGTTTCATCAAAGAAAATGGAAATCATAAAGAATTCTATAGCTCGGGGCCCTAACAACAAAGATGTCGTTGTTATTGTGTTGTTTTGAGTGGATGGGTTGCATTTTTAAACTACAATTGGGTGGAATCAAGTAGAAAATGTGGCTCACTAAGCAATGATTTTCCTATCTTTTCTCCTTTAGAGGTTTCAGGGTAGATAGTCTGGCTTATTTATGTTTTGTTTTCATATTTTACTATTAGGCGGGTTGGAGGAGGCTTAGTTTTTGGATAAATTTTGGACCTTTATGGATGTTCACATATCTTTGTGGGCCAGTCCTTGATGTGTTGGCATATTTTTTTTGGTATAGGGCTATGTATTAATTCTCACAAAAGACTAAAATGGCCCCATTGAAGTGATATGTAGTGTTGAAGCTCCAATCTTTTGATGTAGCACTTTTAGTTAAATTTGAAAAAAACATGAGTTTTTTATTTGGAAAAAAAACTAATACAATATTCCACATAACTTTTCAAATGTCCCTCCAAACATTTGTTGAGTATCTCATTCTAATAATTTTTCTATGAATTATAAGTATGCAATTGAGATTTTGAAGGGTAAGTATGCAGGTGGAACTCACATTTTTCGCGCCATTTCGATTTATCAATATTGCTGTCAATGTTCATTGAATCAATCACTAACATTCTACATCCCCAATCCCTATGAATAGGGGTTTCTGAACATTAACCATTAGAAAAAAAAAATGTTAAGGGAAAACATAATATGCCACATCAATTTACAGACAATAATATCTAAAAACAATATTATTAAATGAATAATAGTTGTTTCCACCATTATCTGTCCTTGGATTTTGAATTTAAGTATACAAGGAAATGAAGGAAAATTTCATGACACAAGAGAAACAAATGATTTATACCTTGTCGGAAATGCATTGTGGATCGTGGAGGTGATCACCCTTCAAACCTGCATTTATCAAAGACAATAAAAGGTTAAATGACTGAATAATAACTAAACATCTATGAGTTTGCATTTGTCAAAGAGAATAAAATGTTATATGGATAAATAATAATTAAACATGTACAACGCTATAGAAATACTAAAGAGGGATACCTGATGAATGAGCTCCTATTGGTTTCAAGAATAATTTATTCTCTACTAAACAGGGCCAACCTGGCATGTGAAGGTGGAAGCTCGTTTGGCCCCGCCTCCCCCTCCTTGCATCACTCTCAATTCCCCATACCCAATCATGCATACAAAGTAGGAAAACAAGAATTAAAGGTAATGAAAGAAAGAAGGTACATGCATACAAAACATATAAGGTTCACATATAACTAACAAAACAAAAAATTATACAATCAACAATTTATATTAATAAAATTTGTTCTGAAAATATGTAAAATAATTTTTTTGTTTTGTTTCTTCATTTTGATAAAATTCAAGAGTAAATCATCATCACATTCATCTTGATCTCGACCTTCAACTATTGGGTCCTCTTTCTCCGCTGGAAGGCGATGGGTCATCTCAAGCATTGTACTACTTCTAATAGCAAGACATGGATGCTAATGCACTACAGGGGCATTCACTACAATAACAAAAAGCATTAAAAGTGTTAGTTATTATTCATAACAATGTTTCATTAGTACAAATATAATTACTATGTTTTTTACGTGGAGGCATAGTCGACACCATTGGTCGGATTGTCGCTGGTTCCTTTTCTCTCCGAGCACCCTCATCTACATGCTCTGCCATTGAAACAAGAAAAGTTATAAGTACACCATCTGCAAGTAAATATTTATAATCATCATATTATACATTTTATTTACAGACACACATACCGTGATGGGTCTGCACACCACTAGAATCATGGGGTTGTTGTCCATGATCCAGAATCGGATCCAAGAGGCTTCCTAGGTCCAGAAAAGGCTCAAAAATGAAAGTTCTCAGAATCGAATGAAACTAATTCCATTGCGACTGGCTTGTCGTGCTGATTTTATCCATATATTTACTTTCTCAAATGGACATTGTATGAGAGAGTTATCGCGCTCTGATAATTTTCCCAAACAACTAAAAAGTCAACAGGTCAACTGGAAAAAGTCAATGATGATGTAAGCATGACGTCCTACTGATGTCATCATGCTGACATCAACAAAGTGACATGTGGCAGCACATGTAGCAGGGTGACTGGGACCAATCCCACTTCACCAAGTGGCACATGGTGAACCAATACAACGTTAGCAAGTGGCATCGTTGAGGACCAATGAAAGGGTGCCACGTGGCACCCCATCACTAGTTGAATGGAAAAATTATTTTGGAGCTCATGGGGTTCGACCCCATGACCTATTGGCAAAGAAAATGCCTTGATAAATGACTGAATGCCCACACGCCACACATTTGTTTGGGTTTTATAACCCACTTTAAACTATATAAAGTGCATAAATTATGTGTGGGGTCGAAAGGGGGCTGGGGCTAAGCCCGAGCCTGCGGATTCAACATACTATATGACCACCGTGTAAAGGGGCGCGAGTGCCTTTAACTTAACCACCAGCGCGCATGATAAGCACCATTCCACCCTACTTTTCGGGGGCTGGAACCATGGGTTAGGCGTATATTCGGGGAGTGGTTTTATGTACAAGTGCCATGTGACCGAGAGTTGCGGGGAAGAGGCCAACGCGTAGCCCTTTGGGTTGGTGCTTGGGCATATTGTTATTTTATATGACCATTATCAGGGGGCACACACCCATATTGGGGGAATTAGCCCTATATTTAATCAAATGTGGGTTTTTCACTATATGTTAGTGGATTTTTATTGATTTTAAGCCTGCTAATGGAGATTTTTGCCCATTTTTGGGGGATATTGGGCTCTTTTTGAGGCCAGATCTTGGGAGGAAGTTGGGAGATGATAACCAACTTCAGATCTATATAAATCAGGCCTTCTTGAGGCTATGGGGAGAGATTCAGAGCAGAGTTATGCTGAGGGAAAGTCAAGCCAAAGCCATTTTTATGCAGTGAAGCTTTTGAGGAGCGTATTTTTGAGAGCCATTTCTGGGAGCTCCGGTCATCCTTTTTGAGTGCCATTTCTTTTGTTGGGTTCTAGAGATCTGGGAGAACAAGAACAAATCAGTCTTGTAGCCTTATGGCACCGCTATGATGTACTTATTGAGATTTGAACAGAAATAAAGAAGCCTCACCCATTGAGACAAAGGCCCAGAGACATAGGCGAGATTGCCGAACTCCGTTATTACTTCTCTCGTTATGGTTTGTTGTTCTTCATGATTATGTTCAGTTCTGTATATGTGTTTATGGATGTGATATATTCTCATATCTTCTTCCTCTTTCATTAAGCATCCTATTTGGTTAATCAACACATGTTTAATAACTCAACCATAGTCATTAAAAGATTGTTTTAAATCAAGTGGTATCAGAGCTAGTTGATGTTTGGATTTGAGTTTTGCATGTTAACCAGGGAAAATATACTGTGTGGTGAAGGCAAGCTTGTTGAAGAGAATCCATTAATTGGATTGAGAAAGAGAGCTTCTCACATCGAGAAGATGTCATCGGAAGAGGCACTTTCTCGGGATGAGAAAGAGTTTCAAAAAGCTTTCTTTTCCATGTTAGAGATGATGAAAGTTTTGTACGAGGATTACTTGGAACGTAAGAAACCAGTTTTGGGTGAATCTTCAAAGGGAAAAAGTGAAGAATGAGAGGATCCTCCTTCACCTCCATCATCACCTCCTTCTTCTCCTTATTCTTCAAGTTCAAGTTCTAAATCCAATGCAAAGAAACATGTTCATAAACATAAGAATGAAATGCCATTATTAAAACTTGATGTTAAATTTGAGTCATCCATATATGATGGTGAAGTTAATGCAGAGAGACTTGAAAATTGGGTCAGACAAATGGATGTCTATTGTAGTGTGCAACATATCAAGAATGAGGCCACACAAATCAAGTTGGCATCTTTGAGACTTACATGCACAACTCTCATCTGGTGGCAGAGAAAGTTGCAAAACAAAACGCAACAAGTGGGTAATGTATTTCCATCGTGGAAAAGTTTCATTTATGCACTTAGGAAACAATTCTATCCTTTGGGTTATAAAGAAAAAACATTAATTGAATGACAATCTTTAAAACTAAGAAAAAGACAAACAATGCAAGAGTATACAGATGGCTTTCGAAAAATGACATGGATGTCAGATATCCCTTTACATACACAAGAAACCCTTATGAAGTATATAGAAGGTTTACCTGCACATATTAGAAACACTGTATTCATGTTTGGACCCACTAAACTTCATGAGGTTTCTGTTCAAGAGACATATATTGAAGCAGGGAAAGCAGGTGTATTAGGGGAATCTTCTTCAAGGAAAGAGGATAAGAGGAAGTGGCATGGAAAAAAGGCAAATGCAGTGGCGAGAAAAGACGAGAAGCCCTCTTGCAAGAATTGCAAGAAAGAGGGGCATGATGAGGATAGATGTTGGTAGTTACATCCCGAGAAGAGGCCAAAATGGTTCAAGGAAAGAAAAGGGAAGCATACAATTGCAGCGACAACAAGACCCACACACTTGGGATCAGATTCAGGTGATGAATAAAAGGTCTCATTGGTTGGTATGTCAGGTAAAATTGGTGAAGGAATTGATTGTAGAAGTAACTTGTTTCATATAAGGACCATCATGCGACACACTAAGGTAGACACATTAATCGACAATGTATCTCAATCTAATCTAATTTCAGAAGAATTGGTTAAGCAATTGGGGTTAAAAACACAAGTACATCATAAGCCTTACACACTTAAATGGATATGCAATCATCATCAAATGCACATAACAAAGCAGTGCACAATCAAATTTGCAATTTCATCTAAGTATGTGGACGAGGTAACATGTGATGTAGTGCCACTAAGTAATTTTGGAATGGTCTTAGGTAGTCCATACTTATATGATCGTAAAACAATTTTCTACATGACAAAGAATCAATATGAATTAACCAACGCAGGTCAAGATTATGTGGTTCATGCTCATCATGTTAAGGAAAATAAAACTCTTCAAACAATGGAACAATTAAAGAATGCAGTTCAAGCAAGAAACAAACCAATAATTGTTTCAAATGAAGTAATCGATCTTAAGCAAGAACATGAAATGATTGTTGAATGAAAAATCAATCAAAATTTGCTTCAAGATAAGCTCATGTCGTGCAAATATTACAAGTATATCAACTCATTTGCAGTCATGTTTTTGATGCTATCATTAGTAATGTTGTCTACATGGATGATAGCGGCTTCAGTAAAATGTGACAGGGTTCAAATGGCTAACAATATGCTGTCAGTTGTCATGATTGTGTTACAGTTGATCTTGATGAGACAGGTGCACAATACAGTGTTCAAAGATAGAGGACAAGTCGGGTGGCCTATCCTGAGCTTGTTGACTGGTCAGTAACCTTTTTGGGACCAAAAGGTCCTTTAGTGGGGAGGTGTGATCCAATATCGGATCCAGGAGGCTTCCCAAGTCCAGAAAAGGCTCAAAAATGAAAGTTCTCGGAATCGAATGAAACCAATTCCATTGCGACCGACTCATCGCGCTGATTCCGACCATATATTTACTTGATCAAACAGACGCCGTACGCGAGAGTTATCAACTCTGGTCATCTCCCCAAACAACTAAAAAATCAACAAGTCAACTGGAAAAATTCAATGATGATGTCAGCATGACGTCCTACTGACGTCATCATGCTGACATCAACAAAGTGACATGTGGCAGCATAGGTAGCAGGGTGACTAGGTAGTGACAGGGACCAATCCCACTTCACCAAGTGGCACATGGCGGACCAATACAATGTTGACAAGTGGCATCGTTGAGGACCAATGAAAGGGTGCCACGTGGCACCCCATCACTAGTTGAATGATCAAATTATTTTGGAGCTCATGGGGTTCTACCCCATGACCTATTGGCAGAGAAAATGCCTTGAGAAATGACCGAATGTCCACGTGCCACACATTTGTTTGGGTTTTATAACCCACTTTAAACTATATAAAGTGCATAAATTATGTGTGGGGGCGGAAGGGGGGCTGAAGGGGGCTGGGGCTAAGCCTGAGCCCGCATATTCAACATACTATATGACCATCGTGTAAAGGGGCGCAAACACCTTTAAATTAAACACCATCACACATGATAAGCACCATTCCACCCTAATTTTCGGGGTCTGGAACCATGGGTTAGGCGTATATTCGGGGAGCGGTTGTATGTACAAGTGCCATGTGACCGAGAGTTGCGGGGAAGAGGCCAGTGCACAACCCTTTGGGTTGGCGCTTGGCCATATTGTTATTTCATATGGCCATTATTAGGGGGGCACGCGCCCATATTGGGGGGCTTATCCCTATATTTAATCAAATGTGGGTTTTTCACTATATGTTAGTGGATTTTTATTGATTTTAAGCCTGTTAATGGAGATTTTTGCCCAATTTTGGGGGATATTGGGCTCTTTTTAAGACCAGATATTGGGAGGAAGTTGGGAGATGATAACCAAATTTAGATCTATATAAACCAGGCCTTCTTGAGGCCATGGGAAGAGATTCAAAGCATAGTTATGCTGAGGGAAAGCAAAGCCAAAGCCTTTTTTATGCAAGGAGGTTGTTGAGGAGCGCATCTTTGCGGGCCATTTCTGGGAGCTCCGGTCATCCGTTTTGAGTGTCGTTTCTTCTCTTGGGTTCTAGAGATTTGGGAGAACAAGACCAGATCAGTCTTGTAGCCTTATGGCACTGCTGTGATGTACTTATTGAGATTTGAATAGAAATAAAGAAGCCTCACCTACTGAGACAAAGGCCCAGAGATGTAGGTGAGATTTCCGAACTCTGTTATCACTTCTCTTGTTATGGTTTGATGTTCTTCATGCTTATGTTCAGTTCTGTATATGTGTTTATGGTTGTGATATATTCTCATATCTTCTTCCTCTTTCATTAAGCATCCTATTTGGTTAATCAACACATGTTTAATAACTCAACCATATTCATTAAAATATATTTTCGGATCAGTCCACCACCGTCGAATGAACCGACATTGCATGCCTGCTTAAAACAAATATACACATTAATTGATGGGTTAAATAAATTGTCAATATATTTTACAAGTAATCAACAACCACAATCTTGACATTTTATTTACCATCTTGTTCGAAGGGTTAGATTGTGTCTACCCCTTCCTTTGTCGATTTTCCACCACTGCTTGAAATTCGAACTTGAAGGTGGAAGTGTTGAATGTATCCCCTTGCATCACATGGCATAAGATCATGATTTTTTCTTATTAGCTGGAATTAAATAAAATTTGCATGATGATATGTATAATATGGATAAAGTATTTGGTACTCACAATTCAAAATTTTAATCTCAGGTACACCTTGGCCAAGTTTTTGTTGCCCATGTTTTTCTAGTTTTACCTTGGTTTATTTTGATGTGTATGGGAGCCTACGAAAAGTTTCAAGTATGCTATAAGATATCATATTTTTTATTTTTTATTTTTTAATTTTTTTAAATTTTCTGTAGAACTGAAGAAAATTTAGTATATTCAATTCAAAATATAATATATTACCTTCCAGGGCTAGGTGGTGTCTTCCCTTCCTGTGTCAATGTACTGCCATTTTCCTCATAATGTATATTATTCCATTCCCTATCGGGAATGGCTAGAGGACGATCATATTTAGGGTTCTTTTTCAATTGAACCCTATATTTATCTCTGACATATTTCAAATATGTACCGAACCTCAAGGTGATTTCAAGCTTGTTGAACGCATCACCAAACAAGCTGACCATATGGTTTAGAAGATTGTTTTTCAAATCTTTATTTTGGGTATTCCACCATGTGTGAATGGTGGGCCCAAAAATCTCTAAAGCCTTGCTGTGCAATGTCCCGTAAAAAACATTGTTTCCCATAAAATGATATGATAATTAGATTAACATAATATGAAATATGTAGGTTTCAATCAAATAGTAGGAAATATTTGAGATATTAAAAAATACCCGGGATTTGTTGTATCTTCAAGGGAACCAAGTGATCGTCCACCAAAATGATGATGGATATTGTTCCCAATATTTGAACACTTGATGCTCCAGGATGTAATGCTCTGGCGGTGCAGAACCAATATCCTCATGAGATTCGTCTTGCATACCATCATGTGCATGGTCTAGCGTGTGCAATGGTGGCGTCTCAGGGCCCCCATGAGTTTCAATTTTCTGAGCCACAGAAAAAGAGGCAAATAACCTCGCAGGTATATGGCTCATGCTAGGAGACTGTGGGGTTTGTGCATCACTGCTACTAGCAACATCCCCATGACTAGGTTGTCCCGTTTGATCCAAAAACGCCTATAGAAATAAAACACTTGAGTATTGCTTATATAACTGTATCAAACAAAATTTCATAAATCAATATATGCCAGAAAAAGTCTTTTTTTTTTTTTTTAAATTGCGCTTACCGCAAATTGTTCTATATCCCGCATTAAAAATTTCATCCTTTCTTTTCCCTCCTTTGTAGCTGGCTTACACCTAGCCAATTCAATTAGTTCCCTATCTGCCTTTTTCAAGGCCTTTCAAACTGTTTCCATTAGGTTCATGGAATCATATATTTCATCCCACACATCATCATGCTTCGATGGTGTGTTCATCTACATCAACAAATAAACATGTTAATTCAATTATTGTAATTAAGAATTGATATGAAAATCACGCTTATACCTACTGCAAGCTAGCCAGTGCCTTCCCACGATCACCCTGCCACATTATAATATGCATGACATTTTAGAATATTAGAAAATAATCTAAGAAACATGAGCTATTAAAATGTATGTTAAAGATAAAAAAATAAAAAATATTAATTAACATATTTACCCCGACCATAATAATAGTGCCTCCATTGATTTGATTCAAATATTGATCGACCAAGAACTCTTCCCCTGCAACTATAGTTTTCACTACACACACAAATATCTGATTTCCTTCACGCCTCTCAAATATACAATTGGGTTGCTTTCTTGTTGTCCCATATCTTGTACTGTTAATAAGACCTGCGATATTCTCTGATGCCTTTGGCCTTCGATCAATAAACATTTCCGTTCCTTTATTGTGATCATTGTATTTTAGCCATATATAATTTGCAACGACTGCACATCTCTGCATACTTGGCATATATTTGGCTAACCTCAACCAATCTCCATAGTTGTAGCATGGTCCGACATACTCCATTAACTCAACAAGTCCTCCATATTTCACCTTTATGACATCCATGGAGAATAGACCCATACCATGTATGGACAATAGAGCAATGCAATACATCCTCTCATTGACACATAAGTGAGTGTCCAACTAAGGAAGTTCATTGGGTATGCATCGTCTCACTAGATGTTTGTACCTCAAAGGAACCTCGACGTCACCTACGCTCAAATCGTCATAAGAACACAAACCTCATTCAACAAAAAAATTCCATGCACCTATGGAATTTTCTTCTGACCTTTTCACCTCTAGTTTATCTCACCCTTTTAGATGTGTTGGACCTAACACTTTCCCCCCTCCCTCCAGAAATTCCCTTGCTCGAGGATAATAGTTTTGACATGTACATGTTTGGTTGTACCTAAACTCCATCAAATGAGAAAAAGTAGTTAGGAAAAGGGGAGAATCAATGGACAATGAATAGTTTGACACTATATTTCTAATGCTAAAGCCAAACGTTGTCATAATTTGACTCAATACAATTCACATTTATGTTATTGTTTTAAAATGACACAGTTTTGGATTATAAAGGACCTTTGACTCCTATACAGAGGAAGAAATGTAATTCAAGCAAGACAACTAAGGAAATTTCAAATGAGAAACATTATTGATATAACACATAATATGCATACACATTTATTTTCCCCTCTAAGAAATGAAAAATCAAATGGGCCTATGATTAGACAAACTAGTCATGCCATCAATCAGTACATGACAACCACCATACGAATCCAAGGAGGAAGTGTTATATTTTTATGACATTTCTTGACATTAATCTTTTCTATGTCAAAGTCTTATCACAATTACTATTCATCATGGAATCTTGTAAACCAAGGGACAACGTTATGAGGAAATCTTTATTGTTAATGGAAATGCAACAAGTTTTATAATGATAATTATTATAAGGAAAATAAATTATTATGCATGGGTTCACGATTTATTGGTAAACCAAAGCACACTCCATCTTGATGCCCCAGGTTCAAAACTTAGTGATTTCTCCCTATACTAGTGCAATTTTTTATCACTTCTATGAAACAATAAGTCACTTGTGATGTTGCACCTCTAGACATTTGTTGTTGATGTTTGGTAGCTGCGGGATGTACTTTTCCTCCTAGACAACCTTTCTTAGAAGAGAAGAATATTCTGGAAGCAAGAGAACCATTGGAAAGATTTGAAAATACCCCAGAAGAGAAGTCAAGCCAGAAGAATCAAAATTAAAGTGAAAATAGAAGCCTCCAGATAAGAATTCGACCCACATGAATTAATAAAGTGGAAAATGAATTATTCCAAATGAAAAGTTGGCCCCAATATTCCAGATGAGAAGTCGTACCCATTACATTGACATATGAGTATAAATATAGTGACACCCTGCTTATTTGATCTCACTTTCACTCGTAGTTGCAACTACATAAGAAGGCACATGCCTGAGACGAGGAAGGCACAACTATTGCAACATTTGGGATCTTGGTTATTCTTTGTGGTAACTCTCTCTTGCGGTATGGTGTTTTTGCTGCAGTTGGGGTGGCATTTCTGGTTGTATATTTAGCTAGCCATTGTGCTAGGGTTTATCTGTTGGTTCATTGTTGGACTTGTTTGGACAAAATCTCTCTAAGAAAGGTTGGTTGGGTGTTTCCCCCATTTAGGGTTTTCCCAAGATAAATTCTTGTGTCTTCTTGTGCTTGTTACTGTTGCTCTTATTTTCAGTACATGATATAAATGCTAATGTGGAAAGAAGATCTAAATACACTGGTAAACCTAATTGCTCTGTAAAGTTAATGAAAGTCTAACATGGTTTCAGAGCTAGTTACCTTCAGAATAGTCTAACCACTGGAAGGAAGATCGTTTGAAACAATACCTTGCCACTGCACCATAATATATTTGTCAAGGTTGTTGAGCACTAGTTCCAAGGCGTTGGGACTAATTTCAGCCCAGAGCAGTTCACCCTACCCTAGTGCACCCCTTGCAACACTTTGGTTGCAGTTCCGTGAAGTTCAAAAATTTGAAATTTCTCAGATCTAGGGTTTCTACCTCCGAAAATGTCAACGAGTATGAGAGTTGAGGATATATTGCATGGAGCAGATAAATTCAGATCTTGGAAGCATAGAGTACCTCTCATTCTAGAAGAGAACGATTTATTGGATCATGTCAAGCAGATGCTTCCAGAACCAGAAGAAGAAGACACCAAAGCAAAGTTTAGGAAGAATGAGGTCAATCCCAAGAGGATATTAACAAACTCAATCAAGGATCATCTGATACTGAATGTATCAGAACTAAAGACACCGAAAGAAATGTTTGATTCCCTAACCAAAATTTATGAAAGTAAGAACACCAACCATATATATTATTTAATATGCAAAAGGATCACAACTGAAAGATATATATCCACATAACAACAAGATATATCCTTAGGGAAACCCTCAAGGGGGAGTAAACCCTACAAAATTTCCTCAGTATAGATTCATTCAACATGTACAATTTCATACAATTGTCTTTCACAAAAGCAAGACCAAAGAGACCCAAACACAAACCAAGAATAGCCTCCTAGATAAGTGCGTACTACTCTCTTGTACTTATTATATTGAATGAGAGATCAAAATGACTCGATATAGCCTCTATTTATACTCTAAAATACCTAAAAGACATGACTTATCAATAAACCCTTTCACAATTACACTTAGGAATAACTTCTGAAATTACATAAAATCTCAACACTCCCTCTTAACGAGGAAGGTATTCTATCCGACACAGACTCTAACACTGTCACCATCCACACGAGCTCATGACCATTGACTGTTAGACACACAAATATATACATCACAGGAAATCCATAGTGACTTCACAACATGCATCAAGGGTTGGTGGGTATCTCTCCAATAGCTACAACATGTGATCATGAAACTATCCAGTTTCCCGCATAAATCTCATATATCTTTATGCATGGCATCCAGTACCCTACGATAACATCTGTACCTTGTCTCTTCAACATGCATCCAGGGCCAATGGGTATCTCTCCAATAGCTACAAAATGTCATCATGACATCCACTACCCCGCGATAACATTTGAATCCATCACTCCCTCTTAAGAGAGACTATGCCAAGCTTGTACTTGAAGTACTCAAACTTTGTCCTTGACAAGGGCTTTGTTAGCACATCTGAAACCTGCTCATCGGTATCCACATATTGGAGCTTCACTGCTCCCTTCTGCACCATATCCTTGATATAGTGATACCTTATTTCAATATTCTTCGACCTATCATGAAACACCGAGTTCTCTGACAACTTTATACAACTCTAGTTTTCACACAAGATACATGTCACCTCCATCGCCATATTGAATAATCCAGTCAACAATTTTTGAAGCCACACTGCTTCGCGACTTGCTGCACATGTTTCCACATACTCTTCCTCAGCCGTATTGAGTGCTACACATGATTGCTTCTTACTGATCCATGAAATCATACTGGATCCCAAAGTGAAGCAACATCCCAATGTACTTTTCCATTTTGCAACACTACCAACCCAATCCAAATCCGAATATCCAAGTAGATTGATCTCACTGTCTGCAACATACTTGAGCCCATAATCCATTGTACCTTTAAGGTACCTGATCACATATTTTACTGCAATCAGGTGAACACGTTTGAGGTCAACCATGTATTGACTTAGGGTGTTCATAGCAAAACATATATTTGGTTGTGTATTCATAAAATACATCAATGATCCAATCATATTTCTGCATAATGTAGCATCCACAGCCTCTGAAGTTGTATCATCTAACAAATTCATATTTAATTCCATCGGTCTATCCATTTCCTTGCAATCCAATATCCTGAACCTCTTTAGGATTTCCACTACATACTTCCCTTGACCTAGGAATATTTAACTAAGATTTCTCCATACCTCCAGTCCCACATAACAATGCATCAAAATAAGATCCTTCATATCGAACTCAGAGGCCAACTTACTCTGTCACTGAAAACCCTGATTGTCCAGTCTTCCTCACTGGCTGCTCCCTCTGTGACTTAGTGACAATATTTCTATTTTCCAAAACACACAACATCATGGTAACCACCACATCAACACATTGACACAAGTTTCATGTGATCTCAACTACATCGGGTTTTTCACTGCTTCTGATGTCCATATCGATTACTCCTCACCAAATACTTGTGTTGATCTTGATCTTCTTCTCTGTCAGGTTCTCTACCTGATCCCTAAACTCTTAGAATCTGCCGAAGACCTCATCCTTGGTCTTCATGAAGAAGATCAATGAGTGTCACATAGTATAAGAATCTTGGTAATCTTTCAGTTCCTAAAAGCACCAAAATATACTAACCAAGTATCCATGGTAACTTGGAGACATTTTCATGGTAACTTGCCCCCCAAAAAATAAGAGCAAAACAAGAATATTTCTCATTTTAAAGTTTGCTGCAGTGATCCTTGCAAACACATTTCCTATTCATGATATGGATAATGATCAAGGTGGCAACCTTGTGATAGAATTTCTCAATAACCCCGTAGATGATGAAGCCTCCATTCATACAGGTTCGGGTCCACATTCATGATTATTTATCATTGTCCAGGGATATGACAACCAAATTCTAAATGAGGTTGTTGTTCTATAAGAAATTCTCTATCCCATAACTCATACAAGTGTTTATGCTCCTCTCTTCCTCTTCCAAAGAGTTTTGGGAGTACCCAGGTGACAAACAGAAGAAAAATGCCTTCACCCCTCCTTAACTCACCACTCTCATCTACAATGTCTATTTATGATAGAGTTTTAGTACTCCCCATCATCGATATTGTTGTTACTATCCCTGCACTTATGTCACCGTAGGTGTAATGCTAAGAATATCATTAGATCCCAAATCACAAAGGAAGAAAGAATGAAACCCTACAAGAATACCCTCAACCTTCTCAATTGTGCTATCTTTGTTTTGGACCTTTTAGTCTTTGATAAATTTATGTGGTTGCATCATCCATCCATTATTCCCTTTAACCTTTTAAGTGGTTGCATGTGTACTTTGGGGATTCGTGTTATTCTAGAAATGGGCATAGCTTTGGACATAATTTATACACTGCCAGACAACCTCCTTTGTCTCATCCTTTACAAACTCCCCTTTAGAGAGGTATTCCAATGTTCCGTCCTCTCTAAACGATGGAGATTCCTTTACAGAGATATGCCCAATCTGGACCTCTCTCCCTATTTTTTGACACCACAATATCTCCAACCTTCCACACCTGATCCCCTCTCCATGGAAACCTTAGAGAATATAATATCCAACATATTCCAATTGAATTCGTTAGATCTGACGGTCATTCGTCTCACCAACGACACCACAGGGTGGAGTCCCACTGTGACAAATTTAATGTCGTGGTATTTTAGCACCCAAAGCGTATCGAAATGGTTGGAGTACCTTTTCCGGGAATAATGTCGAAGTGCTCATTCTCAAGGATTACCTGCCAAGGGAAAGCTCGACCCCAAAGGCCCTTTTCTCCTGCACTCGTCTCACTACACTCCAACTCGACAACTATATTCTCACCCAATTCATCGGATTTAAACATCTCTTGTATTGCACCTTCACGTGCATAGAACTGACAGATGAATCTTTAGCCATATTTATTTCACAGTTCCCTGTTCTTCTGAAACTTCGCTTACAAGATTGTGTTGGCAAGCGAGAACCCATTATTTCTGTTGATTTTCACTGCAGCTACACAGACTGTAACAAGGAAACCCTGCAAGTGTTGTCGAATGAACACTACCAACATCAATAAGGAGAAAGACATAATCTTCTCAATATATCTCTGTCATAGGTGTATTTCCTAGGATCTCTGTAGAGGAGTATGGATTCTTTCAGATCGCTTTCCAGTGACTCCAATAGGCCTTCTCAATTATCGCTACCCTGAATGGCTCTCACTCACGGTCGTCATGTCAATGTGATGGACAAACACACTATTGAAAACACAATAGTAATTCACTCACTCAAACTATCTACTCTCTTATTCTCATAGGTCCCATTTCTTTTCCATTTCCTTAGGCCCTCCTATGAGGGATTCAGGTCCAGTCCTACTTTGATACCATGTTGTTTTTTCAAGAGAGATGAAACACACACACACACACACACACACACACACACACACATATATAATTTAATATGCAAAAGGATCACAACTGAAAGATAGATATCCATAGAACAACAAGATATATCCTCAGGGAAACCCTCAAGGGGGAGAAAGCCCTACAAACTTTTCTCAGTATAGATTCCTCCAACATGTACAATGTCATACAGTACTCTTTCACAAAATCAATACCAAAGAGACCCATAAATGAACCAAGAATAGCCTCCTAGATAAGTGTGTACTACTCTCTTGTACTTATATTCAATGAGAGATCAAAATGACTTCATATAACCTCTATTTATACTCTAAAAGACCTAAAAGACCTAAAAGACATGAATTATCAATAAACCCTTTCACAATTACACTTAGTAATAACCAATCCAATTACACTTAGGAATAACTTCTGAAATTACATAAAATCTCAACAAGATCTCCTAGGAGGATTCCCTTGTGTCAGTAGACTTTGCTATAATGACAAAGGAGGCATCCAGTCAGAAGGACTAGGATATGGATTTTTCCTTAGTTCCAGAGAGAGAAAGAGACCACACAAGTTTCCATCTATGTTTCACTGATAAGGAAGATCACTGATTCAGAACCTTCCACTTATGAGGAAGCTTCTAAGAAACATGTGTGTGGAAGGATGCCATGATGGAAGATAATCAATCCATCATGAAGAATGATGTGTGGAAAGTGGCTCCGATACCAGTAGGGAAGTCATTGGTGAATTCCAAGTGGATCTGCAAGATCAAGCATGATGCAGATGGAAACATAGATAAGTACAAAGAAATACTTGTGGCTAGAGGATTCTCCCAGCAAGAGGGAGAATATTATGACGATACACTTTCTCAAGTAGCCAAAATAAGTGTACATTGAGCAGCCACAAGATACATGAGAAGGAGTCTCATGTTTGCAGATTGAAGAGAGCTTTGTACAGGATCAAGCAAGCACCCAGGGAAGGATATGTCAGGAAATTATTTGATGAGCTTGGGTATGGTTTCCCATTGATCCTATGTGTGGATGAACTGTTTCTTATAGGTGATGTGAAGCTCACAGATGGGTGCAAGAGGGAACTCACTTCAGAGTTCAAAATTAAGGATATGTGTCTGATGCACTATTTCTTGGGATTGGAGGTGTGGCAGAGGCCAAATGAGATTTTCCTTAGCCAAGGAAAATATATTGTCGAGATCTTGTAGAGACTTAGGATGGTGGACTGCAAGTCCATGGCCACACCTATTTTGAAAAATTTGAATCTCTTGAGTGATTAATCTTTAGATTTGGTGGATCCCATGATGTACAAACAATTGATCAGATCCTTGATGTACCTGGTTAACACCAGGCCATAAATATGTTTTGTAGTGAACACTTTGAGTCAGTACATGGTAGAGCCTAGAGAAGTACATTGGATAGTAACAAAACATGTGTTGAGGTACCTACATGGTACAATTGGATATGGATTGAGATATGTCTCAGATGGAGATGTGAAGCTGTAGGGTTATACATAATCTGATTGGGTAAGGAGTGCAATGGACCCGAAAAACACATAAGGATGTTGTTTCAGACATTAGTGGCACTCAGTACAGTAGAGGCAGAGTATATATCAGCCAATGTTGCAAGCCGTGAAGTAGTGTGGCTTCAGAAGTTGGTTGCATGGATATTTGATCTAGTGTTGGAGCCAACATTGATAACATGTGACAATCAAAGTTGCGTGAAGATTTCAGAGAATCTTGTCTTTTATGATAAGTCAAAGCATATAGAGATCAAATACCATTAGATTTGAGACATGGTGCAGAGAGGAGCCGTTGAGCTTCGGTACATATCCACAAATGAGCGGATAGAAGACATTCTCACCAAGCCTTTGTCTAGAGTGAAGTATGAGTACTTCAGAAACAAGCTTGGCGTGATGCATAATTTCCACCCTCGTTGAGAGGGAGGTGTGGTGTTTCTCCTCCATCCGACTAACCCCTATGGCCAAGGGTTCTCTAGATCAGTCATGTGAGGTGACTAAGGGGGTAATTCACTGTTGGATACTAGTCTTTCCTATACCATGCGAGGTGGTTAGGTGTGAATAAGAATATTGGGAGAGGATAAGCATCACAACGTAGTATTGGAGACCATGGCGATGAATGTGTGTCACTGGACAGTAGCTATGTGCTACTATGGTGGTTGTGTACCACTGGTGGTGACTGTGTGTCATTGGACAATAATTGTGTGCTATTATGGTGGTTGTGTACCACTAGCGGTGATTGCGTATCACTGGATAGTAGTTGTGTACTACTACGGTGGTTGTGTACCACTAGTGGTGATTGTATATCATTAGAAAATAGTTGTGTACCACCACATTGATTGTGTACCACTGGCGGTGATTGTGTATCACAGAAAATTAGTTGTGTACTACTATGGTGTTGTATACCACTGGTGGTGATTGTTTATCACTGGACAATAGTTGTGTACTACTATAGCGGTGGTTGTGTACCACTAGACATTAGTTGTGTACTACTATGACTTGACAATAGTTTTGTTCCATTGGATGGCATTGTAGTAGCTGTGTGCTACTAGTTGATTTCCATGGAGACTACCAGACCATTTGGAAGTAGCTATGTGCTACTATTTGATCACAGCACAATTAGGTGGAATATGGCAGTAATTGTTTACTACTGGACTACGACAATATTTGTGTACTACTGGACATATGGGTAGCTATGTGCTACTGGATAATTGAAACATAGTCTTGGAGACCATGAAGGATGATGGCATGGTAGTAGTTTTGTTCTACTAGTTGATTGCAGAGTAGTCAGTGGACTACCAAAAGAAGATATCGTGAAAGATACCTCCCTATCTAAGAGGGAGTGTTGATGTTTGGTAGATGTGGGAGATACTTTTCCTCATAGAAACCTTTCTTAGAAGAGAAGATGATTCAAGAAGCAAGAGAACCATTGAACATATGTGGAAATACCCCAGAAGAGAAGTCGGCCCAGAAGAATAAAAATTAAATTGAAAATAGAATCCTCCGGATAAGAAGTCGACCCACAGGAATTAATAAAGTGGAAAATGAATTATTCTAGATGAAAAATCGGCCCCAATATTCTAGATGAGAAGTTGGCCCTATTATTGCACAATTTGTACTTGTCCCAAAGGGAAAGGCTAAGGGAAGCAAATTGGCGGAGGTTATCCTATCACTGTCACCTTAATAAGATACCTCTTTTTATTTAGGGTTGATGGCCTAGGGGAGACGTCCCCAGTGACCTGGGGGTTTCAGAAGGCAAAGGTTAAAGTGTCTATAAAAGTATCCCCTCTCACAAGTCACACTGATAAGAAAGTCCCAAGGTTTTAACCAATGAAGTAATGAAGTGCTTAGATGTATCTGCCCATAACAAAACAACAAGAAAACAATATCTTTTGCAAGTACAACTTGCTGTTAGTACTTCATAAAACCATGGACTTATCAATAAAATAAATAGTTGATGTATGAAGAAGCAAACTGAATTTCATAGCATAAATGTTTATAAGATAATAGCTTCATGATAAATTCCTTAAAATGGCTTCATAATGACAAAAAATAATCACTCAATAATAGAAAAGTACTAGCATTTGTCAGAAGCTAATTAGGCAGTGTATAAATAAACTTTACAATTGATTTTAGGTGCGTTTAATGCTGCAATAGATGTTTGTAGCTTACTTTTGTAACAACAAGAAGTAAGTTAGCTAATTAGTCTACTCTAGGGTTAGGATAAGTTAGTAGATAGCTTGGGGTAAAAGTTTTGAGAGTAGTTTTCATCAATCACTCAAGTGCAATGATTAGATCAATGCTTTTAGGGTTAATGGAGTCTCTTTTAGCAACATCGATCTTGAAGGGAAAAATGATAATAGTAGAGCTAGAGACAAGAAGGTTAATGATTGAAGTGTTGGTAACCCAAGGCTTCAATCACTAAACCCTAGGGGGAAAATATCCACTAGGAAGTAGGTAACCCTAGGCCCTAGCAGTTTTCCTCCTTCTTTAGCTCAAGGGGAAAGTAGATGATGGCTAGATGAAGCTAGATATGATAGGGTGTTGCAATGGCAAGGCCCTTAGCACAAATCTTCAAGCAAGTAGGATTTCTAGCATAATCTAGTAGGTGGAAAGTTGTTAAGGCAAGAACAATAACATGTGCTTTAGCCTCCTAGGGTTTTAAGCTAGCAATTTCATAATCTTGGAAGAAATGCAAGGTAAATACACCATAAACATTCAAATGAAGAAGAATTGCAGAAAATTTACTTACATTCACCAAGAATCATCTAGCAATAGGCCTAGTTGAAGACTTCCACCAAGAAAAATGCTAGAATACACCAAAAAATAACCTCCTTCAAGAAGTGCGCACCAAATTTCAACCAATAAACCCTAATTAGGGTGCAAATTTCAGACCTCACTTAAGTGTGAGTGAAAGATGATTAAAAATAAGAGAGATTCTTCCCTTATTTATACAATACAAATGACCTTTGATTTACAAATTAGGTAAAAAAGGCGGACATGGCGAGTTTACATGTAATATCCAGTTTTTACATAAAAATGACAAATTAAACCCTAAATAAAGCATAAAAGGTGATGTCATGCCCTTTTAGGGTGACATTAGGCCTCTCAGGTGAAACATTGGCCTCCAGGAGAAAAATGTTAGGCCTCATAAGGCCTCAACCTACACATGCCACTTGGCACACAACTGCCTCCAAAGTGTCCATCAAACATTGAGTGACGTAAAGGGTCACATAGGTGACGTCATGGGAATTCCAATGCCTACATCATAGTGGGAGGGCAAGACCCCCCTGGGTCTAAACCTGCCAGACCGTCTCTAGTGGAACGCCCTCCTCTCTCTCTGGTGCAAGCCTCTGATACATGTTTGCCCCTGACTGGGGTCTCAACATCCATCTGGTGGGATTTTAGCCCTATGGAGGTCTGAAATAATCATCTCCCCATGTGTACCTGTCCATCAGGTGTGGACCTGCAACAACAACAAGTATGCCCTCCTTGGGCTCATAAGTCACAGGGATCATAGCAATGTCAATCACGTCTAATAATCAAGTTATCTAAACATGTGCATAAAACCCCCCTTTCCTAGACAAGTTCTCAAATACATTATGCTATTCTATAAGATAGGTTTGGAGAGGGTTCCATGAGGTCCTATTGGGATAATTCTCATTGGATGTGGGATGTTTCCAAGTGAAGGACAAACTAGGTCATGTAAGTGGATGGGGTGGTGTAGGAATGTTTGAGTAATGGGTGCAGTGATGATAGGGAAATGTATGGCTTACCTATGGGTGCCTCTGAAGAGGGTGAGCTACACCTTGTCATGGATGAAAATGTTTCCAAGCCCATTCAATGCCTTTTATCTCTTTATCTTATTTCTTTTCTTTCAAGAGACTATTTAGGGGACATTGCCCTGGCGTGGTGACCAGTGGTGACAATGTTACCCACAAGCATTTCATGGAGATGAGAAGGCTGGCTCGTGATGAGACCCCCTTTCTCTTGGCTATGCCACCAAGATCCACTACCCTAGTGTGGTGACCAGTTGAATGGTAGTGTCACACTGCTACATGCCCATGGAACTAATAGGTTGGCTCGTGATGAGACCCCCTATCCTCCAACCAGGTCTTGATTTTATTATTTTATGGGTCCCTCCATTTCTTGCCGAGAATCCTTTTATTGCTTTCTCAGGGATCCCTGGATGAAGCATCTGAAGGTTTTGTTCTTTTGGATTTTCTCTTTTGCCAGCTACTTTTACCCTCTGGTCCTTTAGCCCCTTCTTCCCACAAGGCAAGGTACAACCCTTTGCTAGCTTGGCAAACCCAGTGCCCGAACCAATGCAGGGGATGGATGAGAGGGAAAATGATGAAAAGTGATAAGTATGGTGGGAATGGACGATGACCTTTCATGAACCCACCTGGTGGAAACTCAAACCCTAAGGGAACCAACTTGCTAGGGCATCCTGTCATTCCCCCAGGTGTGGACAAGTGGAAAGGCATAAAATCCAAGCACATGTTAGAAGCAAAAGGAATTAAATGCACATATTCAAATGTTTTGAGAATCAGAGTGACACATACCATGATACCCAGACTCATTACCTCATGGAGCAAGACCCACTGTTGCTAAAGGACCAGGCCGATGAGATTGATGTTGATGTTGCTGACAAGATGGAGGCGCTGAAGAAGAAATATGGGCCCTCCAGGGCCAGGCTCAAGTCAATATGGATCTCGGTACTCCATGTTTGGGAACTGTGGGCCTCGAGACATAATCTCCATAGTTATCCCTAGGCTAGGGGATAACAGACCCTAATACATTGATAGACCGATATAAATATAGTGACTCCTTGTTCATTTGATCTCGCTCTCACTCATAGTTGCAACTACATAAGAAGGCATAGGTATGAGGCAAGGAAGACACAACTACTGCAACATCTGGGATCTTGGTTATTCTTTGTGGTAGTTTTTTCTTGTGCACTACCCTTGGTAGAGGTGTGCTACTCTTGTATGGTGGTGCTGCTGCAACTGGGGTGGTATTTCTGGTTGTATCTTTAGCTAGCCATTGTGATAGGGTTTATCTATTGGTTCATGGTTGGACTTGCTTGGATGAAATATCTCTAAGAAAGGTTGCTTGGGATTTTCCCCCATTTGGGGTTTTCCCAGGATAAATTCTTGTGTCTTCTTGTGCTTGTTACTGCTTCTCTTATTTTCAGTACACGATATAAATACTAATGTGGAAATAAGATCTAAATACACTAGTAAACCTAATTGCTCTGTAAAGTTAATGAAAATCTAGCATTTGTGATGTGTGACTAGGAAATGCCATAGATCTTTAACACGATGGATCCTATCACACCAACACATAATATTGGTTCCTTAAGTTCAATGGGAGTTGTTAGCACTCTATAAATTCATAGAGGTTGTAAAGGGCAGAAGAAATTTACAAGAGGTAACCTTAACCAACCACTTCGAAACTGGGATCTAGCCCTGCCAGTTTCAGAGAGGGATCTCTCTGTAAGATTTAGATTTGTTTGGATTTTCAGATTTTAGGCTAGTTAAAAAATAATAGTATTGAGTTGTTTGTATTTTTTAACAAAATGGTTGGATGTCAATTACGCTTCCATTGGGCTATTGGGTCTGTTTTATAAAAATGGAGATCAAAGACAACTTTTAGAAGATTTGTTTTACAGGGCAAGGTAGTGCAACTGCTGGATTCTTTAGGAATAAAATGATGGATTGCTGAAAAGGTGAGATATTAGTTAAAACAAAAAAGCAATTAAGAATTTCTTTGTTGTAACCTCAGAAGGAAAACATTTAAATCTGTAAAAGATTAAGAACAGAGTACACAATGGCAAATTCTGCAACTTTAACTTCTTTTAAAGATTAGATTAGAAAAACAACATGATAATTGAGAAAGAAAACTTTTTACGAAGACAGAGGAAACTTCACCAATAGCTAACACACATGAATCCTGTGAAACGTCTCTTTGTATTACTAGAACAATCTCTTGAAAAAATTACAATGATTACAACTTGCTTGGGCGTAAAGATCAACCCTTAGTACTTAAAATTTTGAAGTATTTATAATATAAATTACAAACGACCCTATCATTAATGATCAGGACGCGACATATGCTATTTTTAACTATCTAGATAACAAGATGCAAAACTATAGGAGCTGATGATGATGCGTCGAATCTCTCGTGCTAATTTTGGGGAAGACCATTGATGAGTCATTCATATGACTTTGATTGTGCTGGATGCTGACTTGGACGAGACCTTTATCTTTATTCAATCAATTCGCACAGCTCATCCCATCTTTGTGTACTGGGGATGGTAACTTTCAATAGTCGGCGGTAGATTTCATCCATCTCGGTATACTTAGAAAAAGTAGGCTTAGTGAGGAAAATGTACTTGATTTCGTGTTGTATGCTGAGGTCAGGCTGCAAGGTCTCCAAGAACTCTTTTCCTGTGATGCTGCCCTGTATCCCTGAGAACTTGGAACTGTCTTTGGCCATGGTGGCAATCTTTTGCTTATAATCGGATAAAGTCATCAATTTATCATTTAGGACAAGTAAGCCAGGAAGGCCCTTTTTTTGTAAGGCCTCAAGCTTGCTAAAAATATCTGAACTCCAATGTCCATGTTCTGAGCTTTCTCCTCCAACTGCAACATTAATCCTCTTTTGGTCAACACTCTTTTGACTTCGAGGATAGTTTATGTTCTGTCTTCAACTTTCAGGTCTTCAAACTCTTCCTTGGTTTTTGAATTTAGGAACTTGATGATCTCGTTAGCTGCCGAGGGCATTTCACCCAACTCTCTTCTTATCCTGTCAATGGCCTGTCTACTCTTAAGCACCAGATCATGTTGCTCAAACATGATTTGCACCATGGGCCAAATTTCGTTTATGGAGTTGGAAATATCTGTCGAGATATTTTCCTTAGCCTCTGCTAATGTCTTACCTGCCACTGTTTGTTTATGAAGTTGTTGTATTTCCTGTTTGAGCTTCTCTAATGCTTGTCTCTCAAGGTTGTATCTTGTTTGGAAGGAAGACTTGAGTTCCTAGAGACTTTCAACCTCCATTTTCAGCCTATTGATCTCTGTTCCTTGCAGAGTCATCTCCTCCATGGACTTTGCTAGCTCCATAGTTTTTTCCAGTGCCGTCAATGGAGTTGCCGATGGAATTTCTACTGTAGTGGTTGTTGGCACAACTGTTGTACTGACTTCCGCAAGGGGAACTGCACTCAATGGAATGACTTCCATTGGGGTTGATTGTTCCTTCTCTTTCAATAACCTTTTCAATTCTACCTCCATTTCCTTGATCTGTGCGTTCTGCTGCATGATTAGCTTCAACAATTCATTTTTCTCATCTTCTGCCTCAGCTATTTATTTAGCTTGTGAATCCTCTGTTGGTGGCAATTTCAGCTGTTTTCTCAGAGACGCAATGTCAGCGTTCTTTTTCTTTAACACCTCCTCTGTTGCTTTTACACTCGAGGGATCATACCCAATCTTGAGCACCAACTCCTCTGAGGATTTTATTCTGTTATCCTTCGCAAAAGAGGATATCTTTTCCAACTTTAATGGGGTCTGAACATTGTTTAAAGATACCTGTAACTTTTCTGTCGTAGAGGAAGCATGTGCCAATGTGGAGAAAACCATTTCTCCAGTCTGTTTGTGCAAATCCATCTGGTCAGCTGGACGAACTTGTTTGGTGTCAAAAACAATAGTTGACCTCTTGTAGTCAGTGATATTTTTGGGTTGAGACACCCATGCTTGCAGAAATGCCAGATGCATTCTTCCTTTCTCTATGTTGAAGGCTGACAACAGTCTGTGTTGAGCTGTGGAGGTTTGCTTCCAGAACTTAGCATAGGTGCTGTTGGTCAACGTCTGGTTCTTCTTTTTAATCATGTCATATTTTTCGAAAATGTTCAGAGGTACAGATCCTTGTGGAGTTTGGGTGGTCACAACTATATCCGTCTGCTTCTTTGAAGAAGAAGTGGACACCACCTAATGTTTTCCCTCAATCACTTTGGCAGAGTAGGGCTCTTCCTCACTAGACATGTGAGTAGCATGAGTTGTTTTGGGTCTCTTGCTGTATACCTGAAAATATTCTACTGATACCTCAGTGATTGAAGGAGAGGCATCCTTTCTTTGCCTTTTTTCCTTTGGTACCTGTGGAGTAGTAGTCTGTGAAAAAGAGACTGAAGGAGATTCCTGTTGTTTAGTATCTACCAGAGTGTTTGCCTCCCACTCTGTCTGGTTCACGTACTTTTCAATTTCTGGTTTGAGGGTGTGAGCATAAGGTGAACTTTTGTTTTTGGATCTCATCTCTGCAATGATCTCACTTGGGTCATAACGCCAAATGAAACTGGTGCTGAATTTCATTTCCTTTAATAGATTACTCGCCTCTTCCCCAACAACTCAAATGTTGCAGATAAACGGTCCTATTTGCCCTTTAATCCTCATCTACTATTTTTTTCTTCAGAGACACAAAATGAATGTCATCTGAGTTTATCATCTGACGAATATACTCCAGTGAAAATATTCGAACATGCACATACTTGGGCAATTTGTATGGAGCTAGTTCACACCCATACACTCTGATCTCCGTGTGATTCTGGTATAGGAACCGGTCCCCAGTATTTGTGAGATCCGAAAGGTGCATAACTCTTTGGATCTCCTCGTTTATCCTCGGTTCTGGTCTTCCACTGAGCATGCCTACCACTGGGTGATAAAACAACTCGATGAATTGTTTGAAACTGAACTCAGTGGAGTTTCTTCTAAGTAGCGACGTCCATAGAGTTATTGCTTGCGATTTTATGTCTTTGTCCATCTTTTGCATGAGAAAGGAAAAATTGTCTGCTTGATAGAACATAAACATGTAGGCCAATATTGAAGAATACAGGAACATGCCTTCTGTAGGGAAATTTGTCAGTTGCTCGTGTAGGTTCTCGGCCAAAAAATTGCTGTAATCAAACTGGGTGGAAACTTTCTCTTCAACAGAGAAAATGGATAGGAAACCTAGGATAGGTTCATCCACCCATTCATTTGAGAATTAACCGAGCAAACAACACAGTGTTGAGATAATCTGATTTCCCTTTTCGGAAAATATGGAAGAATGATAGGGAGGATTCTTCTTAGGGAATTGGACATATTGTGGAAGGAACAACTTGAAGATTTGTGCTCTTTGGGGAAATGACAGGTTCTGATACATTTTGTCAGAATTTTAATTGTGAGGGGAGAACGAGGTTTGGCTCTGGGTACCTGCATCATTTGATCGATGGCCTCGGGTGTAATAAGGAAAAGGGTTTCTCTAGATGAAGATACTATGGCTCTCTGATCAGGGAGGTAGTGCGCTTGGCATTTGAGAGCAAATTCGGGAAAATGATAGACTTGGGGAAAAAGATACAGAGGGAAAATTGACTGGCAGAGCCCAATTTCATCGCTCTGATCGATGAAGGTGTCTTTAAACCATGACTGCAGCTCGGCGAAGTCGAAATCAGACCCGGTTTCTGAGATTAAATAGTCTTTGTTTGCTAATGGGATCCGGTCGAGATCGACATGAGGCGGGAGAAATGGATTTTCCTCTACATTTAACTTTTCACTTTTGGGCGCCATTGTTTTCCACCGGTACCTGCACACTGAACACACGTTAGTAGCCGAAAACTTATGGCTGGATGAGATGTTGCAGAGGCGAAGGAAAATGAGTCTCTGATATGCA
>ML789887.1:926208-964983 GCA_009831015.1 Picea engelmannii | reverse complement strand
GCTGGTCATCGAGATGCAGTTGGTCCTCAAGAGGAAATCAACTTTGAGAGAAGGAAGTTTAGTCTTCAAGAGAAGGAAAAAGTGACCATAAAAGGCATTGTTAAAGGGAAAAATGGATGAAGAGGTTGAAAGGAGTAAGACGAGGATTGTTGCTAAAAGAAGATGGTTAGTGATTGAGTGATTGGATGCCATAAGAGGTGGACACAAAGGATTTCGAGCTTATGTGGAAGTGTTGGATCTTAGAAGGCAAGAATATAAGTCCAAAATTGTACGTGATATACAAAGGAAAGGTGCACTAAGGGTGCAATATTTGTAAAAAGAAGTGAGGTAAAAGAGAGAAGGATGGAGAATTTATATATATATATATATATATATATATATATATATATATATATATAATGAGTAGATCATATTATATTAAACATTTTATTGTATCTTATTTTTATTATATGATGAGGCATTCCTATTCTTTATTTCTTTGGTGTAATAGTTTTCGAGTTTAGGAATAGGGGGTGTAACGATTATTTTTGGGACCATTTCCATTCCACATCACATTAAGATTTGATATTCAATTATGTAACATTTTGTTTGAGTAATGATTACAACTAATGTTTGACTCAAATAAGGTCTAAAATTGATCTATTGATGTTTTGGGTTCTTGAAATGATTGGATGTATATTTGAAGATACATTGGAATTCCCTTTTCCCATTGTTTCTTTTGGATATCTTTCCATCTTGTTGAGGACTTGTTTATAGTTGATGGAGTAACAATTTACTTTGAACCTTGTGCTACATCTGAGATAGATGAAGACACAGTGTCCTTCTCTGGATCTGAATTATATGATTATTGATTCTTCTTCATGTCACTAGAGGTTTTTTTTTTCTTGTGACTATCTCCATACAACAAGAGGAAACTAAGGCCATATTGACATCTCCATTCTTAATGGAAGGGTTAGGTATATGAGTCGATCCTTTTGGTTTAGGGTTGGGTGACTTGATTGATGTTGTTGCTCTTGATTAATCATTATGTCATTTTGGAGTTGTCACTGGAGATTTCTTCTCTAACAATTGCCATCCTCTAGGTTTATTGTTATTAAATTTTTTCCTTGGGGATGAACCTACTATATAGTAACCCTGTAAATGGACAATATATTGGAAATTGATACACCAAAAAGCCATGTTTCTATAATCCAATAACTAGACCTATTGAGAATTCTCCCCACTCTAGGGTTACCTTATTAGGTGAACTATTACTTAGATCAAGCTCAATGCCAATTCGAGCATAGGTAATGATTCCCTGTTAGAGCCTACTTATGTCAAACTTAAGAAATATATGCAATGCATTTCAAGTCTTTCATCATGAACTAATAGAGTCCATAAGTGGATGGGGAGATTTGACATTGTCACCCACATTGAGTTTTCATGATAGTCATGGAGGTTGGGTTGAAATATATGTTCGATGGTTTAATTAAGAGACCGAATTTACCCCAAAACCATCACCCCTATTCCAAAAGTAATTTTTTTTTAATGGCCATAGAGAAAAAACACAAGAA
Source organism: Picea engelmannii (assembly GCA_009831015.1). NCBI lineage: Eukaryota > Viridiplantae > Streptophyta > Pinopsida > Pinales > Pinaceae > Picea > Picea engelmannii. The sequence continues at coordinate 963,430 of ML789887.1, read as the reverse complement.
AGAAGCTTTTGGAGTGGAAATATACAAAATATTATGTAGTCCATGTGGAGTTGATAAAAACTTCACAAAGAGACGTTGCTAAAAGTTAGATCCCATTGAATTGATAATTTAGGTCATGGTATGGATACTAGTGATGAACTCCCCTCCTTGGTTATACTTTTGGCTCTCACATTGTCAATTCAAAACCAGAGTTCAAAATCAATTCTCGATTTGGGGTTTTAAAGGGTTAGAAAAACTTACCAATTTTGGTGGCATTGTTGGTCTAGGTGGGGTCTCCTCTATTGCTCAAGCTAGGGCCTTCTTTGTCGCTCATCTCTCGCACTGTGGGCTAGGGCTGTCGCTCTCTGTCGATCCTCTTTTTTTGGGGCTAGGGATGTCTCTCTTTGTCGGTCCTTTGTTGGCGAGGCTAGGGTTGTCTCTCTCTGTTAGGAACTTGAATGCAGTGAGGGTGGTTAGGGATGTCGTTCTCTGTCGAGACCTTGAATGCGGTGAGGGTGGCTAAGGATGTCGCTCTCTGTCAGGAAAGGAATCCGGTGAGCGATGTATAGTGTTGTTTCTCTTTGTCATGAGCTGAATGCGGTGAGGCGAGAGTTAACAATGGCTTACATTTTTTTAACATTTGGTATTATATAAATTATATATAATACATATTTAATAAACTATCATATAATTAGTATAATCTCTCTCTCTCTCTCTCTATATATATATATATATATCACAATATAATAAATATATTATAATAATTAATATATATTATATAGTGGGCCTAATGGTTAAGAACATGTGTTTACCCCTTGGAGGCCACGAGTTCAAATATAGAGGGGGCTAGGGTATGTATACCTTCATATACTTTAGTAGTCAAATCACATAGATGATGACGACAACGATGATAATGACAACGATGATAATGACAATGTAATTATGGTGATGACGATGACGACAACGACGACAACGACGATGATATGCCAATGACAAGGATGACGACTGTGATGACAATGACAATGATGACGATGATGATGAGGAGTAGGACACCGAAAATGTTGATTACCAGTGGTGACAACGACGAGGATGACGATGAGAACGACGATGATGATGATGACGATGATGACGATGACGATGATGACATTCCTATTCTTCATTGATTTGGTGTAATAGCTTTTGACGTTAGGAATAAGGGGTGTAACGACTATTTTGGGACCATTTCCTTTCCACATTACGTTAAGGTTTGATATTCAATCATGTAACCTATGCTATGGACCTTGGAACACGTGGTTTCTAGTCAAGACCCACAATACACTTCCTCTATATGGAACTCTTCACTCGATAACTAGTTGAACGTTCACTTATGCCTTGAGGTGATTCCCTTGTTTATTTACATCACTCTCCTCTTTGTAAAGTATCTTCAATTCCTCATCTATTCTTCAATTTATCTTCCAAAAATGTTTTCATATTAGTGCCAAATCTTGATCTAGCTCTTATATTCCTCTTCCATGTTGTTGGGATACTTTCCCTTGTTATCTCTGACACCTCTACAGGAATCTCTTGTTGTTGAATTGGTTTCTTCCTTGAAGGCATCTTGTTTTCTTGTCCTAGGGGGGTACAGATTCATTATCTTTATCTCCTCTCACATAGTAGATAGTTCAAGTTTCCTACCTCATGGGAGGTTCCAACACAACAAGAGAAAATGAGTTATCGCCTTTCTCAAGGCATGTTGGGTTGCCATACAATATTTGATCATTTTATATGGTTGATCTAGAGTGTTATTTTGCATTGTTTTGTAGATCAAGGTCAAGTTTGGTTTACAAGAATGTGTAGTTTCATATGCAAGACAAGTTGGGTGAAAAAATACTCTCTTTGAGGCCATTAGACCACTCCTCTTAAACCTAGGTAGATTTTCCACCTACAACATTATTTTTCCATGTGTGTTCCTTCCTTTTTTGATCTTTTTCATATTTAGGAATTAGGTTAATTAGCTTCCCAAAGGATACTGATAAATTAGTTTGTTGTCCTCTGTTAATTTGTTGTTATTTGATACTTTTTATTGAACCCTAATTGATATAGAACCCTATATCACATAATCAACCCTAAATCCTTAATTGATTTAATTCCATTCTCTCCCTCTCTTCCCCTCCTAGGTTTCTCGGTTTTCCCTAAAACCAAGTGACAAATCCACTCTCTCCTTCCTCTTTGTGGTAGCATGATGCCTAAATCTAACCATCATGCTACATTTTCCTAATTCCACCAAGGAAAGGGATAATGGATATTGATCTCTCTCTTAGAAAAATAATCCCCCCCTTCATGGTAGAAGAGTAGTTTTCCTAAGAAGACATATAGGATGGCCATCATGTAATAAAGACAAGGTCATCCAAGAAGGAGGTTATACTCAAGACTGTGGTCAAGAACTATGAAGGAAAGGACATACTCTTAAGTTTAAGAGTGATGTGAAGAGTTAAGGAGTTGTATGATTCCTCTTCTAATTGGTTAAAACCTTGAAAAGTAATAGTAGGAGAGAAATTGGTGGATCTAAGTTCACCACTGATTTAGAGAGGGTTGAGATTAAGAGTAGATATAGGGTCAACAACTACACATTTAATCCTAGCATAAAGTTTTGCAGCTAAAAGATAACAATATTCCTAGAGGATCGATTCCTTTAGAGAAGATCTTTCATAGACATTATAGATTCAGAGCACCTCTAGACCCCTGTGAGGGTGAGTATCATATTGATATCAATCATGGCTCAAGGTAAAGTCTCAAGATGATTAAGATTGGGAAAATTTTTCGCCTAGAGTATAGAAGTAGTTTGATAATTTGACAAGAGACTTCATAGATACTTTTGGTTGGGGAAATGATGACCTTAAAGATTACAAGATAGAAGCCATTAAAATGGAAAGTGGTTTCATTACCATTGCAACTAGTTATAGTTGAAACACCTCTACAATAGTGGGGATTGGATTTCATAACCCATGATTATTCAAGTAAAGGTTTCAAATAGATTCATGCAACTACTAACTACTTCACAATATGGGTGGAAACAACCCTAATCATGAATGTTATAGGCAAGGTGATCTTTGAATTTACCAAAGTCGATATCATCACAAGATTTGATGGACATGACAATATCACAACTAATAATGCTTGAGCTTTCAAATCTATTGAATTCGTTAGATTGTGATCTAAATATGGAATAATTATTTCTCATTAATTCAATTATTATCCCCAAGTAAATGGGTTAGTAAAAGCCAGCAATAGGAATTTGATAAAGATCATAACCACATACAACTAACATCTCCTCTAGGAGAAACTTCTTGTGTTGGTTCCAGGTTACCATGGAGGAATGTTTGATCACAACACTAGAAGAGTGTTGACCTCATTTCGTATTGTATTTCTTACTTTTGATCTTTGTTTCAGATAGGTCACAAGTGATAGCTCTAAAGGAGCTACTGTGACGATTATTCGTGCTATTGTTTTATTTACTATTATCAAAAGAATATTATTCTTGCTTGTTGTTTTCTTGACCTTGTTTCAGGTCACATGTGATAACCCTGAGGAAGCTATAGTGAAGGTCGCAGAAGGAAACACATTAGATGAGACATGAAGTAGACTATGTACATGACCATATACATTCATCTACCAAAGAAGATGAAGAAGAAACTATCTTTTGAGATCCAGAGTATCTCATATGGAGATTGATTGTAAGGAGCAGAAGGCTCCAAAGATGACCAAACATTAGAACAAGAACTCATAGTAGACTTGTTCAAAGGATAATGAAGCCACCTTGACAGGAAGCAGAATTCACTTTAAGTCTGACTCAACTTTTCATATTTAGACTTGGTATTCAACACCAAGTATACCCCATAAGAGATGATGGAGTCCTTGTTGACTCAGAAGAAATCGAGAGTAAGCCTGATCTAAAAAAGGATCAGATGAAGAGACAACTTCCAGAACTGGGAGACAGATGCCATGAGAAGACTAGATCGTAGCTTCAAAAACTACTAGGAGATATGAAATTTCCTGGGAAGATTCCCTTGTTTCAGTGATAGAGAAGGAAGCCAGTTAGAAAGACTAGGATATGGATTCTTCCGTGAGACTAGAAGATAAGTCAATACTGACTTCCAAGATTGATTTAAACAGATCAAGCATGTTGTAGATGTACAAATCCTGATGTGTGTCTAGAGGATTCTCCCAACAAGAGGGAGAAGACTATGACGAGACACTTACTCCAATTATTGAAGAAATAGTTTCAGTATTCATGAAGACAGCCAGAACAACCATGATTCATATATAGTATGAGATGCAAGGGGAGCAATCCCCATATTTAAAATTAAGTGGCAGTTGGTGCATTACATTAGTTGGGTCATGGAGACATGACTACGATAAAAGATAGAGTTACCTCCATGAAAGAAGAAGAGCTACCTTCAGTATCAGTTATTGAGCCACTCTCAGTTTTAGATGAAGTTGTTGCCATGATAGAATAAGAGGAGTTACTCTCAGATTTCAGTAGCCACGGTGAGGATGAAACAATGATTCTCAGCCTCAGAACAACTGCAGGTGTAGAGTCCCAGTTCCAGAAGGAACAATTGCAGAAAGAGGAGAGGACATACTCTCAGGTAGTGAGACAGATAGTGCTTTGCAGAGAGCACATAGAGCTAGCACATGATTATGCAGATTGAGTTGCAGCTGAGCAAGTGTACCAGATTGGTACAATGTAATGTGAAAATTTGGTTTGAAGTTGAAGATAGAAAGACTCAGGTCTGCAGGTTGAAGAAGGATCTATACAGGTTGAAGCAAGCTCCTAGAGCTTGGTATGGAAAAATTGATAGTTTCGTGAAGAGCTTGGGCTTTGCCAAGAGTAAACATGGTTCTAACCTTTACCTCAAGGTCATGAATGATGAACCGATAATGTTACTACTATATGTAGATGATGTATTCTTGAAAAGATGAAGAAAATCTCATCACAAATTGCAACAAAGTTTGATGAAAGACCTAATGCTTTATCTCTTAGGTCTTGAAGTTTGGCAGAGCCCATAGAAGATCTTCCTTAACCAAGGGAAGTATGCAGTTGAAATAATGAAGAGGTTTAACATGTTGGAATGTAAATCCATGTACACACCCATGGAAACGAAGTTGAAGCTCCTGGCAGACACTTCGTCAGAATTGGTTGATGCTACTATGTACAGACATATTATTGGTTCGGTGATGTATTTGACGAATACTAGACCGGATATATGTTTTGTTGTGAACACCTTTTGAGTCAGTATCTGGTAGAACCCAGACGTGTTCACCTTAAGGGTACATTGGATTTTGGTCTCTGCTATACTAGAGATCATGACTTCAGATTGTATGGATATACTGATTCATATTGAGCTGGAAGTGTTTCTAATAGAAAGAGCACTTCAGGATATTGTTTCAGTCTGGGGTCAGCCATGACTTCATGACAGAGTAGGAAGCAACCAAGTATTGCTCCCAGCACGACATAAGCAGAATATATTGCAGTGTGTTCCGCCAGTTGTGAAGCCATATGACTTCGGATGTTGTTGACATATCTATTTGATCCGGAGATGGAAGCCACCGTGATCCTATGTGATAACCAGATTTGTATACAATGATGTGTTCCATGATGAGTCAAAGCACATAGAGATCCGGTATCACTTCATTCATGATATGATGCAGAGAGGAGCTATAAATCTCCAATATGTTGGCACAAATGAACATGTTGCAGATGTGTTGACCAAGCCTCTATCTCATGTAAAGTTTGAGCACTTTCGAGACAAGCTTGGTGTAGTTTGAAAGGACCTCCCTCGAAATGGAGAGTAGTGCTGATGATACTATGGTATCCTGACCAATAGTGGGTAGCTCAGTTAGTATTTTATATCCTAGGGGACTGATCATCCCTGGACAAATCTCGAAGGTCCGTAAGGACAAGCTGTCAGAGTACTTGTGCATGTATATGCTAGCTTTGGTGAGTAGTGGTAGCTCCATTAGGATTTTATATTCCAGGGAATCTTTTGATTCCTGGGTAGATCCTTTGGATCTGTTAGAGTACCACAAGATGTTGATGCCAGCCTTGTGCTGAAGATTTCCAGCTTCGTGTTGATGTTGTTGTGATGCCAGCCTCGTGCTGAAGAATTCCAGCTTCATGCTGATGTTGTTGTGATGCCATCCTTCTGCTGAAGATTTCCAGCTTCATGCTGATGTTGATGCCAGCCTCGTGCTGAATATTTTCAGCTTCGTGTTGATGTTGTTGTGATGCCAGCCTCGTGCTGAAGATTTCTAGCTTCGTGTTGATGTTGTTGAGATGTCAGCTTCTTGCTGAAGATTTCCAGCCTCGTGATGATGTTGTTGAGATGCCAACTTCGTGCTGAAAATTTTCAGCCTAGTGCTGATGTTGATGATGCTGCAACCTTTGTGTTGTGACACTGTTGTTGTTGATGTTGTATCAACCTTGTGTTGTTATTGATGATGATGATGTATTAGTGTTATACTAATCCATGTTGATGCAGATGATGATGATGCCACTTCAACTTCTTGCTGAAGATGATGATGATGATGTTATTTCAACTTTAATGTTGAAGATGATGATGTTACTTTAGCCTCATGCTAAATATGTTGTTAGCCTCATGCTAAAGATGATGATGATGTTAGTTTAGCCTCACATTAAATATGATGATGATGTTACTTTAACCTCATGCTGATGCTACTCCAGCTCCATGTTGTGAACAATGATGATGAGAAAAACTTCCGATGATTTATAGATATGTCAATCAATGTTCCAGATGTTGTTGATGTTGTTTCCCTCTCTCTCTCTCTCCTGTGATGTTGTAGAATACCCTTCTTGTTAAGGGGGAGTGTTGAAATATTGTAACTGCAAAGAGTATTCTATTTATTTATTGAGTCATTATTCATTAGATCAATCCCCTTTTTTGGATTGATCATGTCGGGCATTGTAATTGACCAAATCCACTTTTGTGGATTGGTCAAATCCTAATTATATTATGCAAATTAAGAAGTCGACCCCCAGGACTAATTAAAGTGGTTTTAACCACTAAGAAGACAAGTTGGCCCTGCCCAATGAAGAGACACCTTCCTAGCGCCTGCCAGTTAGTATAAATAAAGGAGGCCAACGCCTCATTTGCTCACTCACTCATTCACTCATCAAGTGCACAAGTTTGGTAGCTACAGTTGGGAGAAGAAGGAAGAGAGAGATGCATTGCTAAATGTTGGATATTCTCTAGTGTTTTGGTTTATTGTCTTGGCTATCTATATTAAGGAAGTTTTTGCTGGGTTTTCTCCCCCATGAGGGTTTCTTAGGACAAATGTTGTGTATCTTGTGATTGTGTTTCTCTCAATGATCCTACCTATGCTATTGTTATCTAGTAAATTGAAAAGAAACCTAATAATAACTCAAAACTTAACACCTTCAGAATGAAGCTTATCAGATGCAGATGGGTCTGCAAGACCAAGAGCGCAACAAATGGACAGGTTAGCAGATACAAGGCAAGATTAGTTGCCAAAGGTTTTCAACAAGTTCATGGCATAGACTACAATGAGAAATTCGCTCCAGTAGCGAAGATGGATTCCATTCATTTGGCCCTTGCTATTGAAACAACTAGAGGATGGGAAGTCCATCAAATGGACGTGAAGAATGCATTTCTTCACGAAGATCTTTCAAAGGAGATTTACATGGAGCAACCACCTAGCTTCATACATGATTCATCTTTGGTTTGTAGGCTCAAGAAGTCTCTCTATGGCATCAAGAAGGTGTCGAGAGCATGGTATGCCAAGATGGACTCCTACATGTCCCAAAATTTTGTGAGATACAAATCTGATCCAAATGTCTACATGCTTAAGAATACTGATTCACTTCTGATTCTAGTTCTTTATGTGGATGATCTTTTGATCACTGGCTCCTCGACTTCATCGATTGCTATAGTGAAGCGGATTTTGCATGACAGGTTCTTGATGATGAACATGGGTCCACTCCATTACTTCCTTGGTCTTGAGATTAGTCTCAGGATCTCATGGAGAGATTCTACATGACAGACTGCAAGTCTGCCCCTACTCCTTCCTATCTGGGGTGAGACTTGAGGATGGAGGGGACACTCCACTAGTTGACATCACTCTGTATAGACAACTTGTGGGGAGTTTGTTGTATCTCTCCCACTCCTGATCAGACTTATCATATGCAATGGGAGCAATCTCCACGTACATGCATGAGCCGCATGAGTTACACTGGAAGGCTGCAAAGTGTATCCTTTAGTACATTCAAGGAACCATCAGTTATGGGATTCATTATGCATCAGGCTCTGCATTGGATCTCATAGGCTTCACAAATTTTGACTGGGCAGGCGACAACACCGATCGCAAGTCCATATCCGGATACACTCTCAGTTTGGGTTTAGGACCTATCTGTTAGTCGAGAAAGAAGCAGCCTGCTATTGCTCTATCTTCAGTTGAGGCCGAGTACAAAGGAGTAGTTACATCACCATCCAGGCATAGTGGCTACAAAAATTCCTTACTGAGTTGGGCATCCAGTTCCACACATCGACTATCATTTGGTGTGACAACCAGAGTACTCTCAAGTTTTGCAAAGACCCAATGCAATGACAATGGACAAAGCATATAGAGATCCATATGCACTACATCATAGATCTATTCCATGAGAGGATCATCGACCTGCAATTATTTCCTTCCTTTGAACAGATTGTTGACATCTTCACCAAGATCTTCACTGAGCAGAAGTTTCACTCTCTGCGCAATCGTATTGGAGTGAAGGACACATTTTCCTAGCAACTGTCTTTCTCTTCTTTTGATACAATGTACTTTGAGGGCGGGGGGGTGCGGGGGGGTTCCCATGAGGTTTCCCCTATTTCCTCACTTTATTTTCAGTGTTCATTAGTTGCATTGTTCATGGGTACCTAATATGGCCTTAGTTGGCGGGACCCATTGTTCATTACCCCATAGTAGTGTTCAGGGGGGGTGTTGGAGATATTACACACACCCAAGATATTTTTCCTTATTTTCCTATGTTTATTAGTCATTATTGAGGGTCTCCTATTTTTTAGGAACCTCTCTTACATTCTAGGAGAATATTCTCTTCAATTCAGAGGCAGTTACACTTAGTTAGACTAGTGGAAATGAATCATGCATGGAAACCTCGTTTTTATCACCAACAGTTGCATGTGTTTCTCTCACTTCCACACATGTGACTCAATTAACTGAAGACTACATGACTGGTTAACTAAGACTAGGTGGCAGTTAACTCTGGTAGCTGCATGTGTGTGTCTAGATCTCTCTAGACCACCACTATGGGGCATTGGATTCTCTTCTAGTGCGCATTAGTTGAGATATACAGAGTATATCACGTGTAAATTATCATTCAATCATTTGGTTAATATAATTATGATCTGGATTATTTTGAGAATGAAATGAAGGCATAAATATAACAACAAAATATACATAGATATTACAATAAACTCAAAGATACAGTAATGCACAATTTTTATTAATGAGAGAATATATAGAAACTATAAAATTACAGAGTGAATGACTCGCTAGAATGGTGACAACTTATCTCTGAGAAGAGATGTGATGGCTACTCTCATTCGCAAGAAAATGATGATGATTACAATGAGGCTCTAGAGTCCTTTTTAACATAAAAAAAATCCAAAACCCTAACCTCGGAAGATGAAACGCCAAAAGGTTTGCGGGCCCTGATGGGGGTAGTTGGTACGTCAACTTCCCAAGGGCGTAACTTTTGCTTACGATCTTCGTTTGGGGCGCACGATAACTCGTTTGAAAGGTTTATCCAAAGACTACACATTTTTCATCACACTTTGACTAAAGCCTATAGTGTGACTGTGGTAGGCCCTGGAAGTTTAGAACCCGAAAAACTGTAGAAAAACTGCCAAGGTGGAAACCCCTGTTTTGAGCCAGTGGAATAGGTGGGTGGCCACCGATTTCCACCTGGATCAATCCTCCCCCCTTAGGAAGCAATGGTCTCCATTGGGTGAAGTCCCTGGGGGAGCTTTTGCTGAATTTGAACCTTGGTGAGATGCTTGCATTGTTGAAGAAGTTGTCCTGCTTAGCTTGTTGAAGGTTGTTACGAACTTCTTGTTGGAGGGGTTGGATCTATTTAACCAATCTGGTTGCATGATCTGTTGGAGTGTGGGAGGACTCTGTCGGTGAAGTTGCAGCATGAAGAACATGAAGGGATTTATCATAACTTGGTTTGATTGGGCAGTGTAGAGGCACCCCCGTAGGTGCAATAGTAATATATTGGTGCTCTTATACAATCTTGTTGATCTGCTTCTGTTGGATAGAAGGGTCTTGGGCTGAGGTTGCGGTGGTTGCAGTGCCCTTCTCTTCTGACCAGGTTGTGAAGAGGCTAAATGTTGCGGTATGAGAGATTACTTTGCGGCACTGTTTTGTCGATATAGTAGTCGAAACTATCTCTGGTATCATGTAGGGCTGACCCTCCAAAGTAACAATGACACTACAAGGTCGAGACTCATAAACAACATAGCACCTCCACATATATGGTTGGCCTAACGGAACATCACATACTTCCAGTGGGACAACATCACAGAGTACCTCATCTTTGAAGGGCTTGATGTCGTATGACAGGAGGCACTGTTGGATGACTCAAAGATCCTATCCCTGGCGAAGCCATCCGATGTTGTATGGTTGCGGGTGTGGTGATGTCAACAAATCCAACTGCTTGACGACCTCTGCTAAGATGAGGTTCTTTTGGCTTCTGCTATCAACAATAAAATGCAACGGGGTCCCCTTCACCCACATTTGTGAATGGGAAAGGCGCTCCCCCTCCTCATGATCCTTTGGTTCTTCTAGTTGGATTGTTGTGGTCGCGGCAGTAGCAGTGGATTCTGCATCAATTATATGTCTCCTTTTATTATTGTCTGAATTGGAGTCCAAGTCGGGGCTCATATCTGTTTCTTTGAGCTTGACCACCAATGACTATTTCGAGCAACATTCATCGGTGTTGTGCCAAGGGATTTTTTGGAAGTCGCACCACTTCCCAATGTCCTTCTTCGTCTTCCTGTTACCCTTCTTTTCCTGTGGTTTGGATTGGTTGTCTTGAGGTTGACTGTCTTGTGAGTTAGGGTTGCCATTACCGTACTTTGATTGTTGCGGATTTGCAGACCCAAATTCCCACTTTTTTTGCTGTTTAAATTTCTGCTCAATATTGACAACATATCTATAAGTGGCTCTCAGTGATGAGATGTCCAGAAACTCTATTTTAGTTTGGATGTACCAGTGTAGAGCCCCGCGGTATTTTAGAACCAGATGTCGCTCAAAGTATTTGATACCCAGCTTGGTGCACAATGTATGGAAGGTATTTTTGAACTCTGACACTGTTTGGTCCCGCTTTTGATGCAGTGTGGTCCATCTCATGTACCGATCATCATAGTTTCCCACAGGATAATATTGCTCCTTGACCGCATCCATAAAAAAATATCAAGTGGGCTTGACCCCAAATATTCCATACTCCTATGTGGAATTTTTCTCCCAATACGTTTCCCACCAATGTTTGACATGGGGGAGAGCTTTAATGAGTGCAAATGTGATCTTTTCTCTATTGGAAAAATTGTGAACAAAGAAATAACCTTCTAGCAAATTTAATCATTTATCCAAAACATCTACATCAATCTAACCTTCAAATACATGAATATCAAAATTAACTTGTACCTTGAAGGGGGTAGCATCTCCAAAGTCATTGCTTGACAAAGACACACTTGTTATTGTCGGCAATCGTTGAAGGATTTGGGCAAAATTCTCCAACATCTCGTTCCTCTGTTGTGTGAGGGCTTCCGCGAGCAACAACTTGATGGGATATTCTCCTCCCTCGTTCCTCTTCTCTTCCGCCATGAGAGGCCGCTTGGGCTGAAAAGAGTAGTTGTCCTCAAGAGAAACTAGCTCGAGACCCAACTCTCTATACCCCGACATTGTCAAGGACATGCACTAAGAAACGAAAAGGAGCAGCCTGCTCTGATACCACTGATCTGGATTATTTTGAGAACGAAATGAAGGCATATATTTAACAATGAAATATACATAGATATTGCAATAAACACAGAGATACAGTAATTCACAATTTTTATTAATGAGAGAATGTACATAAACTGTAAAATTACAGAGTGAATGACTTACTAGAATGGTGGCAGCTTATCTTTGAGAAGCGATGTGATGGCTACGCTCATTCCCAAGAAAAATGATAATGATTACAATGAGGCTTTAGAGGCCTTTTTAACATAAATAAAATCCAAAACCTTAACCCCAGAAGATGAAACGCCAAAAGGTTTGTGGGACCCGATGGGGGTAGTTGGTATGTCAACTTCCCAAAGGTGTAACTTTTGCATATGATTTTTGTTTGGGGCGCATGATAACTCGTTTGAAAGGTCTATCCAAGGACTACACATTTTGTCGTCACACTCTCGCTAAAGCCTACAATGTGATTGTGGCGGGCCCTAAAAACGTTGTCTAGGGCCTCAGAACGGACCCGGAAGTTTAGGACCTGAAAAACTGTAGAAAAACTGCCAAGGTGGAAACCCCTGTTTTGAGCCAGTAGAATAGGTGGGTGGCCACCGATTTTCGCTTGGATCAAATTCTATTCTTTTCTCTCCATTTTTTCTCTTGTCTTCTCACTTTTGCAAGTTGTGTTCGTTCTTCTGCTAGCTAGATCTCCTATGCAAGTACTCACCACATTCTACAAAATCCACCTAGCTTCAATGATGAAGACTTATTGTTGGTTCCATGAGGAGGATACATTCTTTATATCCTAGAGGCTTATTAGCAACTTTGCATATATGCTCCTCGAGTTCCAATGCCATTTGGCCTCACTGTTTTTGTGGAAATTTTTCCACACCATCCGAGTTGAATTATGTACTTTGCATCTTCCATCTTCAATTAATGAATAATTTTATATGTTCTAATAGTTTCATGTAATAATCCTTTGATAGATGGCAAAGGTTTTAATGGCATTTAATTTGAACTATTTCATAGAAATTCCTCTTCTATGAGAGAAATAAAGAAGATTCCAACAATTCACATCAGCTTGATCAATACTTGAAGAAAAACCCCTTTTCTATAACTGCGATTTTAAATTCTATGAATAGTTGTTAAAACTTTTTGCAATCTCCTACATGCATTCATGTAGAAATTACTGGTGATCATGGCGAAATGGTTTGTTGTGGATCAATCTTTTCCATAATAATGATGAATAGGGTTAATTTAGCAATGAAACAAGATGCACAGCAGGACTTTTACAATGTGACATGGGGCAGCAGGATTTTGCAGTGTTATGCAATTGCATGCTAAAAAGAATGACTGAACTCTGATTTTATGGTTGATTGCTAATATCTAAATGCAAGTATACTTTTGATGCCAGGCCTAGAAGAGCAATAAATGCAGCCTCCAGTTGTATCCAGAAAGTTCTTAATGAACTTTCACATAATAATGTGAGACGTCGAGTGGTATTGGTTATTGACACACCCTTGATTGTAGAGCATGTTAAGAAGAACTTGAAAGAATATGTTGAGGTACGTGTTTGTATGCTCAATAAGTGAACAGGAATGGAGATAAGGTCTAAGATTCAATAAATAGGGTCATTATGTGGACATTTTGTGAAACTTAAAATGGTCATACATATTACTTTTATTTATTTGTGAGAGGTAACTTATGATCTCTGTTATACAGATTATTCACTTTGATGGCATGCCATACTCAAGTCAGAATGCCAGTGAGATCATGAATGCAACCTACTTCCTGGTATGTTTTCCTTTCTTTATCAAAGAGGGGATTGATGAGTTTATGTAAAGTTTAGTGGTGTTCCTGCATCAGGAGCTACACTACATGTTGTGGATTGTTTTACTTGTGCTTTAAGCAGTTTGATATGATTTTTTCCAATACCAGAATCATTGTACTTTTACGTTTCAATTGGAGCCCTTAAGATATTAACAGAAACAAATTGACTAGACTAGTCAAGGAAGAGGTGTTGATTAGCTTCTCAAACGACACGGGTTGTGATTCAACAGTTTGCAGTGTCAGCCGATCTGTTTACACTAATGGATATATTCCACAAATGAATTTGTTGTGATTAATTCAAATCAAGCTCTCTTTCTGTAGATTTATGTAGCCTACTTTTGTGCAGTTTGGATTTTCAAAGCCTACCATTGTGTGGTCCCTTGTGAAATGTTGGAAGTATGTTACTGCACAAAAAACTACTTTGTATGACCAGGATGAAATTAAGCAAATAAAACAAGAACTAAATCCGGTGACCAAGTACAAGAAGGATACACATGTTGATCCTCTCAAATACTCGAATTTGATTTTATTTTCAATGAACATGGAAAGACTCACCAGTGTGACAAGTGCATAAAGTGGAAGTGTGATGTAGCTACATAGAAACTGCACAACAACCCTAATCATAGACACAAGCAGCCCAATGGAGTCCTTATCAGATGCAAAAAATAGTTATTGTTGATGTTCTCCTTAGACAGACTGGAGCTGCATAACATTAATGTCATTTTTGTCACAAGATGATGGATATTTAAGGGATGGTCTCTTTGTAACAATAAAGCATAGTCCTACTGAGCACAACATGGATGTCTCAAATGGTTTTTCTTGAAGTGAATTTAATTTCCTTCGTGCAAGTACTAGTAAGGTAGTTTGTTGCCATTTTTCTCCAGATAGAAAGTTGCTAGCAAGCGTTGGCCATGATAAAAGGTTGGTTTTTGGAATATGGACACTTTAAAACTTAAAATCACTCTCAATGAACATTCTCATCTGATTATAGATGTCAGGTTTAGTCCCAATTCTACTAGTTTGGCTACATCATCCTTTGATACGAGTGTCAAAGTATGGGATGGTGAAAATCCTAGCTACGCATTTCGTACATTCACTAAACATTTGACCTCAGTCATGTCGCTAGATTTCCACTCAAAGTTAACAAACAATGGGGCGGATCTTCTCTGCTCTTCTGACAATAACAGTGAAATTCGTTATTGGAGTGTTGGCCAAGGTGTATGCACAAGAGTTTCCATGGGTGGCATGGCACAAGTGAGATTCCAACCTTATGGGGGGGAGTTTGTTGCTGCCGCAACAGAGAATGTAGTATTAATTTTCTCACAGTAAGTAGGCATTAAAAAATACTGAGAATAAATTAAAATCAGACAAAAACCCTGCAACATAAAAGAAACAATCACAATTTTTACAGCAGAACAGTAATTGAATATTGCCTACTCATATAAACAACCTGTATATTACCTTCAATGCCACTATCCAACAGTGTGTTTCATTGATCCTCTTGGACAAACTATGGACACAAGCACGAGGTTGGTCATTCTGGAAATAACCAGCAATGGTTTTATTCCATGTCACTACATCTCGTTAAGGAATTCTTCTTGGCATGCATTCTCTATACTCCTGCACTTGGCATACATTGAGGTGAGCACAGTACCCACAAAGACATCATATTCAAACCCCCTTGGGATGATATCTTCATGCCCGCTTGCAGATTTGATAGGCTACCAGATGCATTAATAACATAAATAATTACGAACTTGATAGGGTTTATGCATGCACATTGCATTTGATAATGCATCCTTAGCGCTTTGTACCAACCATACAAGAGGGATAAATGGTCCATGGCATTCAGTTTCATCCATTTCGATTTGTGGGATGGCCATGATGTATCTAATATTGCATTCCTCCCGCTGGATCCTGACCTGTTGCCATGCTACTTGTCAGCTAAACCCAAACCCCCAATGATGTTTGCTCTATAAATGCCTGCAATTCCAGTGGTAAATCCTGACCTGTCGCCATGCTACATCCTTATGCTCGCCTTTAAATCACGAACCCAAGATTCATATCCATTTCCAGAGTATCAATACCCATATTTCTGGATTTAGAAGCGATGGATTTTATAGTGGAATCCCACGTGTGTTTCATCCTGGTGAATGATCTTATTCATTGCTTCGTAGGTCTTCTCTATGCTATGTTGTCTAGTGGTAAGACAACTTCCAGGAACATTACCCAAGACCAAGGTATGGGTTTCTCCATTGGATCAGATACCCTTCATGGATATTAGAAGAGTATCCCATGCCAGTACCTCAGAGCTGAATCTTGCTTGACCTCGTGTCCTCGGGTCGCTTACACAAATGTTCAAAAAGGGTCAAGGAAACATAATTTTGATCAAGAGGCATCAAATTGGAGAGGTCAAGACCTAACTTCAACATATATAGAACAATTTCGTAATCACGACAAGCGTGACCATTATTGTTTTCAAACGTGTATTTGAATTTTCGAGATCGACGAACTACTCTCTTAATATTGATAGACCTAGAATGACGCCGCAAGTACGATGAACATCGAGCGTCCAGAAAAAAATGATTAAAATTTTAATAATTATGTCCTAATTTGCGACAATATGATTACTTTTATTCTTATCGTCGTAAAGTTTGTCGAAAATTGACCCTATACCTATATGTAGTAGTGATGGGGTTATCCAAAAATACTTCCTCGTGTTGAGCTTAATACTATGGCATTTTCCTGAACAATTTATAGTACCTCCATTCACAATCATTACTTTAAACTCTTGTGCAGGATATATAAAGCAATTTATATCTTTTGTTTATTTGTAATTGGTGAAATTATGGGTACTACCAAAATCAATCAATATTGTTACCTTTTTTCTTTTTGATGTATTATTATATCTTGGGGGTTTGTGGAGTACTGATGTCGGCCAATACATGACAAAATATTGTTGGAGTAGTTTCATCTAGATCTGAATCTTGTGGCGGTTCAATCATGATTTTCTTCCTCTTCACAATCTATGTAAAATAATTTCTTCTCATCGCATTTATGCCCCTTACTATACTTGTTGTCACAATTAAAATATAGTCATTTTTCTTTTATTTCATCCATTTCTTGAAGTGTCAACCTTGTTAGTTGAGATATATTTGTCTTATGAACCCCAAAACGATCTCTGCCTCATGTGTATGCTCCAATGGTAGACTTGTGTGTAGCCTTATTCTTGGCTTGAATATGACGAAAAAATTATATACCTTCCATAATATTTGCAGGATGTCTTAAGAAAATCTTATGTTCAACTTCTTCCTTCAATCCACCCATGTAAGCTTCCAATAAATGTTCATCATTGATGTCATCCACCCTTGTGGCCAATACCTGAAATTTTGAATTATAATCTTCAATATCACGTAAGTGCTTGCTTCTTGTCAATTGATTGAAGTAGTCATGTTCCCAAACTTTCTCACATTGTACTTCTAAGTCTCTTGTAAATAAACTCCAAGTATAATGATAAAAATGGGGCTTCCTTTTAACTACCCATTGATACCATTGATATTGTTTTATCTCAAAGTTCAAAGTTTCTATGTCAATCTTTTTCTTATCATCTATAATATTATGCAATTCAAAATATTGCTCTATTTGGTTCACCCAAGTAAAGACCTTTGTTCCATCAAACTTCTTTAATTCAATCTTGGGAAAATTGAATTTAGGACCCCTGCCATAATTAACTCTACTATTGGAGTTAAATACACTTGAAAATTGTTTATTATCGACATGTTGTTCAACATGACTACTACCTTTATTTTCATGAGTTCCTTGCATTTTGATATCTCATTTAGAGAGTCTCTCATTTAGATCTTGGAAGATCATGGAAGACATGGAATGTTGCAATTTCTTCATGGATTTTTGTATTTCTTCTTTATTTCCATCCATCTTCTTTTTCATGTCATTCTTATTTTCTTCCATCTTATTTTCCATTCCATCCATACTCTTTTCCATTTCTTGAATTTTTATTTGTGATTTTACTAACTCATCATTTTTTATTGACCAAGCACTCAAATCATTAAGTTGTTCCTCCAATTTGGATAGCTTGTTATATATCTCATCATTTTCTTCATGAGTTATAAACGAGTCTTCTAAAGGTTTAATTGGTCTTGAAATAATTTTTGGAGCCATGTGGAATAAAAATAAAAATAATCCTCTTTTTCCTCTTTATCACAAATTTTGAATAACCAAAAACAGATCTTCCAATAAAAATTTATGCAATTGAAAGTTATGTACCTTTCAAACCCTTAATTTGGAGTCTGTCCTCCTAGCCGACCTCCTTTTGATGTATTTATGGAATTTCATCCCTTCCGAGTCTAAAAATTTATCTTGTAGTACTCTGATATGTCCTCTCTTCAATAACAATTCTGACCAAAATTTGATGTATCAAGTGAAATTTATGATAACTTTCCCAAACCTTGCTGATTTTTGGACTTTTCTGGAGAGCAAACTTGTACAAAATGCCATACATCCAATATTTAATACCCGATTCTAAAATTTGTACCAGAAATACTACAAATTATATTGTTTTAAATGCAACTAATCTCACTTAATTTGGATCCTTGATGAACAAGATATGACTATTTTACCCAGAACACTTATTTGAGACTAGTTATAGGAATAGACAAAAACCATATATTCCACTTGGTATATCTCCGAAATTATATTGACCTAGAAGCTGAAATTTGTACCACATATACCTTACTATGTATTCTAAATAACCTCCAAGTTGCGTTATCTAAATCGTCCTAGAAACAAATTTATAGCAAAAAATGCTAATATGACTTTATTAGAGAAGAAAAACCCTAGGATTGATACTCTGATACCAAATGTTATGATCCAACGCCTTAAAAATGATAAGAATCCAATGAATACAGTCCACTTCGAGGGGGAAACCTAGTTTTACAATACATCTAATTCATAATACAATATGAGATGAGATAATATGATCGTAAGACTAGGTTTCGTTGGTATATATATAGGATATAAAGGGTACAATTATATTGAAAGGGTATGATGAAGGGTTCTAGACGACATACAATTATAACAATACAAATGTAATAATTCAATATTTAGTACTTAATAAGGGGTTTTACACATAACATGGGGTTTTTTCTAAGTCTTAAAATAGGGGCATCACTAGGTTAAATTGTTTTATTGCAAATTAAGTGGTGTGATGTGTTAATATGAACACATCGGTGCTACCTTATTATTATAACTCCATAATTTTGTTTAGCAGTGCATTGTGTTGTATAGAGCGCCAACAACGGGGCATCTAACAAGATGCCCCACTATGAAAAATCGTTCATTATTTTTCCCGGTATAGTTCTGTTAACAAGACTGGTGCATTTGGTTAACATGGACGCATTGCTACGCTAAATTTTATGGTATGCAAATCTAGCGGTGCGCTTGGTTAAATTGAATGCATCGATCATCCATTGTTCCCATAGCACCAAGATGTTGGTTAGCGGTTGTTGTCATCCTAATACACACCTACAAACGTGGAGAATTCTCCAACCCACTTGGTGTGTCCTTGGAGGCACACACCTGAATCCAGACCCACTGTCACCTCGATCTGGACTCCTTTCGTCTAGGATCACTCCTAGGGAAACCAAGGGGGGTAGACCCTATTAAACTATGTGAAGAATTTATTAGTTCTAGGAGTTAATTGAATTGTTGATTAGTGTTATCCAACCCAATGACAAGCATAAATGCAAAATGAAATCTTAAAAAAAACAAACAAACCTCTGTTTTATTAAACAATTAGACCAGTGCCTAAAGATTATCCAATTCCAATTATGCCAATATACACAAAAGATAAATAAGATTACAAGAATAATACAAATTAAGAACTATCTACACAATGAATTAAAAATAACTTTATACATTTACTTTAAAACAATGAATAAATGAAAAATGCTTATAACTAAGTCAATATAAATATTTACACATGAAAATAACTTACATAAAAATGAAATATAGAATGTAAATACTTGAAAATAGATTACAAGGAAATATAAATGTTGTGCAAGTGTGTAGGCTGCTTTTAGTTGATTTTAAGTCTCTCTTTTAACTTAGAGGCTTAGATGTGAAAAGTTGCAAGCCTAAGCTATGTGCCTGCCCCAAATCTTTATCCCTTAGCCAAGATGAAATGTTGGGTGCTCAACAAGAGAACAACAAGGTTCTCCCCTAACTCCATAGGTCAAGTCCAAAGTGCTTGGGCGCTCAACAAGGAGGACACTTAGTGCCGTGAAACCGTCCCCGGATTCAACCCCTTCTAGACTCCACAAGTCACCTTATTTTAGTGGCCAAACAATAATGGATAATGGGTGCCTAATTGGACTAACTACTCAATCCTTTGCCCTTTTTTATTACCCAAGATCCAAAAAGTGGCAAGGGGAGAGAAAACGGGGCAAAGGCGGGGTTAATTTTATTTACTTTACGATAAGATAATTTTTTATACACTAGCCAACACGATATTGCACGATGACGTAGCCACTCACATGCAAGATGTGGGTAAACAAAAATTAATTACTTAAAATAAATAACTTAAAGAAATTAACCACACTACTTTGACACAAGATGGAGGACAAAGCCTTCCGATTTTGTGGCAAAGGCGGACAAAATTAACTAACAAAAAAATTAGAAAATGATTTCTAATCCTAGCCGACACAATTTTGCAAGGATGGCAGAGCCAAGCAAAATGCAAGGTGTGGGAAAAAATTATTAAAATTATTTACAGATTTTAAACTTGGAAAGAAATAGAAAGTGCAAGCCCAATAGACTCTCTTAGGTTGCTTACAATAGCTTTAGCAAGTGTGATAGAGAGAGGGATTCACTTTAAATGAGGGAGAGAGGATAGACCCCTCTTGGATGAGTTACAAGTGTCACCCATCCAAGAGAGAGAACAAGTCAATGAGGGAGCACTTTTAGGGTTTTGGTAGTGAGTTAGGGTTTGAGGGGTGAGATGTGAGGGGGGGAAACCCCTTTTGACTTGTCATGGGGGGTTATTCTAAGTGGATTTTTACTTTTCCAACTTAGGAAATACATTAGAAAATATTTTCCCACTTCTTTTATTGACTTTAGACACTTTTACAATTTTTGGCTTTTTTACCTTATCTAATTATTTGTTGACTTTTGACTCACTTGGATTCCTCATGGACAATGACCTAGAAAAATTTGTCCAATTGAGTTGAAAATTGATCTAAGGGTACAGGGGGCCATAAACCATTTTATTTGAGTATTCACACCCCTATACAAAATCCATATAGACCAAATTTTTACATTTTTCATAAAAAATAATTAAAATTTCCAATTTATGGAAAATTTTAATTATTAAAAAATCATATCAAAACCTAACGAAATTCCACAAGACTCTAGGAGATGTCTAGAATGGTCATTTACAACATCTTTAGACCTTAGTCACACATTGGGATTTATCATTAGAATGTCTTTCGCCACTTTGGAGGATTATTGAGTGAAAAACTCAAGAGTAATTAAAATCACTGAAAAACAAGATTAATTACCTAAGGAAAAAAAACATTCGATGAAAGGACTTCCCTAATGATAAATTCCTAGGAAACTAAATTGTTTGACCCATGCTAACATATTACAAAATTATCCCACGAAGGGGAGTGGACATTATGTGTACACATAAATAAGTGTCAGGGGAAAAAATACCCTGCTGAGCCATAAGTCTTCAACTTTGTCATGGCTCGAGGTCATATATCTTCATGGTACATGACGTTGACACCTAGTTGAAATAGGTGGTCAAAATCTGGATCCATATGGGGACGTGTGCTCGATCTTTGGGAAGGAGAGCATGCAAGAATCTCAGAATCTGCAAAACAAAGTTCTCACCAAGAACCAACATAAGTATATGTGTGAAAAGAATAAATAATAATCAAATAAATGAAATGATATTGACAATAATCAAATAAATGAAATGACTATACAATGAACTATATACATAAATTAAATAATGACAAAACTGAAAGAATCAAAGGAGAAAGGCTAGAGATACGCTACAAAGGGTGTCCCTTTGGACACCAAATGGTTGTGTTGAAGATCATTTCAAGGTGGAGCCTTTTCACTGGCATATCTAACTTACACACTTATACACTTTACCATGTTTTTTGATGTTGTGATGTGAACCCTTTTTCTTAGTTCTCAACCACTTGATAAAATCTTCCTTGAACCCTTTCTGATGAAGTTGCATTGGTGCCAAGCAAAAAGATTTAAAGTCTATCGACTTTAACCCTTCTTTGAAAGACTTGGCATAATATTCTATAGGGATGATATGTTGACTATTATTATCATCAATCACTTCCTTATTATCCCTACAATCCTCTACCAGGTTTGTTCCACTTTTTTTTTATTCTTTTTATGCTCGTCATGTTTGTTCAATACACCATCTTCGTGAAAATAAATGTCCCCAATTTCTAATATATATGGAATAGATGGCCCAAAAATCTTGTCCAACTCTTCCTAATATCTAACTGATTCATTTGAATGTCGATGAAATGATGTTGATGATGAATTCCCAAATGACAAATCCAACTTTGTTCCTGATTCTGAAGGAGTCATACCAATATCCCTTTCACTTGAAGCGTCTTCAAGAAAAAGACCTTCAAAATAATCCATGGCATTCCAAACATTAAAAACACTTGGGAGTTCATCCTTAAGTTTTTCCTTGACAAATGCTAGAAAATTAGATGGTATCTCATAACATCCCATCTCTAGTTCATGATTTACAAACTCATTTATGGGTTTCTTAGGATATTCAACATGGTATTTTCTTTCCAATTCTATGTTTAATCTAAACATGGCCCCATCTGGAGTGGGAATGGTGGAAGAAGTTAAATCCATTTGTATACTACCCCCAAATCTACAGTTTTTTTCCTTGAGAGAAACATACCCCAAGTATCAGGCACATCAATCACCACTATGTCCATTTCTATTTGAATATTAGGGAAGGCAACCAAATGCACTTGTAAGCCCTATATCAAACTATGCACTTCAATTGTTTTAATATCCATGGCATAAATGTTATGATAAGGCCTTGAAATCCTTATATTTAACAATTCCATTACTTTCTTAGTCATAACATTTGAACTTCCTCCAGAATCAAGCATGCATTTGTGCAAGAGATAACCATTCAGAAGTAGAGAACGAAAAAACAATTGATTCTTTTCATTACCCCTTATCACAATTTTGCAAAATCACAGGTGCATCTTGGTAAGATACAACATGTGGCTTGTCACCATTACCTTGAGGAGAATGTTCTATAGCTGTTAGCAATTTCCCCTTTTGATATGGGATCTTCATAATTTCTACCATAGGGACCAACATTTTTGCATTATTCAACCACCCTCCTAAGTCAATATTTAATTTTGAATTTGTAGGAACAATTGATTTACGAGGGGGGAGAGGTGTCTTAGGAACACTTGCTTGTATCCTATCTTGATTTTTTCCCCATATCTTTGCTAAGTGAAACCTCTATATCTAGCCATTTCTAATACTTGCATTGGAGTGGGCTTAGGACCAAAATTTTGTATTACTTTGTCCACAACTTCATTCATGCAATTTACCTCCCTACTATGCTCCATCAATTCCATCCATTCATTCATTCATGCCCACATTATATTCATGACCAAACATATTGGCTTGCTCATTTTTTGATCTATAGGGTTCCCCTTCATTACAAATTTGAACAAAAATTTGGCAAGTTGATTCTTCATGAAATTGCCCACAAGGTCTACAATATGGGATAACTTGGTGATAAACCAAGTTAGTATACTCAAAAGGATTTGGTGGTATTTTCTCTTGAGGTGGAGGTCTCTTTGGCCACTTATCACTTGGCTTATGATGGGGTCTATTATATTGAGCCCTCTCCATGGCTATCAACCTATTTTGCATGGTTGTCATCTAATTAACATGTTCTCTCATTGGATTAGCTTGGTTAATATCTATTTGCTTCATTTGATTAGCTTGGTTAATCTCCATTTGTTTAATTAATTGGGTGAGCTCCTTGATGCCATCATTGGAAGATTCTTGATTTTCAGTTTTCTTCTTCTTCTCCTCATTGGTTTTGAAAGAAGTTCCCCTTGAGAAACTAGGAATATTTGACTTCCTAGCATCTTGAATATTCTTATATATTTTGATAGCATACTTTTGTGTATACTTTAGAGTTGTTGGCTCTTTGTCCCTTAACTGATATCTAATTTCTCCCTCCAAGGCTTCCATATAATGAATTAAGATTGAAGCATCAAGATGCTTAATAGTTTGAGGGAGGCTCTTAACCAAGTCATTAAATATTTTATTGAATTATTTCATTGTTTCATTTTCCTTCTTTTGACAAGTGCTAAGGGTAGCCAATAAATTATGGTCTTCCTTCTGATCACCCCATCTTTCATTGAAGGCTTTCTAAATTTCTGCCAAGGTGCTGAATTTGTCAACATCATGTTCCATGAACCAATCTAAGCATCCCCTTCCATAGAATACAAAAAAAGATCCATCTTCACATATTCATAATTGTGACCATTACACCATTTTAGGATGCACATGTTGAAATTCACAATGTGAGACTTGGCACTAACAACATTGTTTCCCTGAAAAACATGCAATTTCTCAATAGCTTTGTGAGGAATAGGGTGAGGATAACCTTAAATATTAGTAAAATTACATGGACTCAATGGGTCACCCATATTTGTTGTAGGATTATCATGTACAAACAAGAGATGTATATCAAAGATTGTTTCTTCTCCAAGACTTTCAAGGATCCTACGAGGAGCTAGTTTTTTTATTCTCTTCCTATACACTCTTTCAGGTTTAGGAAGGGAATAAACCAACCCTTGTGGGTTGCTCCTAGTAGGATACCTCAAGGAATGATTAAGTGGAGTCTCCACTTGGAGATTAAGCAATGTAAACTAACAAAACTCAAGTTAAAAATTAAGGAAAAAGTTTATTACTTAGTTTTTTAAAGAATTAATTAGATTTTGTCAATCAACCAAGGATAAGAGACTTATCCTCGAAAATGGTGCCAAAGATGTTTCCGTCCTAATACACACCTACAAACATGGAGAAGTCTCCAACCCACTTGGTGTGTCCTTGGAGGCACAAACTTGAATCCAGACCCACTATCAGCTCAATCTGGACTCCTTTTGTCTAGGCTCACTCCTAGGGAAGCCAAGGGGGGCAGACCCTATTAAACTATGTGAAGAATTTATTAGTTCTAAGAGTTAATTGATTTGTTGATTAGTGTTACCCAATCCAATGACAAGAAGAAATGAAAAATGCAATCTTTCAATGACAAACAAACCTCTGTTTTATTAAACAACAATTAGACCAGTGCCTAAAGATTATCCAACTCCAATTATGCCAATATACACAAAAGAAAAATAAGATTACAAGAACAATACAAATTAAGAACTATCTACACAATGAATTAAAAATAACTTTATACATTTACTTTAAAACAATGAATAAATGAAGAATGCTTATAACTAAGTGAATATAAATATTTACACTTGAAAATAACTTGCATAAAAATGAATAGAATGTAAATACTTGAAAATAAATTACAAGGAAATATAAATGTTGTGCAAGTGTGTAGGTTGCTTTTAGTTGATTTTAAGTCTCTCTTTCAACTTAGGGGATTAGATGTGAAAAGTTGCAAGCCTAAGCTATGTGACAACCCCAAATCCTTATCTCTTAGCCAAGATGAAATGTCGGGTGCTCAACAAGAGAACAATAAGGTTCTCCCCTAGCTCCACAAGTCAAGTACAAAGTGTTGGGGTGCTCAACAAGGAGGACACTTAGTGCCATGAAACCGTCCCTAGCTTCAACCCCTTCTAGCCTCAACAAGTCACCTTATTTTAGTGTCCAACCAATAATGGAGAATGGGTTCCTAATAAGACTAACCACTCAAACATTTTCCCTTTCTTATTACCCAAGATCCCCAAAGTGGCAAGGGGAGAGAATATAGGGGAAAGGCGAGGTAAATTTTATTTACTTTTCTATTAAAGAAATTTGTATACACTAGCCAACAAAATATTGCATGATGGAATAGCCACTCACATGCAAGATGTGGGCAAACGAAAATTAATTGCTTAAAATAAATAACTTAAACAAATTAACCATACTGCTTTGGCACATGATGGAGGAAAAAGCCTTTTGATTTTGTGGCAAAGGTGGAAAAAATTAACTAAAGAAAAAATAAAAAAATTATTTCTAATCCTAGTTGACACGATTTTGCAAGGATGACAGAGCCAAACACAATGCAAGGCATGGGAAAAATATTAAAATTATTTACAAATTTTAAACTTGGAAATAAATAGAAATTGCAAGCCCAAGAGAATCTCTTGGGCTGCTTACAATAGCTTTAAAAAGTGAGAGAGAGAGGGGATTCCTTTTAAATGAGTGAGAGATGAGAGACCCCTCTTGGATGAGTTACAAGTGTCACCCATCCAAGAGAGAGAGAACAAGTCAAGGAGGGAGCACTTTTAGGGTTTTCATAGTGAGTTAGGGTTTGAGGGGTGAGATGTGAGGGGGGGGGAACCCCTTTTGACTTGTCACGTGGAGTTATTCTAAGTGGATTTTTACTTTTCCAACTTAGAAAATACATTAGAAAACATTTCTCCACTTCTTTTCTTGACTTTAGACACTTTTACAATTTTTGTCTTTTTTTACCTTAGTCAATTATTTGTTGACTTGGACTCCTCATGGACAATGACCTAGAAAAACTTGTCCAATTGAGCTGAAACTTGGTCCAATGGTGTAGGAGGTCATGATCCATTTGATTTGAGTACTCACACCTCTATACAAAATCCATAAGGATCAAATTTTTACATTTTTCATAAAAAATAATTAAAATTTCCAATTTACAGAAAATTTTAATTATTAAAAAATCCTATCAAAACCTAACAGAATTCCGCAAGACTCTAGGATGTTTCTAGCATGGTTATTTAAAACAAATTTATACCTTAGTAACACACTAGGCTCTATCATTAGAACGCCTTTCACCACTTTGGAGGATTATTGAGTGAAAAACTCAAGAGTAATAAAAATCGTTGAAAATAAAGATTAATTACCCGAGGAAAAAAATGCTCGATGAAATGACTTCCCTAATGATAAAGTCACAGGCAACTAAATTATTTGACCCATGCTAACATATTACAAAATTATCCCATGCAGGGGAGTGAGCATTTCATGTACACATAAAGAAGTATCGAAGGAAAAAATGCCCTGTTGAGCCATAAGTCTTCAACTTTGTCATGGAGCGAGTTCATATATATTCATGGTACACGACGTTGAAACCTACTTGAAATAGGTGGTCAACAACTACGTGTTGTCTTTTATAATGCACCGATAATGGGGCATCACAAAAGACACACTGATATGTTATTTTTTAAAATTAATCGTGATGCTTTTATTTGAATGGCACTGGTGCCTAGTATTTGAGTATACACATCAGTTGTGGTGATTATTTTTCATTTATGCACAGGGCGCACCGCGTCGGAGCGAGCTGAAGCGTTCAGGCATATCGTACAGAATTGGAAAAAAAATTCAAAAAACAGTCGAATTTCAAGCCAAATTCAAATTTGAATCGGATGAAAATGCAAATAGGAAGGTCATAAACAATTTAAATGGACTCTTATGTCCCGAGGATGCATGGTTTCACTATTGAGAGGAAATGAAAATTCATGGTAATTTTCAAATTTTGAAAATGTGTGGAATATACCAATGGAGTTATCAAACTTGTTGTAGAGCACCACAAACAAGGCGTCCATGGAAGGAGAGTTTGAACTGGTGCTTGCTTGAGAGTTTGGAAGCATAGGATGAAGTGTAATATTGAAAATCGGTTTGGTAAAAAAAAATTATTCACCCTACTGTTGACGCCTAGAAGCACAACGTAATACCCCTGCCTGCAAATGGGTTGCAATGCCTTATTATTTATATACATATACTTAATAATATACTAAATAGGTGGGACCCCTTGTTTAAATCATGGTAAAAAAGAAACGCTTCTCTGAATTGCGCTCACGATGACTTTACAAAGCATATTACAGTTTGAGAAAATAAAGAATTTGAACAAATTTTCACATACAATCAATGATGATAAGGGTTGGAAATTTAAAAGTTAAAAGAAAGTGAGAAGCCTTTGGTTATAACTACTATACATCTTCTTTGGCATATGGTTAAAATTCGGACTTCAACTCACACTCACGTTAGTTATAACATGTTGCATTCATGGTATTGGTTATGTTATGTGAACAATAGTTATGGTTTATGCAATTGTTCGAGGTCAATTCAATCCTTGCAAATAGGAACTTGTTACAAATAAATATGGGACATATGATATCATGTTGTTGGCATAAAACTATGGTATAGGAGGGTTTTCATTTCAATTTTGCAAAGTGGAAGTGACATGTTGGATTTGAATATGGTTGATTAATGTGTTTAATGAAGTTTTGAATGTATTCCACCCTAGCTATGGTTGATGTCCATTAATGAACCAAAAATGAAGGCATTACTGATAAATTGCAAGTTACTTTAATTTACTTTTCGCATCGGATTGTTAAGAATGCGAAATACATAAACTTATTATTTTGTTTGCGGAATATCAAATGTGACTTTTACTTGATGCTTATTAATGAATAACGAGATCAACCATTCATATCTATGTTGCAAATTAAGAGAATAGGACAACAAAACAGAAAGAGAAATAGAGACAAGAGATTGATAACGAAGTTCACCAATCGTTGGCTACGTCTTTGGGCCCGCTTCCAAGTGGAGGACCTCTTTATTGCTCTTTAAAATGCTCAAAGTTCTCTTACAATGGTTCTTTGTTGTTACATAACATGCTTCAGATCTGTTGTGCAAGACCTCCTTGCTCAAATTCATACATGCCCCATCAAATTCCTCTCAAAAACATGGCAAAAATGCCCCTCAAAACATGAGAAAAGACTAAAAATTACAAGCTTCTCCTTCAAATCCCTGCATCAAAAGTTGTCCTACCAGCTTCAAAAATCCTTGTTTTTATAGTTTTCATGCTCAGATGAGGAAGCCCAACTTCCCCTGAAGATATGTCCTCTTTCTGGGATCAAATCGCCCTCCAAATGGCCAAGATATCCTTAAAAAACCACTTTCTGGTCATAAAATCAGGCAAAAACCAACACTGTATAGTTAAAAACCCACTTTTAATTAAAAATACACAGAGTAGCCCCCTTGGGCTATGTGTGCGGCCCCTATAACGGGTCATATCAACACCATATGGCCAAGCGCCAGCCCTTTGGGATGCGTTCTGGCCTTGGATAGGCTCCAACTCCTAGTCGTGGGCGCATGGCATGGGACCATTGGTTAATGGATAGAACCTTCATGCGTAAATATGGGGATAAGCCCCTAGTTGTATGGTGTATTGGATAGGATCGCACCCCAAAATGCGCCCATGGGATGATTCATGGGTTGGTCCACGCCCCTTTTGGGTGGTTGGTCACATGACTGTTGATAGACCATGGGTTGGGGCTTAGCCCTAGCCCCCTCCGCACCATAACTTAATACATTGCCACATTTATACATTTAAATGTATTATATTAAACAAGACTCATGTGGGCACGTTGGTGTTGGGTCATTCTTCAAAGCATTGGCTTGGTAGGTGGTCGTGGGTTCAAAACCCATGGACCCCCAAAACATTTTTCGAACTTGCCACACGTGTTCTGATTGGGTGCCACTTGGCTGCCCATGCCTGGGCCACGTGGCACCACCACATTTGCCCGAATATTGACAAGTGTCACACTGCCATTGGTCCAAGTCTGCACCATCTGCCCAGTCACATGTCGCCAACTGTCTTTGCCACATCAACATCACGAGGTGTCTTTGGTGATGTCATGTTGTCGTCATGCTAATGTCATCATTGAATTTTTTCCAGTCCTTTGACTTTTTAGTTGTTTGAGAAAACGGTCAGAGAGCGATAACTCTCGCATACAAAGCCCGTTTTAAAAAGTAAATATACTGCTGGAATCAACGCGACGAGCCGGTCGCAATAGAATTGGTTTCATTCAATTCTAAGAAATTTTATTTTTGAGCATTTTCTGAGCCTGGGGAGCCTCCTAGATCATTCCTCCTCACTGGGAAGCTTTTGGACCACCAAAAGTTTGCTTTTACTCAGGTAAAAAGTGATAGTACTACCTCCCCACTTGTTTAGTATCGTCCATCCTCTCTGCTTGGACAATAATCACCTGACTAATCACAACAAACATGAAAACTGAGATGGCATTGTTTATCAAAGTAATCATTTCATTTATCGCACACTCATCTACATTCTTTGTCGCATTTTGCAGCCATACACCACTGAACAACAACAAACTAAACAACAATACTGAGTATGTGAATGAAAATGACATAACATGCTTCCCCTTTTGTACATGAACAATAATCAAATTATGCAGCTGAACCTTATGTTGTACCTCTGGTGACACTTCATGATTATGTGAATCATACTGAACCATCTCATGTTTAGCATCACAAACTTCCTGTTTTGTTACAGACATAAGTGTTAAAATTTTGCTTGCATTTACCATTCTTTTTAACTGTCCTGTAGCTGCAAAAGATCTGTTAGTTTTCATGCGATGAGCACGAACAATGTACTCTTTCCCATATTTCTTGAAGCAATATTTATTATCCTCCCTGTAGAATATAGCTTTCCTATCATAAAGGTATGGGCTTCCCAGTACAATTCCACATATGTCTAGTGGCACTATATCAAGCTCTACTTCATCAAGATAATTAGAAGTGATTGCAAACTTGATTTTACATTTCTTGGTTACTTGCAAATTATTATCACCACATATCCATCCCAATGGATATGGTTTAGGATGTGACTTAGTTTCAAGTCCCAAGTTATTTACAACCTCTTCAATGATTAGATTGGATTGTGATCCACTATCTACAAGAGTATCAACTTTAACATTATGTGTTATAACCCTTATGTGGAAAAGTTCATTCCTTTTACACTCATCATTTACATCAACTGATCTAGAAGAGCTAGAACTTGCAACATAATTTATACCTCGGATTCCCATAGCTACAATCTGTGTCTCATCACCGGAATCTGATCCAAGATCCACTTGAACTATCATAGCTGTGGTATTCTTCCTTCCGTGGTTGGCATACTTCTTTGGCTTCAAGCCAGGATGTAAAACCCAACAACGATCTTCATCGTGGCCTACTTTCTTGCAATGCTTGAAAGTAGGCTTCTCCTTTCTTGCAGTGGTTGTCTTCTTCTCTTTCTCTTTCACTGCATCATTTCTTTGCCAAGTATCTATAGAAACACTATCACCAACATTTCCTTTACTTGATTCAATTTGAATGGCTTGTACACATACTTCATCAAAGTTAGAAGGATTTAGCATAAGAATAGTGTGCTTGAGATAAGAATGTAAACCACCAATATATTTTAG
The DNA here is from genome assembly GCA_009831015.1 of Picea engelmannii. NCBI lineage: Eukaryota > Viridiplantae > Streptophyta > Pinopsida > Pinales > Pinaceae > Picea > Picea engelmannii. The sequence continues at coordinate 932,102 of ML789887.1, read as the reverse complement.
GAGTGTCTCTTGTGTATATAAAGGAATACCCAAATTTAAAGTTTTCTTACGAAATATTTGAGTATATTCTTGTACACTTTGACCTTTAACTTGCCTTAAGCTTTGCCAATTCATCATTTCCTGTTGCATGTATGCTAATGGATAGAATTGTTTCTTCAAAGTAGTGATAAAGTCATTCTAGGAAGAGATTGTTTTACCATTTTTATTGAGATCATCCTTAGTTTTGCTTTCCCACCATCTGAGAGCCGTGCCTCCCAATTTGAGACTTTCAAGTTGGATCTTTGTTTCATCATCAACAATCCTTTGTATCTTGCAATAGACTTCTAACTGTCTCATCGAATTATCTAGCTTTTCTGCATCTAATTCACCATCATAAGTGGGTAATTGAAACTTTACATCTAACTTTAATAAAGGCATATCAGAATAATGATGAGTTTTTTTAGGTTGCTTAACCTTGGAGGGATGTACACTTGCTTCACTTGTAGATGATGAGGATGAAGGAGAAGAAGGTTCTGAAGGTCCACCACCTCCAACTCCTCCTTCTACTCTTACTGAAGATTCACCTTCTTCAACCTTTGGATTCCTTCGTTGACCTCTTTCATGGTAAAGTTCCTCTACCATGGATTTCATCAATTGAAATGCCTCAAAGAAATCGTCCTCAAATGCATAAGGACCTAGCTTCCTTGGTGAAGACATCTCTTGTTTATGCGGTGTCCTTTGAATCTCTTGATTAAGAGCCTCAAGTTGGCCTTCTCCTCGCTTGAGTTTTGCTTTGGTGAGCATCCAATGATTGCAATTCCTATCAAACCTTCAAAACCAAATTCCATGATACCATAAAATTGATAAAAAAATGAAGGTATTACTGATAAATTACAAGTTAGTTTAATGTACTTTTTGCATCGGATCGTTAAGTATGCGAAATACATAAACTTATTATCTTGTTTGTGGAATATCAAATGTGACTTTTACTTTATGCTTATTAATGAATAACGAGATTAGACATTAATATCCATGTTGCAAATTAAGAGAATAGAATAGCAAAAAAGAAAGAGAAATAGAGACAAGAGGTTGATAACGAAGTTCACCAATCGTTGGCTACGTCTCCGGGCCCGCTTCCAAGTGGAGGACCTCTTTATTGCTCTTTAAAATGCTCAAAGTTCTCTTACAATGGCTCTTTGTTGTTACATAACATGCTTCGGTTCTATTGTGCAAGACCTCCTTGCTTAGATTCATACACGCCCCATCAAATTCCTCTCAAAAACATGGCAAAAATGCCCCTCAAAACATGAGAAAAGGCCAAAAATTACAAGCTCCTCCTTCAAATCCCTGCATCAAAAGTTGTCCTACCAGCTTCAAAAATCCTAGTTTTTATAGTTTTCATGCTCATATGAGGAAGCCCAACTTCCCCTGAAAATATGGCCTCTTTCTGGGATCAAATCCCCCTCCAAATGGCCAAGATATCCTTAAAAAACCACTTTATGGTCATAAAATCAGGCAAAAATCAACACTGTATAGTTAAAAACCCACTTTTAATTAAAAATACACAGAGTAGCCCCCTTGGGCTATGCGCGCGCCCCCTATAATTGGTCATATCAACACCATATGGCCAAGCGCTAGCCCTTTGGGATGCACGCTGGCCTTGGATGGGATCCAACTCCTGGTTGTGGGCGCATGGCATGAGACCGTTGGTTAATGAATAGAACCTTCGCGCGCAAATATGGGGATAAGCCCCTAGTTGTATGGTGTATTGGATAGGACCACGCCCCAAAATGCGCCCATGGTCTGATTCATGGGTTGGTCTGCGCCCCTTTTGGGTGGCTGGTCGCATGACTGTTGATAGACCACGGGCTGGGGCTTAGCCCCAACCCCCTCCGTGCCATAACTTAATACATTGCCACATTTATACATTTAAATGTATTATATTAAACAAGACTCATGTGGGCGCATTGGTGTTGGGTCATTCTTCAAAGCGTTGGCTTGGTGGGTGGTCATGGGTTCAAAACCCATGGACCCCCCAAACATTTTTAGAACTTGCCACACATGTTCTGATTGGGTGCCACGTGGCTACCCATGCCTGGGCCACGTAGCACCACCACATTTACCCGAATATTGACAAGTGTCACACTACCATTGGTCCAAGTCTGCACCATCTACCCAGTCACATGTCGCTACTTGTCTCTGCCACATCAGCATCATGAGGTGCCTTTGGTGATGTCATGCTGTCTTCATGATGACGTCAACATTGACTTTTTTCCAGTCCTTTGACTTTTTCGTTGTTTGAGAAAATGGTCAAAGTGCGACAACTCTCGCATACAGAGCCCGTTTGATAAAGTAAATATATTGTCGGAATTAGCATGACGAGCCGGTCACAATGGAATTGGTTTCATTCAATTACGAGAACTTTGATTTTTGAGCATTTTCTGAGCCTGGGGAGCCTCTTGGATCAATTAATGAGAAGGTGGATAAGCAATTTGCATTTACTACACGTCGTTATTACCCCATCTCGAGCTCACCACCCTCACTTTGTCGCGCAGTTTTGGTTTCTCTGGTTAGTTTCCCTCCGTTTCGCTCGGTTGTTGGGAGAATAGCGGTGATCTTTGGTTCGACGCTTCCTCACAGGTATGATGAATCTCGCCTTCCATTCATCATTGTAACCACGCTCTAGATAAAATATCTGTGTTGGCTCTTAGAATTCGCATACATGGTGTTTTCTTTCTAGAAGATATAATGGGTGAATGTATGCTCTCTCTGTGCAAATGATATTGGCTGCTGTTTTTGAATATTGCAAGTTGGAAATTATTCAATGCTCCTTCGTGTTGAATTTATTTGATTATGGTTGCGCCCGGGATGGATGATGGTTATTATTTCTCCTTGCTGTTAATATTTTATGGAAAATTTCTTTTGTTTCTTACCATGTCTCATGGTATAATCTTGGAGGGTTTTTTTTATGGTAAACAAAAGAAAAAAAGACAATCGGTTTCTGGGTTTTTTTAATGTGGTTTTTCTTATCTCCTAGTCTATTAACAAGAGGTTTGTAGCCCTGTCGAGTTGCCATTCCACAGTTTGAATGTATGCATAGTTAGGTTTTACCTCGTGGCCACCTTGGAAGTGACTGTGTTAAACCTTGTGGTAAAACAATTGGAGATTTTGGTTTCATGTTACAAACCCCACTTGCAGAATGGTCTCACCCACCTGGTTGTTCAGACCTCGTTCTCCCTTGTCATGAATGTTGCAAAATTGAACTTGGGTTTTGAAATGGTTGTGTTGACCCGAAAATAGAGAGATTTGTTACTGGCATAACTCCTTGGTTCATTGGTTGACTACCTACGAGAGTTTTTTGGTCGTTTTGAAGACTGTATAGTGAATAAAAGAAAAGAACACCAAGGTTTCAAACTCGACCTGTCACATAGAAAATACTGGAAGTAGATACCATCCTCGTATGTTTAATATTTATTGGCCTATGTTACAGTCCATTGCGCACTTGATGTGGTCTATTTTAATTAATGGAAATGATTATGTTGATAGTCCATCATATGAAAAGAACTCTGCAAATAAAATAAATAAATTGTACAGTGGGAAGAAATTGGTTATAGTTGTTTTGGCTCAGTGATGTTTAGATTCATTTGATTTTTAGGAAAAAGGAAAAGCGATCAGCGAAGAGAATAAAGGGTCTTGAACCTAGTCCATTGTGCAGTAATTGAAATTGGTTGATGTAAATGCTTAAGTTTGATGGCCTGTTCTTCTTCTCGTCCTCCTCATATCTTCTCTAAGCGATCTGTTTATGATCGTTGATAGTTGGAATTATGAACAATCTATCTATAAACTATATTGTTTTTCGATCAAACATGTGTGAAGAACAGGTGAAAATAAAATGGTTGAGTTTGAAAATCTTGGATTTCTGATTTGGGTTTGATATAGAAGTTGTTTAGTTTTGAACTTTGAAATTTCCTATAGTTAAAAGTGGTTTTTTTCTGGGAAATTAAGGGTATGTCATTTTAAAGAATAAATGTTATTTTATTTAATGGAACAATGTCCATCTCATTCCCTGTTCATTATACCACTTTTTTCTCCTTACAAACCCACTATCTTCCCAAATTCATTTTTAATTCACTGTTCTGATTTATGAATTTCATTTTAAAGGAAATAATAAAGAGGAAAAGGAAATGACTAGCGCTTGAAATTTGGAAGTGAAGATATTTTTTTATATGGAAATTGAATCTGTGTTTGCTTTAACAATATTTGCTTGTGTTTCCCATCTATGCTACCACTTTTCGTTCATTATAAGCCCTTGTCTCCCCAATATCCCTATCATTCCCTGTTCAATAGCAATTAATTATTGATTTGAGAAGTTGATGAATGGATGGATTGTGTATGCTTCTATTGTGAATGATAGATCCAACATTTGGTTTTATTTTAGTAAGGTATTGATGCATGTATTGTTGAGAGTTTCATAACTAATTGGAACATTTCTTCAGGATGAGCTTCTTTAGTAGAGGTAGTAATGGCAGAGGAAATTGGCAGAGGGGTCATATAAGACCTCGATTTTCCATACATTTTGATGCTGATCCATAAGAATTAAACCATCTTTTTAAATCTAGGTTCTTCAACCTAGTTGGCCATGGAATCCTCCAGACCCGACCCGAAAGACCTCCCTTCCAAGCACATCAAAATTTCTCCGGTGTCTGAGTCCCTCCTCATGTGTCGATGCAACCATAACCGCCTACCAACAATGGTTGGCAAGAGATTGTCCACCAACCTGTTTTTCACCACCACGATTGTCCCATTGCATCCTTTTCATTACCCCCTCCACCACCGCCAAAAACTCAAATTGCCCAAGATGATCATGCTATCTCGCCAGTGAAGTCATCTCATGCTAGTAATAGGTTGAAAATCGATATTCTCAAGCCTGTGCAGGATAAAGGAAAAGGAGTAGCCACTCCTTCCAACTCATCCAAGGAGTCTTCCAAATCTGTGTCCTCTCGCCTTCATCTTAAGGATGATTGTTCTCATGTTATTAGTGTAGTTCAGCCTCAAGGTTCCAACCAACCAAAGGCTGCCACAGAAAAATCAATAAGGGGACAACAATGAAAAGAGGCCAAATGGATCTCATACTAAATATGGTTTTTGATGATGATTAATGTTATTTTTTATGTTAAAGACAAATTTTTTACTTTGACAAAAGTTTTGGACAAGAAGTATAAATCTAGGTAGTTTTTTTTTGGACAACATGGATATAATACTTTTGGATATAGTCATATTATATTTTGTTGATATTTAAAATATTTGATCATAATTATGAGAATGGGAGTTACAAGGAGGATATTTGAAATCAAATGGTTGAGTTTTATGTTTCCTGTTTGATGATTATTTAAAGAAATAATTGGGAGTCACAAGGGGTCCCACCTATTTAGTTATTATTTAAGACCCTTGTTTATATATTATTATTATCTATTTGTCTCAAGCTAATTAGTTAAGCTAATTTGGCTTAACTAAAGAAAGGTACTTAACTACCATAACTTATTGAAAAGGAATAAAAGCTCAATGAAATGAAGAGACAAAGGGGAGAATAGAAGGAGAACTACAACCATTATGGTTTGCTCTATACTAGTGAGATACTTTCATTTTTATTCATTCTGAGTTTACTAGAAAACTTAATCCTGTTGATGACAACATGGTCTTATTGAAGGCAACAAGATTCAAAAACGGAATCACATATTTCAACAGCTTGTTTTAAAAGTGTATGATTTATATTTGGCAGTTTGTGTATTCTTGTTTGTTTATGAATTGAATTTCATGACTGATAAAGAATATCTTACAGATTCAAGTGACAACATTTTGTGGCAAGCTGATCCAAATCTTTATCTTCAGTTTTTTTTTTTTTGTTTTTTTTGTTT